>PTEX01000021.1:6386956-6580283 GCA_003342815.1 Eudromia elegans
AGCAGGAGCAGGAGCAGCAGCAGCGCCGCCAAGGCCGCGCGCGGCGGTCGCCTAGGCGACGCGGCCGCCATGTCGCCCCCCGGCTCGCACAAAATGGCAGCGCCCGCCCCGCGCCCGGCCCCGGGGCGGAGCGCGGCCTCCTGGGCGCCGCAGCCCGCCCGCCGGGCGCTCGCTTCGCCCCAGGGCCTCGCTGCCACCTCCCGTGCGGGAGCCCTCCCTTGAGCTCGTCCATGCCCAAGGGGACTCTGTGTATTCGGCGCCATCTCACCAACACCGTTACCTACCACGGCTGCTCCATCTGCGTGGTGCCCCCTGCAGAGACCCTCTGTTTCCAGGCGGCTTCTCCAGCAGCCCCTTTCCAAGCCGCCTCCAACACGTCTCCTCAGCAGCCCAGTTTCCTCTCCCGGGTGTGTGAGGGGGCTYGAAGTAGCCACAGGAGCCTGAGGGTCCATACACAGTTGTGGGAGCTTCAGGAGATGGATGAGGACAGGTAGGGGACCTCAGGGGTGAGGACAGAGGGCATGGGTAAGAGGCACCCATGGGGTTGAGGGYGCTGAAGTCCCTCAGCAATGGCTCCCGCTGGGGTTCAGGAGCTCCGTACGTCCCCAACCGCTGCACCCCAACCTGGGRTGATGAGGACCTGTTGTGTAACCCCCCGCCTTGCCCTTGTGTTCCCTAGGGAGAAGTGCTGGGGCCCAGGCTGGGTGCAGGGTGCCAGGGCACATGCCATGCTGCTTCTGTGCCCTGGTTCTTGTGCCCCTTGCTCTGGCTCGCTAGCCTTTTGGGGCTGTTTCTCCCTCTGTCTGTAGGTATGACAAACAGCAGGAAGAAACAGGGATGCTTGAAAAACAGAGCAGTGGGAGTATTAAAATCTGCATGAGACCTCTGAGAAAATAGCCTCTTTTGTTATTTTTTTTCTCTCCTCTGAATTTTTCCTCTGCTTGTCTCAAGGCTGTTGCTTGTCTACATGCAGCTTCCTAGGTCTTGAGCTTGCTCTATTATGTTTCCCTTTGCAAACTGCTCCCTCTGCAACGCCAGCTGTTGCTATTCCTTTTCTGACGACATGCACTGATTTCAGTGTCTCTGGCTGCATCCTGAGTCTGCTTCACTGTATCAAAATGGCAGGAGAAAGAAAAACGCTGCCTGCTGCTGTCATCGGGCAACCTCACAGCATCAGCAGGGTTATTCCCAGCACGTGAGGCTGWGAACCAAGAGTGGGGTGGCTTGTCTGCTGCGGGGGGTTGTTGTCCTGGCTTGAAACAAACCCTTATTTCAGTCTGTGTAAGGGTAGTACGTTTGCTACACTTATGTAAAAGGTTATGATCGTAGATTTCAGTCAACATATTCAAGTCTTCTTGTGTATTCTGTTGTTGTTGCTATTTTAGGGGACCTGATGTCTCCAGGGGATGACTCAGAGAAGTTCATCTGTAGCTGGCCGGCATTAATCTAGACTAGCAGTYGGATTCAGGAATGCATCTTTACGTAAGCAAACAGCTTAAGCATGTGCTTAACTTTGGAGCCTCTGCTTACAACGCGGGGCTTGTGCACTCTCCTGTATCGGGCACGGAGGCTGTAGTGTCCAGAAGTCACTGATAATGGGCACCTTTCTGTAGTCCRTGTGCCCGGCAGAAAGTCAAGGGTCTGAGGGACCTCACAGGCTGCRCCAGGGTTGTGCTAGATTATCTGCTTCCTGCAGGAGGTGGAAACCCATATTCCTTCTTATGCTATAGGTTGTGCTAAAGTCTGGCTTGTATTTCACACTTGGGCCTTTCCAGTCAGGCTGTCCTGCTCACCATGAGGCAACTCTTACTCTCTGGGATCAGATTGGTGGTCCTGACCATGGAAATGCTCTCAGAGTGCTCCCGTGAATCTCCTGCTTGCTGTCTCCAGCTCCCAGGTCAGCGGACCTGATGCTCTTGTGTCTCCATTTGGGAAATGCAGGCCCTCTCTTAGGAACACCTGCAGGTCCCTGACTTGAATTTTCATGATCGTGGTCCATATGGAACATCTGTGTTTGGGGGGCTGGAGCAAGCCAGGGAAGGCAGCCTGCCCTGCCAGTGCTTTAGAGCTGCAAAACACATCACAGTGCTGTTCAGCGCACAGGCTGCGGGGTGATTCCTTCCTCTACCCCTCCGTTTTCCACCTTGGCCACTGCCTGCCACGCTCTGCAGCCATCGAATGCTGCAGCGGGCACGTGTGGAGGATGCATTGCTCGACACAGGTGGAGTTTAACAGCAGGGACCTCTTCAGATGAGAGAGCACAAGCAAGGGAGTGAGGCCSAGGACACTGAGTGCTGGCAGACAGGAGCAGATCTCAGCTCTGGGCACACTGGAGGAGCGGTGCTGTAACAAACAGGAACTAAAAAATTGAGCTTAAGGCAACAAGCTTGCAGTGAGATGTGTTAACCGGTCAGCAGGATTTGGGYTCCTGGCTGAAGAAACGATGCTGAGCTCAGCCTATAGACACCTGCACTGTCATTACAGGGTGACCTGTAACGCATGGATCGCATCAGCCCTGCTTTTCTTGGGTACCTTCTGCTGTCAGGCTGGACAGCCAGAGTGCCACAGGGCCACTAGTTAGTTAACCACTAGTTAGCAAAGTTTGTAAGGAACGGCAAACTAAGCGAAACTGGAGCAATGATCCCTTGCAAGGAGCACGGCTAAAATTTCATAGCAAGGAATATTTTTGAGCAGCATGGGTTGTTGCTTTAATGGTGCTCTCTAAAAGCAAATGACTCCTGTCATTTAGGGTTCAGAGGAATGACCAGGAGCCAAGTGCCCATACGCGTCCCRCAGCGGGGCTGCCTTGACCGCTGCCCTCACTGAGGGAAGTTTCGTTAACGCCTACAGTTTTGCTGATGTGCTGCGGGCCCAACCTCAGCTCGGTTTCCTGCATACACACATGAGCAAGAGGGTTTAGATGCATTTCCAAAGGACAGTGTTTAGTGCTGCCGAGCGCGCTGTGGCAGGACTTTGCCAAGCGGGAACGCGCTACTGCAGACGGAGCAGCAAGCGTGGCCCTTCCGCAGGGYGCCGGGCCGTCGCGTCAGCTCCCTATCTAACACCGTGTCTCGCAGGGCTCTGAGGAAGCCTTTGCAACGCTGCTTTGGCCCCGGCAGCACCCAAGAGGCCAATGCTTTGGGAGGCACGTGGGGAGAGGTGGCGGTCGTAGGGAGGGCAAGTGGGATGAGCAACCCGGGCGCTGTTCCCCATAGCCCACAGGGCATAGCTGCCCATGCCTGGGGGCTCCTGCTGTCCTCCAGCTCCAGCCACGGAGACCTGACGGGCCACGAGGACGGTGCTGTGGGAAGGAGGCCGGYGGTGGTTGCAGGAACCGGGAAGAGGGCACTGGGGAGCAGCTGGGGCCTGGCCTYGGCCTCGCTGCTGGGTGTGAGGCAACCTGTGCCCGTGCGGCAGCTCGACCCGTGCCTCCCACCATGGGAGCTCTCCCTGCCCCTGCTGCCAGCCCAAGGCGTGATGGAGGTTGCACTTTACGGCCTCCACCGCACGCCGTCTCCCCGCACTACTTTTTGGCACTGTTTTCTCCTTCTCAACCAGTCTCCCCGTGCATGGCTAGGCCGCGGCTCCATGGAGAGAGAGGCCGGGCTGGCTCCCGGGGTGGCRGCGCCCCGCATTCGCCGAGGGGGGCTGGGGCAGCGGAGAGCCGGTTCACGCACGCCGGCAGGCGGGGCGGGGGCAGGGGGTGCCGCCGCCCGGCGCGCACAATGGCGGCACCACCCCCAGCATGGCGGCGGCACCGCCCCTCCTTTGGCCACGCTCAAGATGGCGCCGGGCGGGGTTTGGCCGCGGACGGTTGGTTGGCGGGGCGGGGGAGGTGAGAGGGTGCACGCAGGCGTGTGACGCGTGCGTGTGACGTAGGCGCGGCGCCGTACGTACGTACGTGCGTGCGTGCGTGCGCGGCGCGCGGTGACGGAGCGGCCCCGCCGCGTCCCTTTGTTGGCTCGGCGGCGGCGGCGGCGGGTGCCGCGCGGGGGCAGCGAGCGGCCGGGCCGCGCCGGGCCGGGCAGCGCGCGCCGGGCAGCGCGGGGTGGGTAGCGGGGGGCGGGAGCCGCCGCGCCTCCGCCGCCACCGGCAGCGCCTCGCCATGGACTCGGACGAGGGCTACAACTACGAGTTCGACGAGGAGGAGGAGAGCGAGGACAGCGGCGCCGAGGAGGACGAGGAGGATGAGGAGGAAGACGAGCCCGACGACGACAACCTGGACCTGGGCGAGGTGGACCTGGTGGAGGCCGGGCTGCGCGTGGGCGGCGAGCGCGACGGGCTGCTGGGCGGTGAGACGGGCGGGCTGGGCCCCGGGCCCGGAGGCGGCGGAGGCCTGGGCGGCGGGCCGGGCCCCGGCGGCGGCGGCGGCGGCCCTGAGCAGGACGAGGACTATCGCTACGAGGTGCTCACGGCCGAGCAGATCCTGCAGCACATGGTGGAGTGCATCCGCGAGGTCAACGAGGTCATCCAGGTGCGCCAGGGGGGTGCTTTGGGGAGGGGGGGCCCTTGCAGACTAACCTGCCTGTTGCAGGGGACATCTGGGCCCCGAACACCCCCCTCCAKCCCCTTGTTTAGAACCCCAAGGCTGCCGAGCCGCTCTGTCCCCAGGGCCGGGCTTTTGTCCCCACAGGTTTCTCGTGGCTTGTCCTCCAGGTGATGGGCACCGCGCGTGGTTTCYTTTGTTCCCCCTTGCAGGGGGAGGCGAGCGGGAAGAGGTGGCCCGCCYGTTCCGGAGGCTGCTGTTTGCTCCTTGTGGGAGCTCCACCACTCTGGAGCGTTGGCTCTGGAGTGGGACGATAGCCCCTGGAAAATGCTGCTGTGCGTGGTRCAAGCAGCTGCCTGGGCGCTTGCCTAGGAAATTAGCAAATGACCTTTCTGAAGTCAAAATATAATAACCTTAATAATGGCCGCGTGCACATTAGGCTGCATAAAGGAATCTAAATTAGCTTTCTTGCTGCCAGAGCATGCAGCTAAAGGAGGCCTCATTGTTAAAAGCAGGTATCTGTTTGCTGCCAGTTATTGATCCTGATATTGGGGCGCAGATGTGCAGGCAACAAGTTAGCCATGCAAATATTTGCTAACCTCAAGTTTGCACTCGTTGATTTAGCAGTTGAAATGAGTGCCATGTTTTTAATGAGCAAGGCAGTAAGAACCACAACCCTAAGTGTTTGCATGGAACAGATTCTGCTGTTTGTCTTATCTGTGCAAGAGCAAAGTGGCGGTAACGTCCCCACAGTTCAGCAGCAGTGCGTGTTCCTGCTGGGGGATTCTCCTTGTCTTGGCCCACGCGCTGAATTCTCTGACTCTTTTTCCCGAACTAATTCCTTAGTCGAGATCCTGGCTTCTTGTCTGTGTGTTTTCCTTCTCTTGCGCCGCCCTYGAGGTGTGCAACTCGTGTGCATGACGTCAGAACAGCAGAACTAGTGGGCAAAAGTCGATAAAGGTAAAGGACTCTGCTCCCTTCTTGGACTTAGGGAGCTGCAGAGGGCCCTGCTTTTGTTGGGAAACAGTGTGCGCAGCCACATTTTAGCTTCCAGCAGTGGGTCTGCAGTTGTTGCTCGTGGTTTAATAGAGAAGAGTACAGAAAACTAGTTTACATGCAGAGTAAACATGTRCTCTAAAGTCAGCCGAAGTGCTAGAATGTGTCAGAAGAGGATAGAAAAACACACAGCTCTCTTGAATTTCTTTTAAACGCCACCTTATTGCTGTTTGTTTCGTAGTCTGTTTGGAGGTAAATGAACTTAATTCACTTGGTGCTTGGGTACTTGCTCATCCTAGCTGCCGTTGCTTGTGGCAAAAGCTTCCAGGGCTGTGTGCTGTTTATTTCCTGCTCCTGGCACCCAACCAGGATTGCTGCTGCCACTTTTCTGGTTCAGGAAACCTTTTCTGGAGTCACGTTGGCTCAGGATCCTGCTGTGGATCCTTGGTCGCAGGCCTGTGATTCACTTGTTCCAGTGTAGCCCCAAAGAATTTTGGTCTCTTGTGTGTCGAAATTCAGATCTTGGTGTCAAATGATAATGGTTGCAGTTATGGTTTGTAGCACTCAGCAACTTATTTCATCAAGTGAAGTTGTGATGCAGGAGAACCCTATACCCGGAAAAGTTGACTGCAAGTTTTCTGCCCTCTAATCAGCCAAGGCACCAAATTTGGATCCAAAAATCAGGTATAAATGTGATTTTTGTTCAAATTAATCTTTGCACTTGGAGTGAAAAGGTAGTAGAAAGCAGGAGGATATCCATGTCTGGGGTCAAGACAAGGCCCATATAACTCYGGTACATTGAGAGCTGGGCCACAGYCTGTACTAAAAGGCTTCATTTGAATAGCAGTTTATTACTCAATAAATGTTAGACTGAATTCTGTTTATTTTCCAGTCCTTTTTAGCCACTTCCAAATACATCTGCATATGGAAAAATCWCTTTACTTACGGGGAGGTTAATCTGATGGAGACCTTGCTGAGACAGTAGCTATTTTGTGGCAGACTTTTTGGCTACCAAATGCACAATTTGTGCAGGTAGAGAACAACCTGCTCTTGGAGGGGGCCTCTTAGAGCTGATACCTGGAGCTTTGAAGTCATTTGGCCTTTGGAGATCTCGAAGCAATTGGTGGACCGGGAAGGCTTCAGGATGACTTGAATACTCAGAATATTTTTGCACTGGTGCTGCAGATTTGCCTGGCTATAAGCAGGATTTCAGGTGCTTAATGATGATTTTTGCAGACTATTTAGCACTTATGCTTATAATCTGATYTGACCTCATGTGCCATCCAACAAGAACTCCCCTTCACCCCCCACAAGCAAAAATAAAGCCCTTAACTGATGCCTGGCTGGGACTTCTAGTGCCAGCCTCAGGTCAGGGTATCACTYCCCTGTTGCTGTAATTTCATGGATTAGTGATTCATCTGTAAGGTTATTTCAAATTTTATCTGCATAAGTAAGTTCTTTTTGTCTTTTTTTTATGAATGGAATAACTTGCAGAGCAGCTGCAAAAACATARAAGTGAAGGGTACCGTCTGCAAGTTGTGTTAAACAAAAGTTTTTATTCAAGAGGTGTTTTCCTCTCAAACTTTACTGTCCTCTTCCTCTCAGACCTTCAGGAGAAAGGATTCTCCAAATAAGTCTTTACTATTTTTTTTTCTATTTTTATCTCTGATTACTATTTATATCTTTGCTCATGATTTTCTGAAAATAAACCTGCAGACATTCAAAGCAACGTGTTTGCTTCTTCTGCGAAAAAAATAGCGTGTGTCACGGCCTGCGTTTCTCCTTGCAAACCGGTGTGCTTTGGACCTTTCTGCCTTGAGTTGTTTTTGCTTTTTGGCCCCCTTTTTTGGAGTGGCTGAGTGACATCCTTGTGATGTCACTGACCAGGTTCGATGTCACTGACTGTGTTTGTTCTGTCTGGACCTTTGTAACATTTGGGAAGGATGCCAAAAACACTGGGATGCAGCTCCAAGAGGGGGCAAGAATTGYTCGAGACCCAAGTTTAAAACAAAAAATGCAGAATGCCAACAAAACATTAACCCTAAGGCTTTAAAATAACATGTTTTAAGAGCAGAACAAAGAGTGTGATACTTGAATGTTTGTACGGAGTATTCCTTCCTTATTTAGCTGATAAACCCAAGTTGCATATGACAGTTCCCCACTTGTTGAATTTGTTGGGGGGCAGCTTTTTAGAGAGACCACCATGAATATTCCCTGTGTGCTGCTGCTAAATAGAGCTCTGTTACCGTGAGAGTCAACCTATTGTTGCTTGGGAAGAGTGTAAAAGGGAGGCTGGACATGGTGGARCAAAACAAAACGTCCTGGTGCCTGGGCGTAACTCGGGAATTTTCCCTCCTAGTGGTATAATTCAGTGCTACTGCCTAATGTTTGAAATATGTTGCCCGAAAGAGGAATGGGAGCAACGGGACTTGCTGCTATCATGGAGGCTTGTACTTAAAGCTGCATTTCGTGTTGAAGATGACATACTAGAGGAAACGGCCGCAAATTGAGGCATCAAAAGTTCCACAGCAGCTTAAGAAATAATTTCTTGACAGTGAGRGTGACAGAGCACTGGAATAGGTTGCCCAGAGAGGTGGTGGATTCTCCTTCTCTGRAGATCTTCCAAACCCKCTTGRACACAATCCTGTGCCACATGCTCTAGGAGACCCTGCATGTGCAGGGAGATGGGACTAGATGATTTCTCTAGGGGTCCCTTCCAACCTTAAGCAATCTATGTTGAAAATGTGGAGGGCTCAAAGCCTCTTGAMAATTGCCAAGTAGGAGGCTGTGGGAGTCGGTGCTTCAGGTTGGTGCTCCTTGCGCTTGGATCCCCTTGCAGCCCTCTAACTCAACTTAGTAGATGGCTGGTTGTTTTATAGTGAACGGCTGCTGGGTCCTCGATGTGATGATGCAGGAAGGAAACGCTTTGTTAAACTTGCAGTTTCTGTCGTGCGGCGTTTACAAGGTGTTTCATTATAGCAGGAATGCATGTAATATTTCCAAGGAGCAGAGTAAACGTCGCTGCGACAAAGCTTGTTCCCGAGACCTGCTCTATGGGACTGCAGGGACTTTCRGGAAATGACCTCGTATCTGGTCACAGCCAAGACTTGTAGTTCTGAATTTAATAGAAAACGTTGTGCAAAGGATTATAAATTACACAGGGATGAGGTAGAAAAGTCTTTTGTATGTGCAAGTCTCCAACCTACCCTAGACTTCRTACTTAAGTGGTGCATTTGCTCCGTGCTTTAGATTTCCCTTTCTGTTAGGCCAAATGTAAATCTTGTGGCTGACCATGAGTCAAAATCGGTGGTGGTTTGTTTTGCCCCRATGTAATTTTACAAAAATCACCACAAGCAGCTTTCTCCCAGTGAACTTTGCTGCAGGTGGTGACTGGGATGTATTGGGGATATTTCAAAATGAAACAGAAAACACTGTTATTTGTTTCAGCTGCTCTAAAATATTTATGTTATTATTCATCCCTTTTTAAAAGGGGACATACTAAATTGTAGATACAGTTATTGGCATTTCCTGTGGGTTTAATTTGAGCTGCTAGGAACCAAYTGGCCATACAAAGTAGAAATGTAACTTCCACTAAGACCTGGTATCTCTGGTGCCATTGAGATGTCAGAATTGAAACGGCAGCTCTCATTTCATGCTTCATGATGTGAAGCGAGGGTCATTTCTGGGTATAACCTGGTATGCTGGAAGTAAAATGCGAGATGAAGCTGCAGTTTGCAGTTTCCCATGTATTCCAACTTCTGCCTCTCCTTTTTTAAGCTTGCATGAGTTAATCTTCACTGTTGGAAATACAAATAAGCTCCTGATACTACCACTGTTTTTGTGATGGAGGTGTAGTGTTGGCCCTGCATAGAATTATTTCACACTTCTGCTTAGTGCTGTTTGGCCAAAAAATACATATAGGAGCGCGATGCAGGTCTCACTGTGACAGTCCCCCCCTCCTTGGGCTTAAAGCTGAGGCCTGCAGCATCTCAGCCTTTGTTTGAAGTGATAGCACTGACGTTTAAGTCAAAAGTAGCTCCTTGCACAGTGTCTCCTTCAAGTCTCCCTGATGCCTGCTGTATTTTTTTAAATTTTCTAATTTGAAAACAAGTCCTTTTCTGAATTCTTACATGAATGAGATAAACCAAACGAGGAGACTGTTCCACATGATTTGGAGTCAGATGGAGCAGAGCGGTGTGAGGAAGTGATCATTCAACTCTGAACTGTGCTCTTGTTATAATAGTGAGTTGAGATTTTCGTTCAGAAATCATTTCTATCTGTTCAGGGTTGTCCCACTTAGGGGCCTGTGGACATCCTTTACTTTCTTTTGAGTTGAAGGGATCTAAAGATATTGCAAGAGGTGTTTTTATTTGTTTACGTTTGGTTGCATTTTATTACTGGGCACCAGTGAAGAAAGCTGGGAGGCTTTTGAGCACATACAGATGTGCAGAGATGCTGAATTTCAGGCAGTCATCCAGTAGCTTCTGCGTTTGCAAGAACATTGCAGCACTGTTACTGTAAAACGGGCTYGGAGAGATTGCAGGGACCCAGAATTCCAAATGGAGTTTGAATGTGGCCCAGAATAGACCCCTGTGTGGCTGAGAAAGGATGAGGTCTTGTAGGATATTGGTGCCGGAGGTTCCATGCAAGCCAGAGCCAACAAAACAAGTTGTTTTGTCATAAGTTAGATACATCTTCTGGAAACCTTGGCRTGCCTTGTGGAATTGTACCCTTTGGTTGCTTCCCAGACAACTTAAACTCGGCTTCTTGGTCATCTCCAAAGACAAATWAAAAGCTTCATAATTTGGTTCCTGCCCTCACAGCACTTCAAAGAAATAGTCTATGCATGACAGTGTGTTGCCTCYCCAGGTGAGAGACGTAGGCTCTTAACCTTGGTTTCCAGCAGCTAAGCAGGATATAGGGGAAGTTGCTGCTAAGAAGGATTCTGCTTGAGCAAAATAAAATCCTCTTGAAGTGGCGAATGCTCAGTAAAAATACAGCACTGCAAGAGAGCTGGTGAAACTGCACCTGAAAATACCAGCTGGCAGAATAACTACCTTTGGGAGGTTTGCKTTCTTAAACTCATCTGCTGTTTCTCCTATGAAGGTGAATGCATGAAGCTTGTTTCTTCCAAGGTATAGACATAAGCATTTAAAGTGGTTCTAAAGATTTCTGTTTGACACCTGATACTGGAAGCTAGATCAATCTCTGAAGCACCTYGTGGGGTAAGTTATGTCAGCCTAGTGCTCTTCTGGGGGCATATGACATGTTCACTTTGCCTAAACTCTTTTAGAGCCACAGGAGAAGTAGCTGATGTTTGAGCAAGTCCATTATATGAAAGCCCCAGCAGGGCTTACCTGGCTTTACTGTTCCTGCACTCTTTGGTGCATGTGGGGAGGTGATGAAACAGTTGCTGCATAGTAAGAGTCTGTCACTCCGAACAACTTCCCCCAGGGGTTTTTCCCTTGGTTGTCTGAGTGCTGGGCTAAGACACTGTGAGCAGTTGTGGCTGGGCTTCCCTCAAGGGTCTGCTTGAAACGCTCCTGGACTCGAGGTTGGAGTTTCTTTGATCCTTCCAGTGGTGCTTAGGGAGATCCAGTGCTTTGAAGGTGCTTTCCTTCTTTTGCAGCCTCAAAAAGGGGCTTGGCCACCTGGGTACTTCCGTACGGTTCTCTTGGCTTAGGATATTCCCCATGGAGCCGGTTTGTGGGGCCAGGTAGTGGACTCAGTAGAGCCTTCGTTAAGTGTGCCTCCTCTTCCTCACTGTAATCAGCCAGTTCCCTGTTGACCCTTTAGGCAGTTGCTCTGCTCTCTTGGCCAGGCGAAGTGGTGATTGAGTTGCTCAACTGTGCGCTGTCAGCAGGAGAAATGTAACTATACCTGAAGCCATAATATTGGTGGCCCATTTTGGGCACACGGGTGGCCAGGGGAGTGTGTTTAATTTGTGAACTTCTGGCTCCTCGTTGCAAACTTTGATCTCTTCCCCGGTGGATAACTTTGGCTTGCACGAGCTCTTGTGTAACGCAAAGCGAGCACGGTCGGCATTCCTTTGTCTGGCCAGCAGCGGCCCACAGAGGGATTAGGGGAAAATAGGAGGATTCGCATGAGTAAACAGTCTCCCTTGCAATGCACTTTTCTGTGCAAGAAGAATAAGTTAACTCTTTGTACTCTTGTGTCCCATTTGGGCTCCAGGAGCTGAGGAATAGGGAGGTGGAAGGAGTGGTCTGGAAAGATGAGCTGAAGACTCCTAGGAAGAGGGAGTGAGTGGGAGACCCCCATCTCAAGGATGTTACCCAAAGAGAAGTCTCAAACCAATCAGTAAAAGCCCTAAGACCTGCTGAGGTGAGACTTCAGAGGAGGTGCTCAACAGTGACAGAACTTCACTGAGGGATGCACTTTAAATTGAACAACAATTTTTGATAGAAAGTTGATAAGAATGCTCAGCGTTGAAATAGCAACTCTGCTGTGCTTCTCAGAGCACTGATAACGTCCCTGCCTTAAAATGAGGAATGCGGCTTCACGTTCTGCATTCCTGTATGAATTAACCCGGTCGAGGCTTTGTGACGTTGCTTGGTTGCTGTGAAAAGTTTTGGGGTTGAAATCCCTTGGGTGTGCAGACAGAAAATTATGTTAAATAAAACGAAAACACTGAATTACTATGAAGATCTCACAAGCAAACCTTTGTTACTAATGATTCTGCTGTGACAACCAAAAGGGCTGTCTGGGCAAACTGACTTTTTTTTTTCTTTGTTTCCTAAGTATTTTATATATGCACTAGCCTGTTTTGTGATGAGTGTGTAAAAACCCCTTTTCTATTTACATATCTACTTGGTAAAATGATGTGTTTCACCTTTCCTTATTTGTATTGCTAAAAGCAAGCAAAGTTTAGTACTTGGAAGTTATACTCTCCTATGTTTTTGTCCTCTTGAGCCAAGATAGCTGATAGTAAATGAAGGTGTAGTTATTCAGGACAGTTGCAGTAAAGAATTAATGTACAAGGTGATGTAGATCCTGAACAGGTTGCCTTTAGAAATGTGAAATACTTTGCTTTCCCTTGGGAATTTAATACTGCATTAGTAGAAATGGATTTGATTTTTATATAGGGAGAGGTACAACACTTGGCTCATGGCTAAGTTTCTTCAGTAATTTCTCAATCTCTCATCATTTACTTTACTCCTTCAGTGTTTCTCTTCCAGTATTCCTGTCATCTACTGCCTGGTTTATCATATACAGAATCACATACTCAGATTTGTATGTTCCCTATTATTTAATACAAAGGAAAAAGTTGCTTTGGAGAGTTTGCACATGCTCGCTGTTTTTAACAGATTAAAATACCTCTGGTTAAACGAGTGCAAGCTTGTCAAAAGGCAGGTCTTTAAAGCAGCTAAATGAGGAAATTGGGAAAAGGCTGGAAAGGGCTTCCTGTATTCCCATTCTCCCACAGCTAGTTTTCCATTATTTCTGCACTGAATCCCAACAGAGCTTTTTCCTCAAACTTGAGTGAGTTCGTGTAGTTCGTTAAAAATGACTACAGTGGCTAGATACTGCAGTGAAGAAATATACTGGTAGTTGTGTTTAAGAAGACACATGAATGACGGAGGTTGAACTGGGGAACTGGCAGAATGTCCTTTCTTCAAAGGTGGTTTCTGGTCTGCCTTCTGAGGACAACGTGTTTTGAGGTGTAAACAGGCAAAACTGCTCCTTACAGTGGAAATCCTGGCTCCCGAAACAATGCATTGATGGAGCCTCTTGTTTTTTGGCCATGGAAAGAGGGAGGGTTAAGTGAGCATAGTGTGGTAAATMAATTGCTAAGTCATCATTTAGTAATAGTGTGAGCAAAGAGTGTTTTGCTGGGAAAAAGGCTCTTGGCAGATTTTTTGCAGTGCAGATGCAGCTTCTGCCAGCAAAAAAAAAAAGTGCTTTTGCAGGTAGAGCTTATTTTGTGCAGGGAAGTGGTATAAACTATAATGACATCTACTCTGGGGCTTTTGCCAACATAAAAGCGTTGCCAAAGATTACATTCCCAAGGCATTGCTGTATTGGCAGTGGTTTCCTGGGCCTATCTCTTTTATAAGTGTTAAAAGACTTCTAAGATTTTTACTTTTTTTTTCCCCCCTCAGCTAGGAATTACAGACAAAGGCCTAGCCATTAACCCGGTAGACTTGTTCCTTGTTTGTCAAGGGGACGTGGTGAGTACGAACTCCAAATTCCCCAGTTGCGAAGGGTTAAGGCCGTCCCAAGTAGGATGTATTTTGTCAGGAGCTACGGAGCAGGGTGCTGTGTTGGGAGTTGACTGAAGTTTCCCTTCTATCAAATGGAAGTGCCAAGAAAGGGACAGTTTGTAAAGCTGCTCGAAGGAGGGGACAAAGCCACGAGCAACAAACCAGGCAGAGGGCAGAGAAGAGCTCAGTGTTTGGATGCCCACCAAACCAGGGCCTGGAGAAGAGAGATAAGACAGAAGATGTTAAAGGTTCTGTTTTCTTCATAGAAACTCTACTATTCTTTTAGCCTCAGRCACTTTACTCATAAAAATGCTTCTGCTGAGCCTGTTCCTTGGCTGCTGCGCACTCTAAAGGGTTAACAACAGCGTGTTGCTGTGGCCATGCATCGAAATGTGTCTGAGAACCTGACCGTGGCTCTGAGAGATGATTTTAATTGGGCTGCCTTTCATTTAGCTTTCAAGGGAGATGTCCAAGTTATTGATTCCGGGCACTGCTTGAATGCTGCTAATGGAGGCAGTTCTCTTGCCTTGCTGCTTTTCCCTTCCCCGTGTCGCACCTTTGTTGGGAAATGTTGATTAGGCCCTAAAGTGAAAGTCCAGATATTGGAGATGGGTCACATGAGCTAAAAACCTGGCCTGTGGAGAGAAAAGAAATACATAGTTTGCCTGGCAATGTACTCCAAGGCAAGGGTGTGTCCATGCTCAGAAGTTGTCCTGGAAGTGATTGATTTTGAGGAACCAGCTTGGAGGCAATCCATAGTTTGGTGGGATTATCTCTTAAGTCCCATTGATGAAATCTATAACGTCTTTGTCTTTTATGCTTGACCATATTTCAGTGGAATAGAAGTGTTCTGTTATTGCCCAGCACCAAAGGCAAAYTGGAGGCRGGTCACCCACAACTGGAGACTTAACCAGTACTTGAGAGAGCTGTTTTAAGTTGAATACCCTTGGAGTGTGATCCTTGGAAGAAAGAATCACTGTCTGAAGGAGCTTGGAGACTAATAATAGGACAATTTGGGAGGTCTTTCTAGAAAATTTTTATAACTTAATCCAGAAAATCAGTTATTGCTTGTCCCCCTGCCCCATTGGCACATGTTTGAGCCAACAGATGTTTTCTGCTATGGAAATTGTCTACAGTTTATTGTCCACAAATTATGAGGAATTTGTCTTTTCTAGTACATGTATTATTGTGTTGTTAGGTATCAGAAAATATTCTTGTCTGCTTAAAGTTTACCTCRCTACTTTTGTCATCTTCAAAAAATGTGCAAGTGGGATAGACATTTTTCAGTTAGGTAAACATCTGGTAATATATGTAAGAACAGTTTGGGAGGAATGAAGCAATGAACAYCCAAAATGCAGTTGCTGATCTTGGTTTAAGAAACTTTCTGTAAATCTACTGTTAAAAACAAACAAAACTAAAACCCATTTCCTAGGGTGGTAAGAATAGTCCAGTGCTGAAAGATCTCTGCATCTTAGCATCCTTCCAAGGCCTAGTGCCCATGGTGCCTTGAACAGACTTAAAGCAGCACAAGTGAAGTCCTGCTACCTTCAGGGCCTGAGAAGTCCTGGCTATACCTGTGTAGTAGTAACTGGTTGGGCACCGTTGCGGACTGCCTGTTCCTGGCATCGTGGAAGGGCTTGGAAACCTCAGTGAGCAGAGACTGGATGAGGAGCAGCAGTCCCGATCTCGCAAATGTATCGCACCCCGAAAAGGAGCACAAGTGCCATGGGCAGATCTGACTCCTGAATAAAACCTGAAAATGAACAATGCAGGCTGTGAGGAAGGAGCGARGTGTGATTATTTATACATATAGATATTACGTGTGTGTGTATTTACATATGAAAAATAAGTGGGGAGAATCTTTTTCCTGTAAATTGTTTCAAAGGCATCTGAGGTGTCACAAAAAGCAGTTGTGACTTTACGCCCTTTCAGCTCTATCCCTTTACCTTCTGTTCCTCCCTCAGAAAAGGACATTTTGTGTAGCTCGCGTGGGCAGATCTCTGCTTTCCCAGCAATGCTCAGTTTGCTCGGAAGAGGACTTGGACGCCCACATAAGCTGGCGTTTCCCTGCAGCCCAAAGGCAGCACTTCGGATTGTTTTCTGTGCATCAGCTAGATGGGTCGCTGACCTGACACATGCCACTTCGAGTCTTTCCAAAACTGACTAATAAAAGAGAAAAGGTGCGTTTCTGTCCTGGTGGCCTCCTGATTTGGTTGCGTTGAGGATGCCTCTTTGGGAGTAGTGCCTACCTCTGTGAAGTTGCTACTTAAATCTTCTGGTTTGGTATCTCAACTGAAAATAGACGCCAGACACTATTGAAGCCACAGACAGGGCTAGATTAATAATAGCTCTTATTAATAGCTAGGTGTCCCCCTCCTTCAAGATCTGGGTTGCAATGGAGAAAACAGTTGGAAAAAGCCGGCAAAAATTACGTTGTGCTCRTTTTCCAGACGAGAAACCTCCTTTTCTGGATGATGATGTTGGAGGTGAATGAGCGACGATGCTAGTGAGACGATGGAGGGCGGTGAGCGGGACCAATCTTTCCAACAGCATGTGTGCACCTATGCTTTTAAGGCTTTGAAGCAAGAAAATTTGGAGGGTGCGTGAACCCTGGAACACCCAGCCGGCCATGCTTGGCATGTGGCTCTCAACAGGCTGGTTTTTATAAAAAGAACATTCTTGGAAGCAAGTCCGCGTTGTCTGAGTTGTGCCAGCTCGCCTGTCTGGCCACACAGTGATCCTGATCTGGGTTAAAAATAACCCAGCAACCCCTCTCAGCTCGGCTCGCTTCCTCTCGAGTTCTCCGCATCACGCGCGGAGAAGGCAACGGCAGACCTGGGTGCCAGTGGTTGTGTGAGTTTTTGTTGCTGAAATAAATATTTTTCAAAGCTGTTTCTTYATGGTCTGGTGGTGATGGGATGTAGCATCTTTGAAACAGGTTTTACAGACGGACTGTGTTTTCCTGCTCTGCCTGTTGTTGTTGTGTTTCTGGAGAAGCAAAGAGGTTTCCTACCTTGTTCAGGTCAGCCTTCACACTTCATCACCTTTTGTGACCAAATGTGCCCTTGCATCCCTCTGGAACCACCACAGGGTATTTTCTCTGAGCTCAATGCCAGAGGATTGTAGTGGTTTGGTGAGAGAAGATCTGAAGTGATAGCCAGGTGTCTTTCATGGTCTTCTGGAGACTGTTGGTCTGCAAGATCCCGAGGGACTAAAAATATCAAGTGGTGCTTCTCACTGTTACTAGGTTTGCTGCTTGTCCAGAGAAGATCAACGATTTTTGCTTTTGATGGGTTTACAGTTGGGCTTGATGAACTTTGAAGGTCCTTTTCAGCTGGAGTGRTTCCCTGATTTGGTGGAGTTGGGTCCGTTTGTGGTACGTGTGACTGTCAGGCAGGTAAGTGCAGACTGAGCACAGAAGCGYGTGCTGTGGAGTGAGAATTTTTACAATGCAAGTCCATACAGGCTGGAGGGGCAAAACTGGGTSAGAAGGGCAGTTGTGTGTAGTTCTGAGAGAAGGGGGATTAAAGGATGTTTCATGGACAGTACCTGCCTCAACAGTGTGCAGCGGATGAGTGAGGAAGGTGGCTATGTGTCGTTTGTCTGTGGCCAGGAGATGGATCCCTTAATGCTTTTCCTAAATAGTCCCCTGCATTTGGTATCTCTGTCTCATTGGTTTCTCAGCCTGGTGGAAGCAACGCTGYGAGGCTTTGAGTGTTGACTAAAGCTTTGACCTGAGAGGAGTGGTGGTGGTTACCAAGGATGTGAATCCCACCGGGTGAACCTGTGGGTCCTTCACGTTCAGGGCTGCCAAAACCTTCTGGGGTCACAAATGGTTTCAGGATCCTTTCCTAGCGTAGCTGTAGTGTGTCATGTGCTATTTTTCTCCTCTGCAATGGGAGACATAAAGAGCTACTGAAATAGTAAATTGAAAGAGTTATATGGAAATGGTGCCCTCACCCTCTCCTACTCTTTTGAGGCTGCTCTTTGCAAACTCGTGAGTGGGAGGCAGGAGGAGAGAAGGTTGAAGCAAAACTGGATTTTTTTTGCAATGTACTCTCGCACCCATGTGCTTCCACTCCAGTTCTCTCTCGGTACGTCAGCTTTAGTTGCTCAGGGGAGGGATGGGTGACAGCAACGTGAACCACAGCTACATATGCAGATTTGCTGAGTTTTGGCACCTGAGTTTGGCTTCTGGTGGGAGACAACCCAAGGGGCAATAGCTTGGGTGGTACCATGTTTGTGGGCAATGGGATGGTAAYGTGTTAATCGGAAGGGATTAAAAGTGAGAAATTGCTTGTTTAAAGCATGCAAATTTGGAGACCTCTGGTTCTATAGCCTTTTGAAACTGGCTTAAGTTCCTTGATTTCCTAGTGTCTGCAAAGCTGTGCGCCTTCGCTTCCTTTCAGTTTAGTTCTTGGTAAAAGCCAAGTCTTTAAGGAACAAAAGGGAACGTTACTCGGAAGAAATGAGTTAGCAGCTCTGTATCTCCTACTGTCAAACCTCTACTCTTGCGTAGAAGCAAGCACAGCTGGAAGAGTCTCAAGTACCTTCCCTGGCTATAATCTGTGTGCAGCTTGTAAACTGGCTCTGGGTTGATGGTAGAGTCTCTGCAGCGTTCCGAGCACCAGGGCTGTCGAGAAGGCTCGAGAAGCACCATGATGAATGTGTGTTTGCTTTCTCGTATTTATTTAGACTTGCTGCACTGAATTCAGTTTTTGCACTTCCAAATCTGCTAATTCATCCTGGAGTTGTCACCTTAGTAATTTCTTTGATTTAAAAGCTTTGTTAGACAATAGCTCTTTGTCRTGGCTCTTAATGATTAACCTGAAAACTTTCCAAAAGGCTCAAAGGAAATGTAAAGCAGCTGACAGCTTCATTTCTGTTTCTTGGACCAGTTAAATGAAGTAATTGCTTTCTCTGAAGTTGTGTTTTATTTATTTATTTTTGTCTTCGTCTGATAAAAGCATGTATGTTCTTTAGAAACAAGCAGTAAAATGCAGACAAGTTACCACAAACAGAGATCATATTATCAAGCTACCYTTTTGTGCCGTAACGTGGTGGTAGTAATCCATAACTTTGTGAAAGTTTCTGTTGCTCGAAGTTGGAGGTGATGTGTGAGGGGCATTTAATGGGATGAAGTAGGATGGAGGAGGCCAAGATTATCAATGCTAAAGCAGAAGTCACTCTACGTGATGACAGCAACTCTTTTCCATGCTGTTTGTACTCGAGTCGGGCAATATTAGGTGGCATTAAGTTCTTCCAGCGGCTTCTCAGAGTGATTGGTCTGAATGGATAAAAACGAGTGAGTTTGAAGGTAACCTGCTYTGGAGATGGGGCCCTGGAGATGCTCAGCACTCAGAAATGGCCACAGAAGATGAGATGGGGGCAGTTTTGCCAAGCTGGTAGAAATAAGTTCCTGGGTTTGTAAGGCTTTCTGTAGTGAAAGAGTAGATGTGAAGCGAATTTCACAAAGGAAGAGCACTTGATGCATCCGTGAAGTGACGCACRCCGTACTGTGGCAGCGCTACAGTGATTTGGTCTCAGAGCTGCTCTAGCGTTTTTCTGCATTGGAGATGAGAAATGAGCTTTTTTTGAGTTATAGGGATGYTTGGTCCTGATCAGTGGTGACTCTCAGTGGTGTTGAGTGTATCCAGTTTGTATCAAGCCCAACTGAGGTGTGTGTTGTGTCCRTGCCCTGCTTGCTGGGATTGCATGTCTGATCCTGCTTCCCGGCCACCTGATGTCCTAGGAGTGGTTGCTGCTTATCCTGCTGCAAGAAAACCCAAACAATGAAACGAGAAGATGCCAAATGATGACTCCATCAATGCCAGCTCCCAGGGAGGTGGAGAAGGGCTCAGCTGAGAGCAGCGCTTGAGTTGTTATTAAGCAGTTTATTCTGCCATGAACACTTGTGTTGAGATGGCTGCATCCTCCCAGCGCGTGATGGGAAGCTGCACTCGACAGCACACTTCTGGCTACCATAAACTGCGGGAATTAACTGCAGAGCTCATCTGCAAAGATGGAAATGCTAAAGGAAGAAGTGCTGCAAATTTTGCCGTTTGAAAGCTCTGCTTCGAGCTAATGTCCCACTAATCCTTAAGCCTTAAATCACTTAGAGTGCTTGTGCGCATCCAGGCGTCTCCTTCCAATCTGTAGGCTCCTACTTCGATGGCAGAAGGGACCTGATCTAACTTGAGACTTTTGTAAGCAGGCTTCCAGTTTGAGAAAAYGGCACTGAATGATATGTTTTGGTTTGTTTCCTCCTCCGATGGAGTGTTATCCGTTGAAGTAAGATCTGCACATCTCATTCCTGAAGCTTCCCAGAGTTTCCCTGTGCTTCTGTCTCATGCTGCCACCGGTGTGCCTGAGTATGATGCTGTAGATAGCAGCAACAAATGCAAATATCCCTGCCGCAAAGGAGCCGGAGAGCGGAATCTGCCTGGAGCAGATGGGTGCTTAGCTGCTTTGCTTGCTGAGGATATCCCTCCTGAAGCACTGGCTCCACAGACAGAGAATTCCCACAAAATGGCTACTTTTCCTGCCTTGCGCTTCCATCTGGATAGCAACAGGCTCTGCTGTCTTGAGCTCCCGGTGATCTTTGTCTCGGCTCTGTGACATGGAAGAGGTGCCTGCTGTAAAGCAGCTCCGCCGACCCAGCCTTCACTGAAGTACGTTGGAGAGAAAATTGAGCCTTGTGGTGAGCTCTTCCCTGGCTTACCATGTCTGCTTTGCTTATTATTATTGTTGTTACTATTTGTTCCTGTAGACAGAAAGCACTCCTTGCAAAGGTGGATTCCGAGCTGCTGCAGCCGAAGCAGCTTCCTGAGCTAAAGCAGCGATCCTGGCCGAGCGGTGGCGCAGCCCCTTCGGCTCCCATCTCCGGGATGCGGCGGGTGCAGTCAGGACATGGCCATCCCAGGAGCTTCCCAGCTCGGTGCTGCTCGTTTGTCCAGCGCTGTGGGGAGGCAGTGGCCGAGTTAACGTGGGCCCCGGTGAAATGGGCCTCAAACGCAGGTTGAAAGGTCAGGCTATTTTGGAGTGTTTTTAAGAGCGGTTGTGAGGTGAGGAGCAGCCCCACGACGGAGCTGCTGGAGCTGGCTGGYGCTTCTCTCTGGTTGCAGCGAATGGACATGGCACGGATCCTGCGCTTTGGCTTCCTTTAGCTGCGGTAGGAGGGTGACAAAAGCTTCCCCTGCTCTGACATTATTTGTCTCCATGCACTGAACTGACAGTGCTAGGCTCTGAAGTGTAATCCAGAAATGACAGGCTGCCTTGTACCGCACCTACACAACGCTGTTTTTCTCCTGTGACCCTGCTGGGACCTTTAGGGGCTCCTATGTAGGGAGATAGGTCTTGGAGAGCTGCGTGGCGGCTGTGTCTCTGGCCAAATGCAGAAGCTGATAACGAAACCGGAGCCTCTTGTGCAGCCACAGGTCCTTTGGGGAGCTCTGAGACAGACRGCAGTTGCTGGAGGGCAGTTTCCTTCCTTTAATGTAGCCTTTTTCTCCAGCGCAAGCTGCATTTCCACCTTTTTTTTTTAAAAAAAAAAAATAAAAGGTGTCTAGAAGGTGTCCATCAAGAAGGCAGGAAGGACTTTAGTTTAAAGTTTAATGCTGTTGCCTGAGAATTAAAGAAAATGCAGTTTCCTTGCACATCTTCCAGGCAGATTCCTGGAGCAGCCTCCCTGCTGTGAGSAGAGCATCCTTGTGCTTGAGATGAGCTGCTTGCACTATTACCCGCAACCTCCTTCCWGATCTGGAGCGTGTCAGGAGCAAGGGACAGCACTAGAGCCCTGGATAAATGTGGGAGGGTGCCCAGAGGATTAGCCAGAGAAACCTGTGGGTGAAACCCCAGGTATTCAGCAGGAGACTTCCCAGTTCCAGGCAAGACCTGTTGCAGAGAATGATGCTGCTTTAATTGTGGGRCTCCTCAGGTTTGAAGCTGCAAAAATGCCTTAATTTCCCCCTAACCAAGTTGTGTTGGCCTTAGGAAGGGTAAGAGTGTGCTGTGGAGGAGAGGGGAGCATCGCTTTGCATAGCAGAGACCACGAGGCTCCTTCGTAATGCCTGCTGGACCTGAGTCTTCGGCTCAGCAGAGATGTTGCTGCTGTTTTCCTGCCAAAAAACACCATCTTGCTTGTCCCTGGCTGCCTCTTGCTGCCTTCCCCATTGTGCTGCTGCGACCRTACAAGAAGCAAATTGGGGAACTGATTCAGGGGAAAAAACAGCTTTGAGAAAGAGGAGAAAAGGCTTGTTTTTGGAGCTCTTAATTTGCAATGTTTTAGCATAAAACAGCTGTGCTAGTGGGGAGGGTGAGGAAAGGGGGGGAGCGAGCAGACTCAGGGCAGGGATGCTGCTTCGGGGGACAGCAGTGGCGTTCTTGGCAGCTGAAAGTTGTAGCTGTAGCCTAGAGGCTCCAAAAATTGCATTGCTCTGTTCTGTCCTACTTTTCATTGGCTTCACAGTGGCCGTGCAAAATTTACCCCACGGCCAACTTCCATTTTGGTGTCAGATGGTGACGTACGTGCATGCCGGCCGTCCCTGGCCCGAGCAGGGACACTGTTGGGGCTGAGGGAGGTGGTTTGGATCAAGGGAGAGGTGATGCACTTGGTGCACATGGGAGATGCTCCGTGACTTGTTCTGTTTCTCCTTGGGAGCTGCGTGGCTCCTTGACTCTTCAACCCTGCCCCTCTCCATATAGCTTTTGTGCTCTATAGAATTGTTCCTGTTTTTTATTACCTGCCATGTGATAAACTGTTTTCCAGTGCTGTGTTACATGAACCCATGGACAAGGTGTATTGTGAGGCACACTGGCTGCCCCATGTGCTTGGGGTACACGTAACAATACAGCAGCTCCGTCGGCCTTTTACTCCCTTGCTCCTAATATCCTCCTCCTTTTTCCCCTCCAGAATCCAGCGACTATCACTCGGATACTGCTTAGCCATTTCAACTGGGACAAGGAGAAGCTCATGGAGAGGTAAGAACCATCTGAGCCCACAGCAGCACTTCAGACYTGCGAGAAATACTTGTGGCCGGGTTAGTGTGATGGTGGGTGAATGTGCAGGATGTGGCAGGAGGGTCTCTTGTGAAAGTGCTCCCCCTACCCCTTAGCAGCCTCTCCTGGTCAAGAGRGACTCCTCAATAGTAACAACACATATTAGGCTTCAAAGAAGCTTTGGAAGTCACCTTGGGCTTTGTCCTCACAGCCCTGGCTTTTGTTTTGGGTGTAAATAGTGTCTTAAATTACRCCTTCCTTCTGCCTACAAACAGTGTCTTTTGCTGCTGCTTCTCCTCTCTGAATCCTAATTCATGGAGGATGTTGCTGGTGAAGAGGCTTTTGATAGTTTGCTGTACTAGTRACATGCCCTGTTTCTTTTTTGCTATGTTTTTCTTTTACCCTAGTGTTGCTCTTGAGGAGAAATTGCTCTTGAAGACCTGGATGGGAGTATTAGTCTGGCTTAGAAGCAGCAGGACAGCTAGGGCAGGGACTTGATTTTAATGCAGGTGCCTCTGATTTCTGTGGCCTTTGCTGACCTGAGGGGCCAAGGGACACAGATGTGGTGGGAGGGGAGCAGGACCACTTCTTGGGGCCTGGCTTCTTCCTTCATTCTTCATTGTAGTTATTTCCTTGCTTGATGACCATGGTAGGAGAAGCCAGGATGCTTAATCTATAAGAGCTTGTGCAGAGACAGATTTTGATAGTACTGTTAGCTCAATAAATATTAATTAACAGGAGATAAGTGTTCTGTGCTGTGGATTGAGGCAGAACCATGCCTGGCCTGTCAATGGTAGCGAGGTGCTTTTACCAGAGTAGAGGGACAGCAAATATTGCCTTTGCCCATGGATGACTTTGCAGTTGAGGAATTTCCTCAGGGGTAGGGGTTTAATGACATCTTTGTCTGCTCCTGTGCAATTTTTCCAAATGCTGGTGGAGCTTAGGTATCTTTCATGTTTTGCTTGGCCTAGATTTTCTTCTGAACTGATGGGTTTTTTGAGTGTTTCAGCTTTTATTTGCTRTAGACTAATGGCCTCAATTAGTTGACATTGAAGGTGTGTGAGGGCTTCTTGTTGTGGGGGTGAGTGTGGCTGCTCTGAAGTTATTTAACTTTGACTTTAGCTGTTAAGCACATGGCCTTAGTTCTCTGGGCACGACCGCTTTCTGTTCATTGCACTTCTGGTGCTGCTGCTTTTGGTCAGGTTGAAGTTTCCTCTTGTTTGCTGTCTCCATCTTGCTTTGGAGTACCTTGACATAAATGTACTGGAGTTTGACCCCTTTATGCAGTAGACTTTTTGCCCTTCTCACTTAAATCTTTGCTTCTTAAGACTAGTACCAATTAAAAAAAAAAAAAAAACCACTTTTTTTTTTTAAATGGTGATATTAGCTCCTTCTATGCGAGGCATTATTGTTAAAGGGCTTTACAGTTTCCAACAAACATTTTAAAATGTGTAAATATTTACAAAATTGACAGGTAAACAGTGTTTCTCAGCATGAGTTCATTAAAACACTTATCTTAATTGTATAGAATTATCCCTGTGAGTAATGTTGTAAGTGACCCTTGCTACACAACTATTGCACATTGGTGACATTTTTGCTGCTAGTGCTCTATTGTAGTAGAAAAACATGGAAGYAGTTTCTTCAATTAGCTGCCCTCCCTCATCCATCCTTTTGCCAAGTAGCCTAAAAGAAACCTTGGTAGCCAGGCTGGGAAACAGGAGAGCTGAGGTGGCGATGGCATCTGCTCCCTGAAAACCAGGCGATTTAGAGAGGCGGCTTCCATTGAAAAGGTGAGCGGCTGATTAAGCCTGAGCATGGACCTGATCTTCCAAAAATAGAGGTCCCTCCTGAGCCTTGCTTGGCTCTGTGTGCTTGCAGGAAGTTTTAGCGCAGGGTTCTGCTGCTGTGGCTGAGCTGAGGAATAGAGCTGGCTGTGTTCATGGGGAGGTAGAGGGGCTTGCTCTGTTCAGAAGACAAAAAAAAAAAAAAAAAGACATTTGAAACACTTCAAAACAACCTCAAACTTAGAATGAGCAGTGGCCAGTCACCTGGTCTTCAGTGTCAGCATTGACTCTGAAATCTCCAGCTTGTTGTTAGCTGCAGCATAGTCTGCAATGGACTGAAAGCTTTTTTTACTTTTTTTTTTTTTCCCCCTCTAGGGGCTTTATTATTTTAAACACGTTTAACTGGTGTATATTTGGCCTCTTTTACTCCTAATAATCGGCAGGAAGCCTTCCCAGTGCATTACTGATGTTGCCTGCGGTGTGGAGCAGTTTAATGCTTGCTAAGGTACAAAATTTGGTGCAAGATCTGGTGCTTGATTGCCTACCAAGTCGGAGCTTGAACTCAGCTGCTTAATGGCATTTCTTCACAGGCCAGCCCAGTGCCTCTTTTACCCTAATTCAGCGTGAATCAGCGTGACCTAGCAGGCCACCTTATCAAACTGCCTGCAGGACAGCAGATAAGGGTTCGTTTTCGATGTGTGCTGAGAATTGCTAGGTCTGAGTCTGGGGGAGGAAACTTCCATATTTTAAAACATTAACCTCTTGGTGATTCTGTCTTGTTCTGCGCATTTTTAAAGAGCAGCTTATTTTTGTCTGTGACAGCTTTGTTGTGGGCTAATTGCATGGAGTTATTAAAAGGCCAAATATGTTACAGGTGTATGCTCCACCTAAACTGAAGCAATCTCCACAGCAGGGAAAATGTTCTGTCCCTCGGTGAGGTGCTAGATGTTTGGCTGTGTTGGGGAGCAAAGCTCGTGTGTTGGGGTGGATTTTTTGGAAGGACAGAAGTAGGTACTGGGGCAAATACTGGAGTTCAGCTTCTGGTGCCCGATGTGATGCACACATTTTGGAGAAGCCTCTGTGTGCTGCAGACACTGAAATGCAGCCCTCCTGCTTCATGTGGAGGGAGGCTCCCTCTGACCATTGCTGAAAAGAAAAGCAGTCCAGCTGGAGGCCCAATTTAATCACTTTGAGGTACAGAAGGATATGGAAGCAGAGATCCAGCCTCCTGTAGGTGCTTATCTCCACAGGTGGACATGCATGTGCTCTTGGCAGAGAGGATAGGGCCTAGAAATGCCCTTTGGGCACCCTTGCTGCCCTAGATTCCCTCTTGCCTTTGAAATCATTTCAGGTCTTCTCTAGGTACCTGACTTCCTCCTTTCCTTTTGGCATGCAAGAACCGAAGGCTGTTTGGCAGGATATGCCAAATGGCTGCTGGTTATGGGCTTTCTGATACAGAGATACCATCTCTTATCCGAGTATAACGATTAGAGTGATTCGCTCATGCTCAGAATTGCTTTCACTAAGGGAAATTTCCTGGTGGGGGTACTGGAAGCTGCCTTATTTTCAGAGAGGAGGGTTTTTATTTGTGATATTGCCTCAAATGGGATTTGATTATAGCTAGAAAATCATCATTAGACGATTAGTAATTAGACTTCAGTTAGTCATTAGACAGTAGTGTCCAAAGAGCAAGACTGTCTTAAGAAAAAAGCTGGATCCTGCAGCTAATAGACCTGYTGCTGGTATGGACTTGGTTTTGGTAATCACTGAAGAAACTGTAAGAGTTTGAAAACAGTTTTTGCTTGTGTGACTATTGAGCTTGAATAGCAGAAATAAGCACCATAATCTGTAACAAGGAAAAAAAAGAACTTTGATAAATTAATGGAACTGGTTACTGAGCTCAGCTGCATTGAGCAAAAAGACTCTAATGTTGAATAGACCGTAACTTTTCTTGAATATGCAAAATCCTAAAACTATTGAATATCTGCAGCACAAAGGGAGAAGGAGGAGCATGAGAGATTTAATGCCAAGCCTCTATGGATGAATAAGAATAATTCCCGAAATGTTCTCTGCTCCTCCCCAAGAGGGAAAGGAGGGACCTCGCAACCAAGAAGCAACCCTCTAAGAGCCAGAGCTGTAGCAGTGGGGTGAGAATAGCCAAAAGCCAAGCTCGGCTCTTTGTAGAGCTTCCCTGGCCAAAAGAGTAAGAATTTGAGGAAGAGTCTGCAGGAAAGAGAAGCAGGATACAAATCAATAAAACCAAAATTAACCTGCTGATTTCATTAAGGAGTGGGTTTTGTCTTGTGGTGCACATGACAGATGTGACGTGCAAAGCAGAGGGCAGGTGGGTGCAGGGCTTAGCATGGTGTATGTGGTAATACTTGGATACAGGGACCAGCAGCCTGGATGGAAGCTGCTAATGAAGTCCCTGTTACAGTTTGGGGATGAGCGGTGCCATATTAGCGAGCAGCTTGGTGTGAATCTGTTACGCAGCGTGTGGTTGGGGGGAATCCCAGATGTTGCAGAGGGAAAACGGGATAGCCCAGAGGAGTCCAGCAATAGTAGCAGTAAAAAGAGTCAAGATGGGTCTCGTCAACATGGAGTGGAGAAGATTTCTGGTAGAGAATGAAATGGAGCTGCGGACTTGAAGGGGCTGTGGAGAAATGCAGCCTCATTTAGGATCCCTTAGGTGAGATATTTCCAGGAGAAATGGAGAGGAATTGGTGAAACTGTATGAGGTCCTCGTGGAGTCTTTCTGGATTTGCTATATTCTGGCTTGCTTGGGGGCAAGGGGGAGGAATGGAGGTGGGAACCAGCACTTGAGGTTTTCTAGGATGGCTAAGGTTGTGGAGAAATATGGGAAGGAGGTGGGAGCTGACCTGCTCCTTTCCTGCCAAGGAAAGGGCACGGAGACGGTTACTCTGTGCAAGCCCCTCAGACAGAAGCTTGTGGGAAAGGCAGAGCGGGGAGATGTTTGATCTTCTGATGGTTCGTATTGGAAATCGTGGTTCRCAAGCACTGAAGGAGCTGGAGCAGGATCAGTTGGGAGCTCAGTGTGTTTATCTAGGGCATGGTGGAGCAGTTCTGTGAAAGACGGTGTTGGACTTTGCTCCCGAGTGTCCCTGTCACTTGTTTGCTTCCAGAAAAGTCCAGGTAGGTTTTTTRTTTTCTTACTACACAATTTCAGCATGATTTTTTTTGAATCTGAGACATGAGCATGCAAACAGTTGTGGAAATTATTTTCTCAGTGCAGCCAGGCACACTRTAGAAATAAATCATAGAACGAAATAAATAAATAATAGATTTCTTCACTGAAGAAATGAAAGAATAAATGAAAGGTAATGACTTTGTGGACCCAAAATGGGAAAAGAGGAATACACRCTCCCCTGTTTCCTTCAGAAACTGATAGTGTACTCTTATTTTCTCTCTTTTTGGGAAGATCCCGAAAGTCTGACAGGGAACTGGATGTTGTGAATTAGCTGCTCATTGGTATTTAGGAAGGGTAGGTAATTCCAGGTGAGAAACTGTTGTTAGTGACAGTCTGTTTCCTGATCTCYGGATGGAAGTGCTGTGGCTCAAAACAGTGGCTTTCGCAGGGATTTTTTTTGCCTAATGAAAGTGGCAGAATCATGTTCTTGATGTGACCTGCTCACTTTAGAGTCAGCTCACCATTAAAAATAGCTCTGATACTTCCATGCACTTATAGCTGACTGTAAGTGTTAGCATTATAGTTGCATCACAGGGTTTGTCTTCAGAAGCCTTTATTTCCTTTGCAAATGTTACGCCCTGCTATTTGTCAATGGTTTGGAACCGAGGCTCTGTGGTGCTGTTCACATGAGGACGCTTGGCCTGCTAGAAACCTTTTGTGGAGTTAAATATTTATCCATGACTCTTTAGTAGACAAATACTGCATATAATGGGAGTGCACCAAACTTACTGAAGTTTTTAGATAGGAACCATCCCAAACACAAACAAAACACTTTGGATGAGTCAAATCCATGAGCTGACATTGAAGAAGAGTAGCGAAGCCCTGGGGCATTCCATAATTCCAGATTTTACCACCAGCTTTAGAGCTGAGCAGCCTGAAAAGCAGAACCTAGTGCATCCAAGGYTTGTTCAGGAGTGGCGTGAGCTGCTTTAAGAAACTTGTGAAGCAGCAGGGACTGTTTTCTGGGGCACGTCTGAGTGCAACTTGCAGGAGGCAATTGGGTTGTGTGTTGTGTATGTTGCTGGTCCCAGGTTTTTGAGAGAGATCTTCTTTCCTCAGCAGAAAGACTTTAATCTCAGCGCTGTCTGGGGCCTGATTTGCTGGTCTTAAATGTAACTGACTGCGCTGTGGTCAGATGTTCTCTTTTTTTCCAGGCACTTGCCATCTTACGTGGATTTAAATTGCAGAAGATAATGTTGGAGGAGAGGAGCTGGGAGAGGCTTAGAGTCCTGATGTTGTACGGGGGACTGCATGCGAGCGAGGTTTAACTCGTTAGYTGTCACATTGGATTAGCTCTTTGCAATTGCTGCAGGCTGGAGAAAGCTCTGGTGTCTGGGTGCTGGCAAGAGGCCGTCCTGCCCACGCACAACTCTTCTCAATCCGCAAACTTGGAATTGTCTGTTCTCAGGAGCTTGTTGGAATGTTGCTAATTGGAGGCAAAAAGTTGTTGGGAAGGCCACATTTGGCCTATGAGGCTAGCTGTGCATTGGCTSTGCTGCAGGCTTCGATTGAAGGCTGCCTGAAGCGGAGCTCAGATACCTGATATGTCAGTGGTTTTCCTCAGACTCGAGGTGCTTAATCAGAAATGCAACTCTGCAGTTGCCTTAAATTGGAGAAATGCAGCCCTGCGGTTGCCTCCCAGTTGGAGACGAGTGCACCCTGCTCCAGAGAGCAAGGAAGGAAGTGCTAAAATTAAAGTCCAGTTGGAGACAGCTGGACTCCAGTCAACTCTTTGGGCACACCTAATGCAAACTGAAAACACCGAACTCGGTAACTAGGGACACACTGCCTCAGGAACCAGGGCTCCAAGAGCTGCTGTCAGCCTCTGCTTTAATGTTGTAGCAATCAGAGTATTTGCAGAAAATGGAAGGCTTAAGCTGAAAGGAGATTTGAACCTGGTGACATCAAGGCTGCACTTTAGGAAAGTATCTAGATTCCTAGACTGAAACAAGATATTTTTATTCTAGTTTCTTTTCTTTTTCTTCTTTTTTTTTTTTTTTTTTTTTTTTTTTTTTTTTTTTTTTTTTTTTTTTTTGTTTTGTTTTGGTTTTTTTTGTTAGTCTTGGCGCTTTAATGGAAAAGGTTGGAGAATCATCAATTAGTTAAATTAATGTTTCATTTGTACTGGCTTGACTGGAATGCAATCAAAAGTTACTCAACTTTCAGGAGCACTCAATTTGAGTCCAAATATTTGGAAAAATAAAAGGTTGTCTAATATCCCCCTCTGTAGTCAGGACCATGGTGTGATATGTTAGTGAAGAGCATGTTAAAAGTAGTGGGCGTGTGAGTTTTATAAAGTGACACCTTTGTAACTTGTAACTGTGTGCATTTAATCCCRAACAGAGTTTGAAAAATGACTTGCAGACAGAGTGGTTACGTTTGTATTCTTGTATGTGCATCGTGCAGGTACTTCGATGGCAACTTGGAGAAGCTCTTTGCAGAATGTCACGTAATTAATCCCAGTAAAAAGTCCCGGACGCGCCAGATGAACACGCGGTCGTCGGCCCAGGATATGCCTTGTCAGATCTGCTACCTGAACTACCCAAACTCGGTGAGTACCCATCAGCCACGGCTGTTTGAGTGAAAACCACCTGTATTTTCCTCTCTGAAACTTCCCTTGGTGCTTATGTGCACCTCTATGAGGGTCCATCCCTYRGTATTCTAAAAGACCTTTACAAAAAAAMCRAGGCTTCATTTATTCATTGATTCTYCTAATCTGTAGGGTGTGTGTTTAAAAGAAGGGGGAGCAGRAGGGGATAAAGATTCTGRTTTCCTRCCATAGCAGCYTTGTGTGCATCAGCTGATCCAAATGATATAGGGGAGGCTGCAGAACTATGTGGTACTTCATGTGCTTACTTTGATTCTTGCTTGGACAAAGTAAGCTCACCAAGTGTTTTTAAAAAAGCACTGCTACCCCCTAGAAAGTACCTCAAAAAGTGTTTGAGTACYCAGAGAGGAGATCTGTTTTCAAAAGAAATGGATATCCTTTCTGCAAAGACCCTTGGGGTGCTGGGCAAGAGGGAAGTGAAGAGATTTATTAAAAAGGGACCAGTAGATCAAGTGACTTTTAAATGTGTCAGAGACCCACTGAGACAYGTAACTAAATGATACCTGACAGAAAATAAATAAATGAGAGACTAAGGAATTTACTTCAGTAGAAGGAGAAGACAAAAAGCTGCTTRTAAAGGAAGTAAATAATGGTGGAAAATAATCAAACTGTTAAGTTGAGGGTAAAACTAAGTGGGACTGGGGTAAAATCAAGTAGAGCTGTTYAGGAAACAGAACCAATGGGTAAGTCTGTCCAGTCCCTAACCAGAGAAGATTAGGATAGAAGGACTTGMTGGGGCTCTAGTTCAGTCCTCTCATTTGTGATGGGGTTGGTGCTGCTGCTGCTTTTCCATGGACACTTATAAAGTGTGAACTTCCAGGTGCACTATTGGGAGACACAGGCTGCTTCTGTGTCCTTTACAGRCAAATCACTAGCTGTGAATTTCCTAGGGGAGGTCACTATGATGGGAGTTCCCAGAGGAAATTCTGATTAGTAGAAAAGTTGAAGCAGGAATTGCCTCCGTTTATTGGAACTTTCCCTTCTGCCTGAAAGTCTGTGGGCTGTCGTGTATCATCTGCCTGACCTTCTTTGAGGAGAAAAGTGGTCCTAATGTGAGGTTTCCGTGCATGTTTGAGCTTGCTTTTGAGCAGTAATGGACACAATTATGAGTTCTGTTTTTTATGAGCAGCCTTGAATAAAGGCCTGTTGCTGCTGCAGCTTGGTGCGAGTCTTTGCCTTGCTTGGAACGACCAAGCTGAGCTTCACAGCATTAAGATGGCTCTTGAGCCAGGAACCTGAACACTTCATGCATCCCCTTTGCGTGCTCCGATTTCATTTCTAGAGAATGTTTGCAAAGCAGAATTGTTGCTTGCTTTCTGTACAGAGATGCCCAGAATTGGAGAGATTTGTCTATTCCTGTACCTTATACTGAAATGTTTATCCTTCACAGGTATTTCTGTGTCAGATAGTAAGGAAGTAAAGTAACCTTGAATTTAAGCCTTTGCAACATTGTACATTAAAATAATGGGAAAAAATGAGGGAAAGCATGAGAGGATGTATCTTAATATCCATCTACAGAAGAGAGATTCTTTGGAAGATATTCTCATTTAGGTTTGATACGTGTCTGATACCTTCTCAAAATTGCCCGTAGGACATAAAATCTATTTGGGTCCTAGACTGACATTTTTGCTTTAATACTTGCTTATCTGCTTCTCCTCTCTGCTCTGGAGACTCCACTACATCCCCTGCAAATGTTCCTTACATTCCTTACATCCCCTGCAAACAGTTCCTTACTACTGCTATGGGGATAGCCATGAATGATGTACAGAGCAACTAAAAGATGCTGCACACAGCAGACTCTTGCCTCTTCCTGGTTTCTCCTGAGCTCCAGCTGCTTTGAGCTGATGTTTGGAAGCAACCTTTGTTTCTTCTGTGTTTTCCTAAGCTCCCATTGTTGCTAAAGGCTCCTCCAAGCAGTGCTGCTGTGTTGGGAGCCAAAAGGCGGTGGCTTGTGGCTGATGAGCCTGTCCTTGGGGCCAGGGGGACACRTGTTGCCTAAGAAGCAGCCTCCTGGCTGCAGGAGGGAGCTCAAACACATTGGATAGTGGTGGCTCAAATGCTCAGAGAGCAGTTTCTCAGCTGGGGTGATGAGATGTTGCAGGTGGGTGGGCTGAGTCAAGAGACAACTGAGAGGAACTGGGTTTCTCTGCCATATTCCAAAGCTGGAACATATAGCAAGGCTAATGTTGCTGGTTGCTTCTGGAAAAGACTGTAGTTACTCTGCATCTATGGTGACCCGGAACCATCTGGTTTGAAATCTCTATTGGAGCTGTCTGGGTTGATGTGAATTGGAAATTCTAGGAATAGTTGTATTAAATACTTAATCTAGCATCTCAGTTTTAAAAATAGTTTTAAGTATTTTTGCTTTGCTGAGCTTTTCCTTCTTTCTCAGATGTTCCTGAGAGCTCCTTTCAGCCTTCAGAAGGAGTTAGGAAGTACACTATTGAGAAATCTTATACTGTGAGAGTACTGCAGGAGTGCTGGGTGCTCGAATATTCCCCTTCTCRTGGGGTCAGCATGGGTGGCAGTCATTCTGCCTTCTAAGACATGGCTCTGGTCAAATGCCGAGTCTTTATAGTGGCCTCTAGTCAGCTCAGAAGACCTGTGGTTGACTCCACTAAACTGTGAGGAGAATGACCATGCKGGTTGGGGCAACACCTGCAAAGTGTAGCATGAGATGCCCGTAAGGGAGCCTCCATCCTGGGGAGTTGAAGGCTTAAGCAAAATATTTTGCATTCTCTGAGTCTCTGTGAACCAGTGTTGGGTCTCAACAGATACCAATGAAGGTTTCACTGGGAGCAAAGCGAAGGCAGGCATTGTTCTGCCTCCCCTCTGATGTCTCTTTCTTCAGATCCCATTGGAGAGGATCCYATTGGAAGCCCTTGTCCCAACTGTTTGTTCAGGGACCCCACAGATGACTTAATCTGCTAGCTTGGTGCCACCTGGCTTGTTTACAGAAGCGAGGAAGGCCAGTGTGAAGCTGTCATGGTGAATGCACCTTGGAGAAGCTGGTCCTTCCTTTRGTCAAGCTGGAGCTGCTAGAAGAGTCGAGACCAGTGTTAATGGCAGCATTGCTTGGGCTTCTGCAAGGAGGGGAGGAGCCAAGCACAGATGGGGTGAGAGCAGAGTCATCTCCCATGGGGACGGGCCGYTGCTGTGGGCCCTTGCTCTCGGCAGTTGCCTCTTGGTCTGTCTTGCTTCCTCCCTTGACATCTCRTGTCAGCTTAGCCAAAAATAATTGGGAGCTCCCTCAAAGTAAAGAAAGGATTCGAAAGATGCTCCCAGCTCTCAGGAGGATATGTGGTGGCTGCCCTTTACTTGGGCTTGTAGGAAGCCTTTTGCTTCCTGAAATAACTGAAATCAGTGTATGCTGAAGATATGCGATTGCCCCGCGTGTGTGTTACTTTTGCTGCTCTGCTGTTTCCTTTGCAGGTGTGGGTAGATACAGCAAGGCACGATCCCCTTGTCYGTGACTGGCTCCCACTGCATGCAGAGGAACCTGAATTCTGGGGAGCGGTGGTACCTTCTTCGGGCTGGACTGTGGTTGCAGTCCTGAGGCTCCAATGGCCAAGGAAGGAATTTTAGCAGAGGACTTCTTTTCCTTTAAAGCTGACACTCCTTTTCCTGATTGACCCCATCCTGCTGCTGTTTTGGGCTATTTTGYGGTAGTTTGTGTAGTTTCACGCAAGATCATGGCATCTCAGGGTCATGTCCTTATTTTCTCTTATTGACTACGAGTAAGAAAGTGTGAAAAATGAAACCATCAGATAGAAACCTGCATAGTAGCACGAATGGACTCGTTCAAATAGAGTTGGTCCCTGCATGTGGCCTGCAGTATGAATCAACCGAGATAACCCAAGGAAGGGTAATTTCATTTCAGTCTTTGCCCTTCAGTATTTGCTTCTTGTGCAATGAGTTGTTCGCAGGTGGCATCTTGACCCACTTCATGGAGAGGATACATAGGCAGGTGAAGCTGTCCTTGTTGCTGTCTGCAACAAGCTACTCATTACTGAATTTTATTTGCTGATTGGCACCTGCCAATTAGCGTCTTTGGCCTCTTTGTCTTCTGCGCTTTCAGAGGGAGGCTCGCAAGGCGCGTTGGCAAACCTTGTGCRTGGCTCCTCTAGGGTGGCAGTCGTGCTGGATTTACGGACAGCAGCGTGTGTGGGAATGAGCCAAGCAGAAGAGCATGAGGAAGCAAGGCAGGGTGTCATCTTAGTACTACGACCTGTTTCATGACCTTGCTTTATTATTGTTATTGTGCGTGTGGAAGGGTGAAACCGGAAAGAACCGTGTTAAGCAACGTACATACTCAGAAAATAAAGGTAGATTTGAGTGGGCAGGCAGGATGAAAATGTTGGCCACCTTTTCCTTGCAGTTAGGGGAGTAAAAACCGTCTTTGAGGGCACATTTAAAGCTGCTACAGCAGTGCTCTGTGGTGGTGATGCAAAGTGAACAGGGCCTCAAATCCAGTGTGGAGGGACAAGCGATGTGATCAAATTGCCCAGCACCAAGAAGGACCAAAGGATGCTGCAATTCCACTCGATAAAATGATACCGTGTGTCTCGTTCTGTGTTGTTACAGTACTTTACTGGCCTAGAGTGTGGACACAAGTTCTGTATGCAGTGCTGGAGTGAATATTTAACTACCAAAATAATGGAGGAAGGCATGGGACAGGTAAAGTCTGGACTCACCTGTGTTTTTGGGGGAGAAGTTTGTGTGTTGGGGGGAAGAAAAGAGAAGATTCTTCTCTACTAAGAACAACTGGGGTTTTGGCGAGCAGATTCTGTGCAGCTGCTGCATCCAAAAGGAGCTGCAGGGAATGTGTGTGTGTGTGTGTGTGTGTCCTTGCTCTGCGTGGGGAGACCATGCTGTGCACAGTAGCACATCTGGGTCACCAATGTGTCACTGTGCAGCCCAAGCGGCTGTTTTTGCTGTGGGCTTTAGCAAAGCCTGTGGTCTTGGAGTTACTCTTGATGCAAAATCAAATAAAGACGATACCTTTTATGACCTTTTATTTTTCTTCCCCTTCTTTTTTCAGACTATTTCATGTCCTGCTCATGGCTGTGATATCTTAGTTGATGACAATACAGTTATGTAAGTATGATGAGTTGCTACCTCTTGGCTTTCCTCTGATTTTCTGTTTTGTTGCTCATGTCTTATTCAAATGTTCTGGCTTATAAAAAGCAACATAGRGACTTTGAGGCAGCAGAGGGGTTGGTGGTGACTGTTTGTTTTGTTGACAGGTCCTTAACGTCCTGTTTAGGTCTGCAGAACCCAAGCCRTGGTCTATGCAGGAAGGGCTCCTTGGCAGAGTTGGACAGCATGGCAATAGAAGAAAAAAACAGTGCGGTCATTAGAAACCCTATTTAATTGCTTTGTGCCTTTTGTTTCGTGCGATTTACTTAGGAATTCAGGACTTCCTACTTAGGTCAACCCACAGGTTCGCCACTTCCCAGAGCTATAGATAGTGAGTCAGAGGAAGCAAGTCCTGTGTACAGTCTCTGGGAGATATTTTATGCCCTCTGATGGAGAACAGTTGGCCCTCCAACGTATCAGACTTGGTTAAGTCAGTGTGGAGGCCCGTGTCACTTGGTTTACGTTGCCCAGCTGTGAGCTGACTGCTCCAACATGATGGAGCAGTGAATTCCTTGAGCTTTGTTCTCTTTTGTATTGAATGATGCTATTGCATGAGTAACATCCTTCACGATCCTAAACCTCRATTAAGTCCATTTTTATTCATGCTAAAAACCCTCTAAATAGAAGCTCCTTCTGTTACCTTACTCTTCCTTCCTGYGGTCTGACTCAGCCCTCGATACCGGCTGGCTTTGCGTTCCCGAGAGCGGCGTCCCGTGCCGYGCTGCGGCAGTGCCTCTGCCTCGCCCACGAGGAGAGGGGGCTGYAGAGAAGTGCAAGTCACTTAGGTGCTTTCAGGCCCTGCTGCAGGGCTCTTTGTGCAGTTCAGTGGGTGGAAGCTGTTTTAAGAGACTCTTAATTCAGCGTAGGGTCTTGAGGGATTTACTGGAGGTTTTTGTTTATTGCAGTCTGAACTTGTGGTGTCACATGCGCTCAGCGGGAGTATTTTTTTGAGTACCAGATCAACCAGAACCAATTGAGAACTTGCCGTTGCTTATCAGATGCGTCCTTTACACTGGAAACTTCTTTACTGTCCATAAAGTTGTGTTCTGGATTGCATTGGCTTCCAAATAAGCTGTTCTCTTGAATCTCCACAGATTAATGCCCATATGAAGCAGGTTAGCTGAAGACTTTGAAATCAGCAGAGGCCATGGTGGTAACAGGAGGGGGATGGAGGAAGAGCAGAGCAGTACCAGGGTCTGCTGCTGCTTGATAAGAGGTTTGGAGGTTGCTCCCTTTCTGATGCTTGTCCTCCCTAAGGCAGCACATCTTTCGGTTGCATTATTTACATACGAGCCCAGATTTAGCAATTAAGATGGCTTTCTGTGGATTCGGGAGTATTTTATTAGCTCACTGTCAGTTTTCCTATTGAGCTGCAGCAGGAAGGCAGTAGGRAGGGCCTCTTGCAGGCCTTCTGAGACCTTCAGGCTGGCTAAAGGTAATCTGTTTCTATCCCCTGTTCACCCTTGCTAATGCTGATGGTAATTGCTTTAACCTACATGCCAGGTTGTTGATTTCATTAATGAGCAGGGCTGACTGCCTTTAGTATATGGGTGTCTTTACAGGCACCACTAGCAGCTGGCAGCAGCCAGTGTGACTCAGCCCACCCGATGGCACTGGACACGTGTGGCAGTTGCTTAGGGGAAGGCAGACGAGTGCTGCCTTGTTTTAAATGACTCTTCATATAGTTGCATGTACGGGGAAGAAGTGATAAGGAGTAATTGCTATGGAAGGATGTTTGTCCCTTTGCATCACATGCCTGTTGCTGATGTTGCTAGTTCAGCCTTTGAGGAGTTTGTGTTATCAGAGGGGGATGAAAGTGCAGAATTCGCCCTTTGATCAAGCTTCTGTCTTTGAAAGGACTTTTTGAGGTGATTCTGAAAAGGTGTCAGCGCGTAGGGCTTTTTCCTGAACTCAGTGGCTGGAAGAGATCAGGGGGGAATGGCTTTGCATTGGTTTTGGTTACTGCTATTTGCAGTTTGCTTTTCCAGCCTGGCTAAGTCGAGGTCTTTTCCAGCTTGGCTTGTAGAAGAGCGGAGCCCAAGGGCCATCAGCAGCCCCATGAACGGCTTCCTCTCCACCGGCCACCTTCCGTTTTGCCACTTGTCAAGACATCCTACTAGCAGAGCTAAATAACACCTGTATGATACTGGCAATTCAGATGAGACATTTATTATAGCTAGAAGCTTGGCATGGAGTAAGAAAGCGAGGTKTATAGTCTGTATTCCAAGGTAGTTTTTGATCTTTTTTGCCATCTTTAATAACAATTGAATTCTGAAGKTGCGTGCTTGCTGTGGATGTGGCCCATAGGTGCTCTGACAGCCTCTTCCTTCTGCTTGAGCACTGGGAGTTTGGTTGTCATGTGCTGTGTTGATGCAATAACCAGCAGCTCAGCTGCTGAAGGCTGGSGTTCCTATTTCTCAGTGCCTGCTGGCATGAGGAGAGGCAGGAGCGTATTTGATTCTGCCTCCACCTTGAAACTTGAGTATTTGAATATTTACATGTGCTGTAGCCTGTATCAAGCCATACTGCACGCTCGTTTAAAACAAAAGTACTTCCAAGTGCATGCTGCAAAGATTTGCTTTGTGAATTTATATCAATATATAACCATGTGTGTGCAGGTRGACATACCCACTTTGTGTGTGTAAATGTATATCTAAAGTGTGTGTACATACACATGCAAGGGATATTTTGATCATAGTCGAACGAGATGTGCAACAGTCTTTGGCAGCATTAAATTAAATCATTTCAGCTGCATCTAGCTTTAGCAGTCTGCAAATGCCAACTGGATTGGGATGGACCCAGTTTTTCATTAGGAGAGTGGCCATGGAGCTTTTAGAGGCTTCCCATCTGCCTGGTTTCCTCTTGCTCTGGTTTCTGAGCAAGTTCGTTACCGCATGGCCCGCCTTAGTGTAACGTTAAAGTCAGCGTTGTGTTACACCCTGCACGATGCTGGCTTTCAGTCAACTTTGGACTTTTTTAATGCTAACTATTGGAGAGAAGCTGAACATTAACTGTACAGGTGATAACCTGTAGCATCCCTTGAAATCCAGTTAACACCAGGTCTACCAGAGCTATTAACACCACAACAGTTGTTCTGCAGCTTCAGAAAGAGGTTTGCCCAATGCACGTGTTTAAAGTGAACCTACCAACTCTTCAAGGAAATATTTAAATCAAACAGAACCCCCAAAGCAACAGCTTCTGTTGCCTTGAAGTGAATACATTTTTTAATGCATCTGAAATTGTTATTGGAATTTAATGCAATATTTGTAGATGTGACAAAAGTGTAATAAACAAACAGATCAGGTAAGTACAAAAATAATATTAGCAAGTGTAGAAGGAAAATATCAAAATAATTTGTCTGTCTCAACTTAGCTATTTGTGGAAAAAGTAACTTTTCTACTACAGTAATTTTTTCCRTGTTCTTCCCTTCCACAGGCGTTTGATCACAGATTCGAAGGTTAAATTAAAGTACCAGCATTTAATAACCAATAGTTTTGTAGAGGTGAGTATGTATTTGAAATTTTTAATAGCTTCTGGGGTTTTTTTTATGCAGGCACCAAACCAGAGAAGTGATGTTTATGACTTCAGAGCAGATTGTCTCTCACATAGTCTATAATCAAACGTAACCACGAGTTAGAGGCTTTACAGGGGATGTTTTATAGCCCGTTTATTATTTGCGTAGCTGAAGGGAAGCATTAAAAAGAATGCAGAGCACCTGGGGACCTGTTAATGTTCTTGGAAGCAAAAGAAAGGGTGAGATGACTTGGAGATATGGGAGACAGTGGAGGAGATGTTCAGTATCTGAGTTGAGCAGCACTTAATACTCGCAGTCCTTGCGTGAATGTTACCTGGGATGCTTCACACTCAAACAGGGAAACATTATAAATAAGATTGTGCCTTTAACATTTGCCTCGTGAAGCAAAATTGTAAAATAGGTTTTAACAAAATACCTATAACTTCAGGACGTCAAAATACAAATGAACTTGGAAGGTGCTTTGGAAGATTGTCCACTGTCCCCGTTTGCCTCTTATGTTCATTTAGATTCACTGTAAAGCCTCGTACGTAGGTTGTTGCTGGGATCAAAYCTTCACAAAAAAAGGTCTATAGTGAAACACTGGAGATGAACACTCCTTGCAGACCAAAAGGCAGTCACAACATCAGTAACTCAGACCTATCTGTAGTCACAGTAAAAGATGAGCAGGCAATGAAATGCCCTTCAAAGGGTGTGAGAACTGCTTTTAAAAGCTGCTTATCATGCACGCTTGCAAGTGGCGTTTCAGAAAGGCTGTGACGGGATTTAAGCAGAGGGAGCTGTTGAAGTTGTCTGCAACTGGCTGCTACTTTTCAATGGGAAGCTTTGTAGCTTCATCTTACTCCAGTATATTCTCTTTGGGTGAGCTACAAGGTTGTCAGAAGCRTTCATGCTCCTCTTTGTTCCTAGAGGAGACGGTTCAACGTCGAAGAGTTGACTATGTTGTTCCTCCTTTCKTGAAGTAATAAGAAAGTGAATGCTTAGAGGAGGGAGAGAGTACTTTGTCTCCTTACGTTTTATTGAAAATTCTGGCTAAAAGGATGTAAGAGTGAAGGGCAGACTCCTTGTGCAGCGTCTTTTGCTATTGTGGTTTCTCTTGCTTTATTTGTTAGTGTAATCGACTGTTAAAATGGTGTCCTGCCCCAGACTGCCACCACGTCGTTAAAGTCCAATATCCTGATGCTAAGCCCGTTCGCTGCAAATGTGGACGTCAGTTTTGGTAAGAGCAGTCCAGTTAAAGAACCCAGTGTTGCTTTTCGCTTATCGCCATGAATACATCTGTGTTGTATAAATTGACATTGGAATGTTGCTTTTGATGGTGGGGAAAGCATGGGGACAGGTAGGCCTTTCCAAGAAGGTAATAAATTTTGGGGGATTTTCAAGYGGACACACTCCGCTCTCTGTAGAATGAGCCTTTTCCATGTGATGTTGCCTCTAATGGAACCAGTTAGAAATGAGGAGAAAACTCTTGGGGTTACTTTTGTCAGCTGTTAAGTTTTCCTAAAGAAACATTTGAACACCTTTTCAATGAACAGCAGCCATGCGACACACTGTCCTTTGCTGTTGCCTTTTCTTGAGTGTTTTGTCAACTGTATGTGAAACAGTATCTAGATATGGAAAACGTACTTATAAATACTGGCACTCCATTGAAAATGGAAAGCTGGAGTAGGTAGCAGCTGGCTGTGAAGGCCACCACTGCGTAGCTGTTGCTTCTCAGTGTCTCATGGCCGCCTCTGACACAGAGGCAAGGCCTGGCTTTTGCTGACAGAGGGCCTGTAGCCACATCGATGCTCTCAGATTAGGTTCCTGACTTACTTCTTGACTCTTTGAAGACYCTGTAGAGAACTGAAGTGCGTTCAGGCAGGTGGTTGGGAATGGTGRCATACTTTCAGTAGAACCCATAAGGGCACTTCCACGTTGTTAACTTCTAGTCATCTACCTTACTAATTTCTCTTTTCTTTCACTTACAGCTTTAATTGCGGTGAAAATTGGCATGATCCTGTTAAGTGTAAGGTGAGCGCATCTAAKTTCTTATCTAAATACATGACTTTTCAAAGTGTGAAGCTGTGCATGAGGTACCCAGCAATGTGGCACAGACTGCTTGCACCACGGAGGGGACAATGGTTCACCTCCAAAGAAGAATCAGGTAGCTTCAGAAATGAAGAATGTTGCTATAAGCATGTGGTTTCTGTGGGTGTTGGTGTTTCAGCAGCTTGATTTTAGTGCTGAAATAATGAACTAGRGCCTGATTCTAGGAGCTGCTGCTCTGCAGTGATTTCTGGAACTGGCTCCTTTGTTCCATGGAAGTGTCTGAGGCTGTGGCCAAGCCTGGGGTCCTGTGTGCTAGGCCCTTACAGAGCTCACGGCTGGCCTTGCTCCGTGCCTTGAGGACAGAGCAGTCTCCATTCCTAGYGACAAAGGCAGAAAACCTCCCTTGGGGAGGGGGAGCCTCAGCAAAAGGGCTTGCATGGCTGTATTGATGTTTCCATAGCAGATGTGGCTGGTTTATTATCTAGCAGGTGCAAGCAGTCCTCTGCTTGTGCAGCTTKCATCCATTTGATGTTGCTGTGTTGGCTCTAGAGAGGAAATAAAAACCCTCTAAGGTGGAAAGCGTGGACCCCAGTGGCATTTTCAGATGGTCTTGGTGCATCTCAAATGGCTCAAGTCTGAGAACGCACCATGTAAATGGTCTGAGATTTTCCCAGGGTTTAGATTAATGGAAATTGCTGTGGTTAGAAGTTTTATGAAATAGCTTAGTCAATTCTTTCCYGTTTAACCTCTCTTTAGAAGAGCACTTTTTCTTTCCTTTAATTTTTTTTTTTGCTTTTTGGGCTAGCAGTTTCACCATTTAAAATGTGAGTAGAGTTGACACCTTAGTTATCTGAAGGTGAAAATGYCCTTCATGCAGCTTATGTGCCACAAATGAGACCAACTAAAGCCCCCAAGTTCCTATATTTAAAAGTAACTCTTCATTTTTTTTTCTAACAGTGGTTAAAGAAATGGATTAAGAAGTGTGACGATGACAGTGAAACTTCCAATTGGATTGCAGCCAACACAAAGGTGAGAGTGTTTTCCTCCTGTTTCATACAGACTATCCTATGAGAAGGATGGCAGCCAAATTCCTTGGCACTAGGATTAGGCACTAGGATCCTTTATTTTGCGTGCCATTAGCTAACAGTGAGTATAAAAATGTGCAGTAGCCTGAAGTGCTCTTGTTTTAAGTGCAAAGAGCTGCTGCTGCCTAGGGTCAGGTAGGGCTTCTCCATGCTCTGCTAGGGAGGAGTTAATTGGAGACCAAAGGCAGTTCCAGCATTGAGGCCTCCAGCCTGGTGCTGATGACTGTGCTGAGCAAATCTACGCTTGACTCCGAGTGTRTGAAACACTTTAGCACCCACCGTGGCCCAATTTGGCTGCGATCATTTACATCTGCCTTCAAACCCCCTGGGTTTGCCCTTTTCGGAGGYGCTTATTTCCCCTGGGCGAGCGTCCAGCCCCAGCCTGGCAGCCCAGCTGCGAAGGTTTAGTTGGGTAAATGGCCCTGGTTCCAGCTACCCAACTTTGCAGGAGACTTGYTCCGTTTGAGAAGGATGTGACAAGGGTCGGCGCAGTGGCAGGGAAGCCAAAGGGCACAGATGCCATGGGGAGGGAGAGCTCTGCGTGCCTGGAGCCAGCCTGGGTCACCTGGCTGCCGAGCGGAGTCAGAGGGTGGAAGGAGGTGGGGAGGGTGTGAGGAAAGGGCYGCTGTGTTTGGTTGCCTCATTGTGTAACCGGTTAATGGCACTGTTTGCTGCTGAGCTGCTGCTTGCTGGGGCTGCCAGCAGGTTTTCCATGAAGCTGGAATGTGACATTATGGAGTAAGGCAGCAATACTCCTTGCGCTGCAAGGTGCAGACCAAAGCACTGTCCTTTCCACTGCTTCCATAGAGCACAGCTTGTGTGGCCTCTGCCTGGAGGCTCAGTAAAATCAACGTGGCTTTTTCTGAGGTGGGGGATGTATTTGAACTCAAGAATGGGACCAAATTTGTCCAGAGTTCCCTTAGTACTTAGCTATTGCCTGTAGAAACCCAAGGAAGAGTAGCTGAATAGTTTGGAAGGGCTAGATGTAAACACATGCAGAGCAGCTTTTGGCCTAGGGTGCCAAATATTTGGACCATCGGTATTGCTACCTCCCTGCTGCCTGTGTTGCCAGTCCCCCTGCCCTTGGCCACCCCAATGACACCCCAAGGTTACTAGTGACAGTCTTGGGGCTGCTCTCCATTCTCTGTTTGGCCCACATGGGCTCTGAGGCTCTGAGACGAGGCTCTGAGCTGACCTGGGCATCCATGGGGTAGTTTTGCTGMCCGTGTGTGTTGCTGTAGATCCAACACAGGTAACGTGCTGCTGTCGCTGGCTGGAAATACTGGGCGACTCTCGTTTTCAGGCAAGGAGACGGGGGCTTTGGCAGCTCGCTTGCCCAAAGCTTTAAGCACAGACCGAGCTCCTGCTGTTAAGATCATCACCCTGCTTTTAACCAGCATCTAGAATTTCTCARCCAGGTGCCCTGCAAGTGGTTGGGCAACTGCTTGAAGCTCAGACTGTTGGAAATGGGATTGAGCAGGAGGAGTATGAAGGCTTTGTGGGAACCACCCATGCAGAGGGTGCCGCGGTGGGCGGCRCGAGCTTGGCGTGGCCTGCTGGCCTCGGCCCAGCTGATGTATCAGTTCCTGTAGCCTCGTGTCAGCAGGAGCGAGAGCCCTTTCCTTGAACATCCCTGTCCCAGTTCTCACCTCTAGTGCAGCGTGAGACACTTCTCCATCGAGAAACACTTGGGAGCCCACAATGCGCAAAAGCAACAGGCGGAAAGAGGAAAACAGGATAATTACAGCAGATATTTGAGTAAGGCGGCTSTCACGAGGTCTTACAATCACCGTATCAGTTGACTTAACTAAAGGACAATACTGCTGTTCTTCTTGGAGCTGATGSTGAGTGCAGCGGAGGGGAAAGCTGGCAGGAAACATAACCCCCCACTCTGATRCTCCCTGCCTCTGTGGGCAGCGAAGATGAAGATGGTAATTTCACCCTGCTCTAATGATGAGGTGCAAGCGCTGCCGGTTGTTGGAACGTGTAATCGGAGGAGCAGAGCAGCCCAGTGCCGCGGGGCTGCTGCCACCACCTCTTCTTGTCTGGGCTGGCCCCTGGCCAAGCGCGCTGTGAAACCCAAGCGCTGGTCTGACAGTGACACAGTTCGACTGCTGCTCAGAAGGGAACCAAATATTTGTACAYGTCGTGGAGGGGGAAAAATATCCTTCCCTGCTGTAGCATGAGGCTGCAGCAACACGCGCTGGTGCCTGTGAATTGCAGTCGAGGGGCAGGCATGTCAGTCCTTCCTTGCTCTGTCTCCCCGTGCTGCATTCAACAGGAAAGCAGCTCAGGGGTGTTTGGTTTGGACAGGTTTTTGCATCCACCACCGTTTGCTTCAGTGCATGCAAGTCAGAACCTTGACACTGTTTGACTGACCCAGAAGCTCTTAGAAGGGGTTTCAAATCCCCATTTGCAGAGGAAAAACACTCTTTTCCAAGTAGCTCCGTTGTCGCTGTGCCATGTTTCTGTCGCTGCTGCTGTTTCCAGCAGGTTGTAGCTTCTGCAAAGCGCTTGCCCCGGGCCCACGTGTGACACTGAGCTGCAGCCTTGTCCCCTGGGGCCTGTGTTCAGGGAAGAAAACTTCCTCTCTTGCCAGCATTGAGACTTCAGAGAGAACTACCCCCTTGTGCTTGGCAATGCTCTGCAGCAGACGARTGAGAGGTACTTTTGTCACTTGCTTGGTGACAGAATAGCCAAGGAAAATGAGGCACTTACTGTATGAAAGACTAGAAAAAGGAAACCCAGCCCCATTGGTTTCTGCTCACAAACGGGAGCGATGTGATATGTTTTTTTTTTTTTGTTCAATAATGTAGAGCTGTCTGAATGAAATACAATGAGGTTTGAGTATTGACTTTGTGGTCACGGCTGTATTAAATGTATATATAATTTCAGGTTTGTTTACTTGCACTTGGGAAATCTTTGCTTGCTTTCTTGGTGTGTTGTGCATCCCTGGTTTGAAACTTGATCCTTTCTTTGGATAAACTAGGCAGGTTTCTGGTGGGGAATAAAGAAGCCCCAACACCCCAGTCACCCTTGTGGACTTTATCCGGGTTGGCGTGGGGGCACACAAACCCTGCAAATCAGAGAACTTGAATGTGTGCATTTATTTCTAGTTTGCTTAAGGTGTGTTAGGGCTGTGAGAAAGGAGCCCAGAAGGAGAGGAAGATGAAAATAAAGGTTTCGAGCCCGAGTTTCAGCAATATTGGTCCTTCTGCGTCTTTTGAGTTCCAAAAGGGGCTTTTGGACCTCATCTGTGCCCACCTCCTCCCAAGGCAGCGGTTTTTGTTGCGGTGAAATTGCTGTTAATGCTAGTTGCTTGTCTGATACTAGAAATGCCTCCACTTTACTGCCCGATGTAACAGCAGTTCAGGGCTGGACYGGTGACTGGGGCCTTTCCCAAGGGATGCAAGTGCTGCCTTTCCTTCCAGCTGCTTGAAATACCCTGTTGTGCTCAGTAGCTCCCGATGGTGTCGCTGCGGGCAGTGCCCTCCATTGGGTACTGCGGCCGGAGATCCACCTGGAATGCATCGGTATTCCCGGGGGTCCCGGTGTATCCAGGACAGGGTGTCACTGTTCCCCAAACACCCGTCCTGGCCACGAGGACGGTGCTCTTTGCCCTGCCCTCGAACACAAAAGCCTTTCTGCTTTATTCTCCTCTTCGCAGAGCAACAGCTGAGGCTTRAGGCACTTTGTGTCCACGGCCTTTTACGAGAAAAACAGGGATAATTCCGTTTTGCCAGGGCTTTGTTGGAGTGCGGTGTGTAAGCACAGCCGTGATGTATTTACAATGTCCACACGGTTGTTTCTGCATTGGGGACTGGTAGATAACATGCAGAATAATCCATTCATTTAGTGATTTAATTTGCTGGCTGTGAGGTTGTTGCGTGTTTGTAATTCTCAATAAAATMTTTCTTCCCTGTCTTCCTTAACCTATAAATCCCTCCTAGTTATTACATTAGTGGTTTGAATAGCTGCTGTTTTTTCYCTCTGCTGGTATTCAGTGTTTCTTTAATACGTTCTTCTCGTGGCTTTTTCTAACTCTTCGGCAATATGTTCGTGTGTTTACACAACTTGATGGATCCATAGAGTTTCCTGACCTGTCTGGAGTGTAAAACTCCACGGGAATGGCCTTTCCTTCAGTGCAAGGGCTGCAATTAGGGTCTTTTTGTTCTAATTGCCATTCCAGTGCTTTGTGCCCAGTGTTTAGGCACTGAAAAGCTTAGTTTTGTCCTCAAAGACMTGAAGGAAGAATTTCAGTCTTGGAACTGAAATACCAGAAACTGAATTTCAGAATTTCCCATCTTGGAAGAGCCCTTGGTGACTCTGCACCCTGGGGTCGGTGTTTGAGTGACAGCTGTAGCAGAGCACGTGAGAGGGCTGCAGTGACAGCCTGGTGTGGAGGATGCACCTGGGTGATGGGCTGAGCAAGTTGTGATCTGCCCACACAGCTGTGAGGGGCTTTCRTGGGATGAGTCCTGATGTCTGTGTGCAGGGCTGGGAAAGACAGGAGRGCTGCACGGGCAAGGAGAGCAGTCACTGCTCTGTGTTGGAAGGAGAGACCGTTTTGATCTCCAAAATTCCCCAAACTAGCCTGACGGTTTGGGAACAGCCTTACCCAGATGCATAGCCCACCCTTTAGCAGACCCAGCAGAATGTCTTGGTGGTGGCTCTGGCTGGTGGCATCTCCCGGAGGGGCCTTTGAGGTAGCTGCTCTGCTCCATTTACTACGTTTACAGTTGGACAAACAGCGTGTGATGGGGAGGAGGGCAGAGGAGGCTGAGTGCAGCCCCCTGCCTGCTTGGAACCTGATCAAAGGAATCAGGCCAGCCAAACACCCTGAACCAGAAGGGAGAGCCAGCCAGTTGGCATGGAGTGTCCCAGCAGAGCCCGAGGACAAGAGGGGAGGGGTGGCTGCAGAACTGTTCAGGCCGTTGCACTAGTTTTGCTTGCCAATTCGGGTGGTTTTATTCACAAGACTGGCCCAGTTGTCTGGTTAGAGCCTGAGCTTTGACCCTCTTACTCGAGAGGAGCTGCCAGGAGTGWTGGTCGGTGATGGGGAGGTGGAGTGGGAGCTGCCTGGCGGGGAGGGAGCGCTGGGTCCAGACGCGGGCCGGCTTCCCAGGCAGGAAGGCCCAGACTCWGGAAAACCCCGCTGGTTGTATGGGATACCACTCGTTTCTACCCAGTAACTAACCCTACTTCAGGAGCAAAGGGCTGGGCCAAAGCGAGGCTTCGAAGGTGAAGAAATGATTGGTTATATCCTGGCGGAGCATGTGGGTTTCTTCAGTGGATGTAGATGGGTATTGGGTGCTGGAACAGGGCATCATCCTCCTGATTTCTTCCTGCTGCAGACTGGAGGTGCAGTATTTCCTCCTGCTGGGCTGAGAGCTGCAGCTGGCTTTCCAAGGGAGAGATCCTGAGCTTCTCTTGAGTGTTGCCTTGTAGACAAAATGTTAGTTTTTGCAGAAGCATCACATTCGTATAGGCTACGGCTGCTTTGGGAAGGTGCTCTCCTTGTCCCCTCCGTATATTGGCACAACTCCTGTGGCAGCTCCGTGGTGAGCTGGGTTAAATTGCCCTCTGTGTTGGTGGTGCTTGGGGTGGTTGGCACGGGAGGAGAGCCCCGGGGCAGGAGCAAGCGGTAGAGGGAGCTGGGCTGGTTTCCTCTGCCAGCAGAGGCAGCTGAGGCTGGTGCTGCCATCCCAATGTTGGGTCCGTATTGGGGTGCTAGGGGAACACTTGAGTTTTCTGATGTTCTGCATGGGGCATCCAGCCGAATGGCATCTTGTGAAGGGGCATTCTGCTGTGGRCTGGTGAGGATGATATTGGTGTTGGGAAGAGCTCTGGAGAAAGCTGCTGTGGGGCTGCTCTTGGTTGGCCTCGTGCTCAGCAAAGACCTCGTCCCTTACCAAAAAGAGGAAGCCTCATATGGGATTCTGTGGAAGAGTCCTCAGCSAGGTGCTGCATGAGGAGGGGAGCAAACACGGCAACACCCCGCGAGGAGAAGGGGTGTCTCAGCTGGCAGAAGCTTCTTTGCAGCACACTGCACTTGAGCTGTGAGTTTTCAGCTGCTTTTTGGATGACATTTTTACAACTGCATGTGTCTCAGATTGGTAACAGCATGATACCAGCACAGGGTTAGGCTTTTGGAGGTTGGTGCTGAAATGCGTGTCTGTGAAGAAAGCCAGATCCTTCCCCTGGGCAATTAGGGACCATCGGTACGGCTGTAGTTTTGGAGGTGGTCATAAAATTGCTCAGCCAGTCTCCTACAGCAAGGTATGGTAGCTACATATGTGGACTGAGTTATTCCTGGGGGCTGTGGTGGTGCTTGTTTTACTCTTCAGCTGTTCTGAGTTRGGCGTATCTTGAGGTCTGAGCTGGAAGAGGATCTTGGTGATCAAAGAGCTAAAGTGACGATGCCTTTCACTTGATGATTTTGATTCTGATCAGATTGTGATTCCTTGCTGCGGACCCTTCCGGGTTCATAGGTGGTTAGGGGCCACACTCTTCCCTGTTTCCAAATGGTGCCTGGCCTTTCCTGCTAATGTTAATCCATCCCTGTTCCCAGGAGTGCCCGAAATGCCACGTGACCATCGAGAAGGATGGGGGCTGCAACCACATGGTCTGTCGGAACCAGAACTGTAAAGCTGAGTTCTGCTGGGTGTGCCTGGGCCCCTGGGAGCCCCACGGATCTGCCTGGTGAGTTGGAGCTGTGCTCGCCTGGAGGACAACTCAGTGCCCTGCATGACCTTGCACTAAATCCTCTGCATTCACTGTCCCCCATACAGGTACAACTGTAATCGCTACAAYGAGGATGATGCAAAGGCAGCAAGGGATGCACAGGAGGTGAGTCAAGGCTTTGRTGGGTGAGGGAGGTCACGGACCCTGTAGCATGCTTTTAGGCTTTCCATACACCCCTAAATGAGCCCTGGGGATTTTTCTGCCTTGGGCACAAATCCAAAAGGCAAGCAAGTTCCCCAGAAGCTCTGGACTCTTGCCTTGTGCCCAAGAAAATGTTCAACGTCACTTTAATACAATTTAAAGAACACATTAACTAGCTTGTTATCTGTCATGCTGCCTTGCCTGTTTTGTAACAGCTCATCACATGAAGCCATCATAATGCTGCGGGTCTGAGGCAACAGCTCTGACATCCTGTTTAAAATGCTCTTTACTGCAAAGTTCTTGATGCTAATCCTGAGGTGCTTCTAAGCACAACTTACCTTCTGAATAGAAATTTAATAGACTTTGGTTGTTCCAATAACTGTTCTTGGAAGCCTGACAGGAGTAGAAATTGTGGCTGAAGTTGCAGCTGTATCAAACTGTTTAGTAAATATGGAGAGCACAGGCAAAACCCCTTTAATGGGGATGGATGAGATGCAACGTGCTGCCACTTGCAGAAACCCCTTCTCTGCATCTTTGTCTAAGGCCAAAACCTGCCACATTTCCAGCCACCCCTCTTCAGTCCGAGGTGTGGCTCAGGTTGAGAGTTGGTGCATGTAGGCTGGACAAGTTTAACCATGCACACGTTGAAGGTTTTCAGCTCATCTGTTAGGGAGAAGAAAATAAGGTTAATGGCTGTGGAGTGAGTCATCCCGGTTCCCTTGTACTCCTTAACTTAAACACGGCACCTTCCCCTGCTCTAGAGGCAGCAAGACCTAGGCAGTCTAGGCTAGCCCCCTTAATAGACACACAATCATTTTTTTAGTTATAATTCCTTATTTGCTAAAAATAAGGAATTCCCTATATTCCCTCTATTGCCAAAATATTCCCTATGTGCAKAGGGTTGCAGCGGGGCTGGCACTTGTCTGCACACAATGTCAGGGTTGAGAGCACTGTGCAGAGGGGAGTCATGTGGGTCTCTCCAGTGTGAGAGGAAACATWGCTGGAAAGGAAGCTCCTTCTCAGTGCCAGGAAGAACCATGTGAAGAGTTTGCTTCTCTTGCAGGCACCTTTCTGTTTTAACTGTTGGTGTTCTCTCAATTTTCTCCTCTCCTGGGAATTAACACAGCGATCCAGAGCAGCCCTGCAGAGGTACCTGTTCTACTGCAACCGCTACATGAACCACATGCAGAGCCTGCGTTTCGAGCACAAGCTCTATGCTCAGGTGAAGCAGAAGATGGAGGAGATGCAGCAGCACAACATGTCATGGATCGAGGTGCAGTTCCTGAAGAAAGCAGTCGACGTCCTCTGCCAGTGTCGTGCCACACTCATGTACACTTACGTCTTTGCCTTCTACCTCAAAAAGAATAATCAGTCCATTATCTTTGAGGTAGGAGAAAATGTGGTTTGCAGGAACTGCGACTGCAAAGKTTGCTGTGAAATAGGGATTTAATGCTTGGGGAGGCTGTTTTCCTGTGATGCAAAAGCGAGAGGCCCTGCCAGGCCCTGTGCAGCTTTCTCTGCTGGAAGAGAGAACGTAGATTTAAATCTGCTGCACTGTGAAACAGGAAAGAGATAGAAGGCTGATGGCTTGACACTGGTGAAGAATGCATTAAAGTACAGATTTTTGTCTTTCCCTGGTGGTTTCCCTTCTTCCCACYCAGTGTTACTGATGGTAAAATAGCACTTGAAGGTCTAAACGTGGAAATCCAGTCTGCTTTCCAGGTCAAGTTGTATTGGCTATTTYTGATTAAAACCCTCCTTCATCTGTGTCTGCGTAGAGCCTGAGCCGAGTGCTCCTGTGCTGCTTGCTCAGCAGATGCTGCACACGGAGCAGTGGTCAAAACTACTGTGCTCTGATGCTGCTGTGCATACCAGGGGCCAACAAAGACCTTGCTAGTGCTGGGGAAGATTAAACAGGCAAGAAAAAGAATAGAAGACCACTTTGGCTTATACCACGCTCTACCAAGAGTAAGAAAAGGGTTGGTGTAGGCTACCATGCCTACACAAATTAAGAATTGGTGCTTTTTCAATTCTCATGTGTAGAGCAGGCTACTTGAGTGAGCAAAKGAGACTTTGGAACTCACTCTGGTTTTTATTTCAATGTTAAATTTCATTTGGATTAGAGAAGCCTCTTCCAGAAATGAGAGTAATGGAAAATCTGGTGCCCTTTGTCTTTACAGAATAACCAAGCAGACTTAGAGAATGCTACGGAGGTGCTTTCTGGGTACCTGGAGCGAGATATATCCCAAGATTCGCTGCAAGACATAAAGCAGAAAGTACAGGATAAGTACAGGTTTGTTTCTGAGCCGTCTCTCCCTGCGCTGTCCTAGCAGCTGCCTTTACCATCCCGTGTCACTGGCGGTGGCACGTGGGCTTGCCGGCTTCCACGTTTCTCCAGTTGTGTCTCTGGGAAGCTGTCTGCCCTTGGCCTTCTGCCACATGTCGTGGTGAGCAGCCCCYGGCGAGGTTGGTGGCAAGGCCCCTGAGCGGCTGCTGTAGCACCGAGGGGTGGGAGCAGGAYGTGACCCCCTCCAGGAGGCTCCTGCCTCTGCACTGTCTGCTGTGCTGAGCAGCAGCCAGGAGCTTCAGGCCTCTGATGGAAAAGGATTGTGTGTGAGGAGCTTTTGTTTCTGCTCGCTGCTCTTCCTACACATAAGGAGCTCCAGGGAGCGGCCGAGACCAAGGCAGCAGAACAAGGAGCAACTTTGTTGTTCCCAAGAGGCAGCTTTGGCCTAGGATGTGTTGCCCTAAGACAATGACGGGCTGTTTTCTTTGAGCAGTGCAATGTGTATTGGGTTCACTCATGTCCCCKGAGCCAAATGTAGGGGTGGGAGAGGAGCTGTGCCAAAGGAAAAGGGAGAGAGCAGCCAGGTCTCAAAGGAGGGAGAGCCCTGAAGAGCTGGGGCCCAAGTGACACGTGTGCCACACGTGCGTCTTCCAGTCCCAGGGAATCACTTCTGCACAGTGGAAAAATACAAAGCTGTAAACACGGATGAGTCACAGGATTATGGGTTGCATTTTTGAGGCATTTTGCCAAAGTCACTGATTTGTTATGTCTAACTCGTGAGGAAAAAAGGAAAAAACCCACGGCCGAAATAACACGAGCGTTAGTGGCAGAGGGATTTGCTGGGCTGTGGAAGCAGCTGTGACCTGCAGCGGTCCAGTGGCTGAGACTGGGCAACTCTGTTGGACCTGCTCTTTTGAGCCATTTTGTAACTTTTAGACTGCCCTTAAGTTGGCATCTCAGCTCATGTTGCTGTTTGCTTAAGTCCTATGAAACTGGATGCCCTTCTAGGGATGGTAGCAGCTATCGAGACCAAATTAAAACCTAATATGGCCCGAACTGCCTGAGATGTAATATCCCAAACCTGCCTGCGTGTTTCGGGGAAGAAAGTATGCACCTGTCAAGCCTGCGCAGGTCCCCAGTGGGCGAGTTCAGTCCTGTCTGAATCACACCCTGGGAGAGCTCTTGGTGTGCTGCTCACRCTGCGTCGGTGCAGCGTCGGGGCCGAGGATGTTGTCGAGGTGGGCAGATGGTGCTAAAGCAGCTTGGGGCGCTGCGGCAGCTCCCGCTCGGCTCGTTTGCTTTCAGCTGGTTTGCTCTCCTGGCTTGTGAAGTTCATGACATTTCCAGAAAACAGGATTAAACCCCCACCAGCAGCAAACAACTGAAGTCGGGCAAAGCGGTGGTTGTGCACGTTCCCTATCACATGCTCCATAAAATCAATGGGGTTTTGTGTACAGTGATTCGTGGTGCAACAGCTGATAGCGCTGAGAGGAGCCCCCRTGGTTGCACTCACGTGAAGGGGCCGGTGGGGTGGGCGGCTGCACGTTAGCAGCACTAGGGCYGTGGCCATGGGCAGCGTCGTGCTGCAGCCTCCTGCAAAGCTCCCTCCTCAGCACAGCGGGGCCTGACCGGTGTCCGTTTAATTCCCCCTTTCCGCAGAGGGGCAGCAGTCGCTGTGGGGTGTCAGCCCTGGGCCGTGCTCCGGCTTTTACGAGTGGCAGCTGCTCTTGCCCCGCTGCTTTGGTTGTTAGTGGACATGAGGCGTTCTCAGCTCCGAGGGGATCTCGCTGCATGGGGAAACCTCAGGATTTACATGATGATTTTTTCAACTAGGGCCCTTGGCTTAGCAACTGGAGTAACCAAAGTCTTAGTGAACGCTGCTAACGGGCTGCACAATGCCCCTCTTGGGGGATCTCCTTGGAAAGCGAGGCGTGATTTAGGTTCCCGTTCCTTGAGGTGCAGAATGAGCTGCGCTTCTCCTAACCTGCCTCTCCTTGTGTGCTGTCCCCTTTGCTGCAGATACTGCGAGAGTCGACGAAGGGTCTTGTTGCAGCACGTGCATGAAGGCTACGAGAAGGACCTGTGGGAGTATATTGAGGACTGAGGCTGGCGCTGCATAAAACGAACTCTGAAACCTTTCCCATCTAGAGTGCTCATGCGATTAAAACAAAATACACACACCAGGCACTACGCCTCTTACACCGCTGGTCTGTAGTACCGGGATTCTGTTTTGTTAACAGAAACTTTAAGTAAATTATATTGTAATAAAAAAAAAAGGTAGATAAACCATTGTACAACAGTATTCTAGGCGGCCAATAAGAGTGTGACAGACGCACTAAAAAAAAGAAAACCCTCCAACTTTAACTTGTAACGTAGCTTCATTCTCCAAGCCGACTCCTTTTTCTTTTCTATCTTTCTTTTCCTGTGTGTAGTACAGATGAAATTTAAACCAGTTTCTTGACACTGCTTTTCATGTCCAAACCAGCCATTTTGATGTACTTTGGTAAGGGGGGACGACGACACGCGTGTCTCTGCCTCCTTCCCCCCYTCCTCCTCTCTGCCCCCCTCATACATGGATGAATGTGGATTTGGCTCGTTGTAAAGGTGATTTCTCGGGGAGGGGAGGAGGGGGGTACGCAGCAAGGAAAATAAATAAATAAAAAAAACCTTTGTATATGACTTTTAAAACAAAAAGAGGACAACACAGTATTTTTCAAAGTTGTATATAGCGCATATGCATGGACAAAGAGCAAGCGTGGCACGTGTTTGCATAATGTTTAATTACAAAAAAAAATATTTATTCTTTAAAAATCTTCAAGATTATGTCTATTTGCTGTGCATTTTCTTTCAGTTTTCTTTTTCTTTTTTTTTTTTTTTTTTGGATGGGGTGGGGGAAGTGTGTGCTGGTGTAGTGATTTTTTTATTATTATTATTTTTTAGCTTAGGGTTTTTGTTGGTTCTCTTTTGGTTTTGGAGGGCAGTTCCCAGAGCCGTCAGGGTTCTCCTCTTCCTCGCAGCTTTCTGCCCAGGGCCCCCGTGGTTTTGTGCGTATCCATTGCTGGCCCCGCTCCTCCCGTGCGGCTCCCCCAGCCTGCGTGCGGTGCATCCATCCCACCTGTACTTTGTGGTTTGCCCCCGTTTGGGTTTTTTTTTGCCCAGATTCCTCTTTACCTGCCCAAACCAGCCCCAGCTCTCCCCACGCACGCAGGACACGCGTCTCARCCTCTAGCAAGTGTTTGTTTAGGCGTTTCTGTCCTTTTTCTTTAACGTTTTCTTTATTCCGAGGCAGGAAAAGGAGGGTTCTTTCCCACGCCTTCTCCAGCGCCCAGTGCAAGGTTCCAGCTGTGGATCTCCTCTCCCTCCCCTTTCACGTGTCCCGTAGAGTGCTCCTCGCTGTTAAGTTTCACTTACGTTAGATCAAGTSGGAACGTCGGAATAGGGAAGATGATGGAATGGTCTCTGTGTTGCTTTGGGGCTCAGTTYTCGGGCGTACTGTCCTGGCAAACATTTAACACTCCAGCTAGTGCCCTAGAAACTGAGACCGGTGGGGATTTTTCYTTYYTTTTTYTTTTCCAATTAAAAGGGGGAAAGAACTAACGAGTTAGCTACTGAGTCCATTTTTATGATTTCTGTAACAAGAGCTATGTTAAAGTAAACAACTGGTGGTGGTTTTATTAAATTTACTCCTGTATAGGAAYTCCTGCTGTGGTATTTTTCGCCAGGCCTTAGTGGCTCCTGGAGGGGGTCGAGGTGCCCGGGGYGCATGAGGAAAGGTGGGTCTGGAGCAGGGCCGCGTTCGGGGCTGCTCCCGGTGCCTCCATCCGGAGCGGGGCCGCGTTCGGGGCCGCTCCCGGTGCCTCCATCCGGAGCGGGGCCGCGTTCGGGGCCGCTCCCGGTGCCTCCGTCCGGAGCGGGGCCGCGTTCGGGGCCGCTCCCGGTGCCTCCATCCGGAGCGGGGCCGCGTTCGGGGCCGCTCCCGGTGCCTCCRTCCGGAGCGGGGCCGCGTTCGGGGCCGCTCCCGGTGCCTCTAGCACGGCGGGTTGGTGCCCCGGCCGCCCGGCTCCTCGCGGAGCAGCCCTGGGGGCCGCCGTGCGCGGTTCCCTCGCGGGGATGAGGATGAGGATGGCCGGGATGTGGCCACTCCTGCCCGGCGTCCTCGTGGCGGTGCTGTCCCCCTCTCCGTGGCGGCTGCCAGGCCTCGCTTCAATAGCCACGATTRAAACCTCCTGTTCCGGCTCTCCCGCCTCCAGCCCGGCTGCTGGCTGCTCCCGCGGGACGCCCGAGCGCCTCAGGCGACCGCRGCCGCAGCGGGAAGGGCGGCCGCTCGCGGGCCACGGGGCCTCCGTGTTGTAGCGAGGATGGAGCCAGCGCGAAGCGTGGCGCGGAACCCGCTCCCGCCGCGCTCCGCTGCGTGGGCAGCGAGGGACTGCGGGCGCTGTCCGCCCTCCCAGGCCAGGCCACGGCCGCCATTTCCCACTCCCCCCGTCGCGGTGCCGCCCCCTGCCCGCCCCGCCCCCGGCCGCCAGGGGGCGCGGGTGGCCCCGCCGCCATCTTGCGCTGCCGCTTCCGGGCTGGCCGGTCACCGTGGCAACGCGCGGGCGCCATGGCGGAGCCGCAGGCCGAGGCGGTGAGAGGCGGCGAGAGGCGGCGTGGCGGGGCGGGCGGTGGCGGTGGGAGCCCCAGGGCCGCCCCGAGCCTCTGCGGGCGGCGRYGGGGCCGGGGCCGCGCKGGCGCCTGCGTGGCCCGGGAGCCTCTGTGTCCCCGAGGCCCCCAGCGTTAAAGTCGCTGGAGAGACCGCCTATTGAGGCTGGAAAGGGCTTGTGATACATTTCCCCTGTGTTCCTTGTTATATTATTAGAGTGCTTATCGTAAGATATATTTTGACTTAATGTGTATTAAATATTATAACAGCATATATAGTATAAAAATATATAACAGCAAATTTTWTACGGTTAATGTAAATTAAAAGCAGTGGAAGTGTTCTAGGAGCCTCTYCCTCTGCATCTGTAAGTACGACACCCCTTGCTTTCCCCGTGCTTTGCAAACCAGCCTCCTTCCCCTTACCTGGTGCTTTGCTGCCAAAAGCTGTTGAAGAATCTAAGTGGTCTTGGAGTAAGGGCTGTGTCCTGATGGATAAATGTCACGTTGGAAGGGAGTGGAGTGGAGTCTTTGAGAGGATGGAGTCGCGTGGGGGTCTTACAGGGGTCTGTAGAGGGGCTGTGTTYGGTTTTCCTGGACAAAATGACCAGCAACAAGTTATTTGGGGTAAAAATAGTCCCAAGAAAGGAAACGGACACTGCGTGTCAAAAAGCCACAGGCTCGGAGGTGGRTGTTGCTGCTGAGGTGCGAGGTCTTGGAGTTCGGAGGTTCTGCAAAAAAAACCATCAATCCTGAGTTTCTCATTAGGGATCAGGAAAGCAGGGAAAATACTGGAAATCACGAGGAAAAAGGACCGGCTAAAGCCTTTGTGCTTCTCTATGCGCCGAGAGTGTTCCAGGGCCTTGGGTGTTAGTTATGCTCAGTGACCAGCTGGACCGAGTCCCAAACCTGAAAAATTCCATATTTAGGAGGGGAGAGATTACACTGCTCTGTAAAATACYTGGGAAGTGGAGTGAGGGATGTCTCTTCCCCCATGAGAACTAGAGGATAAAGAGAGGGAAGATTCCCGTGTGTAATCCTGTGTTTCTTTTGTGAAGGCTGCTTTTTGCTGACTAGATGGACTGAGTTGTAAGAARCCGCCAAAGGATGCCCTGTATGGCTATATAAAATACGTTTTGTTTGTTTGTTTTTAATATTTCTTGTCCAAGTTACGTGCTTGTCTGTGATGTCAGTTTTGGGCAGGATTTGCAGGCTGCAGTTTGTTACCTGCCCTGGAGCAGGAGTTTGCAGTGCTCACTCGCATACAGGCTCTGGTGTCTCTCCGAAATTCCTTCCTTTTGGCCATATTTGGGGGGCAAAACTCTGGCCTAGGGCCACCTTCATTTTACTCTCTATATTCTAGAATATTGGAAACATATTTTAATCTAAAACGTCTGCCAAAATACCTCAGCTTCGCTAAGGCAGAGTAATTCAGGTTATTATCAAGAAATGATCAAATATATTGGGAATGCACCCTAGGAAAAGGACACTTGCCCCTGTCTTGAATGGGCACCTTGCTRTGGTATTTATTTCTTCACCAAGAAAAGGCAGAATGCTGGATTTTGAATTAGGTCTTGAATTAGGTCTCTTGAAATAAACTTCTTTCAGTTACAGTCTGATCCTACAAAGCCTAGTTTGTAAAAATGTCAAAAGCATTTGTTATGGTTTTTTATATGTTATGTTTTTTATGGTTTTTTATATGTTATGATTTTTATATAGCATTTCAAATGCTTGAGATTTTGTTTTTTTAAAATGTGATGGTCACTTTCTAATAAATATCAACGAGCCTACAGAGCAGTAAAGTACTCTGAAATGAGTGAGTTTGTCTACATTACACAGTGAACAGAAGTCTCCCTGCCACTCTGGCTAGGAAGGTTTAGTGCTTGCTAAGTCAGTTTGTCTAGCAGAAATATTGTGATTTTTATGCCCTTGTTTGGGATGTGCCAGTTCTCCTTCCTGATTATTTTGTGGAATTTTTCTTTGAGGAATTCTGCCTGCAGGATTTAACACTTTTCTTCTGTCCTTTCAGGTTTCATTGCCAGCGGCTGCAGAACCTCCAAAATCTCGCCAAAAGAAAGGTTTGTTTTGAGCTATAGCTATGACCAAGTTTCTTGGGCAGACTGATTTGAAGTTTGTTTTACAGCATATGCAACCACCTAATAAGAAATAAATGGTCACAAGGACATGATGGGAATATCTTAGAGTAACAGGCGTGTTTTTTATAGGGCCTGTGTGATCAGTAGTTCAGTGAATCCATAATCTCTTGCTGGCAAAGGTAGCATATACCTCTGGCCTGCGTCATGTTTACTTATAAGATAACATAATTTAAGAGACTCTTTTATTGTGTACATAGCTTTGGAACTGCTAATGAACTTGATTTTCACATTCTTGATTAATAAGCAGCGTTTGCTCATTTTGGCTTCTGTCGGTACTTGGATTCCTCAGGGTAATGCTTTGCTGCAAAGATGATGTTGTTTTTGCAGGACAGCAGATGCTTACAGTGCTCTAATAAAACGGCTGGGAAGGGCCTGGGCTGGCAGCGTTTGCCAAGAGCCAGGCTATCACTCGAGTGCTCCTTCCTGGAGGGCTGAGGTCTATGAAATCACCTCTGCATAATTCATGAGCAAGCRTAGTAGCTGAGCAAGAAAGATGGGGCCATGCTGTCACAAACGAGGCAGCAGAGGCACGCTCTATGGGAGCTGTCACCCTCTGTCAGCTTCCTTGTTAAGCTGCCACTCAAGCGCCTGGCYRCTTTTAAGCTGCACAATTTAGTGTYGATCGTTTGGGAAAAGGAACYGYGGCCGCGGCGGCTTCCTTAGCAGCACCGCGTCTGCAGCCACGGACACAGGGTYATGGCTGCAGAGGAAGCRGGTTGGTTCTCTTGCACATCACATTTTGCAACAGCAGCCCTTGAAACCAAGTGGGGCAACTCTGTAAAAAAAGTGCAGCCTGTGGCATTTGCACTTTGCCTGTTTTTCCTGGAGCAAATGGAGATATCTTCAGCAGCTGACACRTTGCTCTTCAGGGCTCTGCTGCTTCTCTTCTGGCCGATTTGCAGTGAGCAAAGCTGCTTTGGGCTGTGGCTTTGCTAAGCTCTAGCAAATGAGGGCAGGAGCAAGATTTTTAGTAGGAGGTGATATAACAGAGGCCTCTGTGGGGGCCAATATGGTGTTCGGGATGTCAAGAGAGCAGGGGAGAGGTCCTGTTGCATACGCTTTTGTGGACTTTGGGGGCAAAAGAATAGCTTTTCCTCACTAAAAGAGGCGCTTTTTTTTTTCCTAGTATGTAACTGGATTTTCTCAAGGAAGGTTCTTATGTTTTAGTTTGCCAAATATGAGGAACTAGAGAAATCCACAGCAATTCTGTTTCTATAAAAAAGAGCCACTAAACTAGTTGAAAAGTAACACTTTTTTAAAACACTGAAAGATACGTTCCTCTTTCAGTAATTTTTATTTTCAAGACAAATCAGTGCAAGCAGATTGATGAAACAGGGGACTATATAATGAAATAGACCAGTGTCCTGTCCTATAAAAAGTTTGATGGGGATGACATYTGAGTTTGAGTGAAGTGTGTGTTATAGTAACTAAACAATGCTGTTGTACATAAATATAATGRTTATATTGATACACGTACTCGTTGTATATATTTGGTACAAGTCAGCGCCTGTATTCAGCTCCGCTTTATTTGCACTGGGTAGAAGTAAGGTATCAAATTTTACATTTCTGAAAAGGTTCGTGCGAATCTGCTAAAAGCAACTTGCACAACAAAGTGCAGAAGCCACCTGCCCCTCGCGTCCCCTTGCTGTCCTCGCATCGCTGCGTGTTCCCTGCTTTCCTGCCAGATAAGGAGAATCAGGAGCACGGAGCCAGCGGATCGCAAGTTGGCTTCAGGATGCTGAAAGCAGAATAGCTCTTAGTTAAGAGAGAGATCTGGAGTTAGCTGCTATCAGGGCTTGTCAGCCATGGGGCGCTTGGCTTGTGAGTGCCTGGAAGGTGAGGATTTGAGAGAGCCTGGCTTACAGACGGCCGAATCCAGACRGAAAACGGCCTCTAAATGGTGGGGAAAGGCATGGAATGCAGCGGTTGGGTTGGAAGTCTCTAAATCGAGCAATCTAAAGGGTTTGCAAACTCCTCGGAGTGCCTTGTACTGCGCTTGGTGACAGTGTTATTCAGGAGGTGCCACGGCAGCGGCGAAGTCTGTTCATTACTTTGTCCTTCGCCCCTTGTGAGGAGAACTGCTCCAAACATCAGCCCCCTTCGCTGCTGTATTCAGATCCACCGCTCTCCCCACCTAGGTGTTTTTTTGTCCCCAAGCCATGGGTGGTGGGACGAAGGGAGCTCTGCTCCTCGGAGCCGTGTACAGTTAGTGTCAGCCTGCTGAGATGGGCCTTGAATCTCCCTGTTGCATTTGAATTTAATCCGATAGTTTCCAAAATGCTTTGGAATCARAAAGGGCTCCCTCCCATCTCTCGACTTCCTGGTCAAATCAGTTTATAGTAACTGATGGTGCTGTCGTAAAGGAGGCTTCTTTACCATCTCGTAGCATTGGATTTTGTGGCACATCATTTGAATTTATTCCCTTTTATTGTGAAAAATGTCACCCAGGAAAGGAAGTTCTGGGTTCTCCCGTTATTCTCATAATAGACTGGGGGTTCATGGGACAATTTGAAATGCATTTAGATTTTACAGATAGTAATTCCCAGCTTTTGCAGAGCTACAGTGATGACTTTTTAATGCCCAAAGATTTCTACCACAATAAATATGAGATAGTAGATTAGAGTACAATTGAGTTACTAGGAAAATTTAGGCTAGAATTCCTGTAGATGTGGAGGAAGCAGAACTGTGAATAGATGTGAGCCACCTTCTRTGCTTTCCAAAATAAGGATCTGGCTGATAATTTTCTGAGCAAAAATCTTCCTTTGTGAATTGTGAAAAGATTAGCAGGGATTATGTGTTGGGATTGTTTTGGAATAGGTTGTTTGTATGTTTGTTTATGGTTTAAAGCAAGGAATTCTGTCTTGGATTAACTGTGATCTTTGGCAAACAACTTCAGCTTGATATGTTTTTGTTAATTTTTTTTTCCCAGTTTATCAACCATAAGATTAATCTGATATTCCGTGACAGTATTTGGATGCTGGTGTGCTGGTGACTTTTCTTAAGGTTAAGAAAATGTGTGTAGGTCATTACTCTGCAAATACACAGTGTGCCACTGCACGTCCAGTTAGATGTGATTATTATGGAGAAGTTGGATAATGGAAATAGGGAAGCAGGTAACAAAAGGATAGGTTTTAAAGCTAGARTTTTAGCTCCACGGTAATTAGGATTAATTGTGGCTCCGTGAGGCCCAGGGTTGCCACCCTTTCACTGCACGGACACTTAGGTTTTGGAGGGATGACAGCTAAATAGTATTTTGCATCTTATCAGGGTGGTTTAATTTGCTTAATTGCATTTTGGATCATTTGCAAGTGATGTGTTTTATTATTCACCAGCTAAATCCCTTGCCAATATTTAGTGCACACACCGATAGCTGCCCCAGCTCTCACATAGGTGCTCAGCTTTGACGCCAAGGATATAGTCAGTGGGTTCAAATGAAAAATAATCGCACRTGCAGATCTGATGGGCAGCAAAGCTCCCTTTTTCTGCTATTGACTCCACCTAGGGAGTGCTTATAAAGATAAGAAATCTTAAAATACCACTGTTGGATAATAAATTACTTCCAGATCATGCAGAAACAGGAGAGAGGAAGTGCCCGTGTCTGAAGCTCCACAAATATGTCTCGCTGGGTGGTTYCTGCTCTAGCACATGGACTGATGGGGATCCCTCCTGCTCCTGGAAACATCCTAGACTCGAATGCAATGGAGACCATGAACTTCCTAGCGCCCTGAGGCGTGGATTTTATGCCCTGCTGCACCAGGAACCTCTGAATCCCTAATATATAGATTTTTAATTGGTATAAATCCATTCTTTGAGGCAACTTCAAAACTGCCTTTAAATATGTAAGAGTGARATGGCTGAGAAATCCAGATAAAAAKMATWAAAAGCTACCCTCTTGAATTAAATTAATTAATATTTTTAAGTGYGTAAAACAGAAAAGGTCTTTGTGGAAATGTCAGGCGTGGGAGCAGACAAGGTTCCTGCTGCTCATACATGCTACTCTTTTTCCATGCCATCGTGTTGAAAAGAGACTTTTTAGCCCATTTGAACCTACAAGCTTGTTAGAAAAACATGATTTCTAAATAACATAGATTAGTTGATAATGTGTTTTCATCCCTGCATGCAAAGGGGAGATTCCTGTTGCATTTAATTTGTTTAGGATGTGATACAGAGGTTGGTTTTAAAAAGCTGGAGCAATAAACCCAAATGACCAATTTAGGGTTGTGATATAGTAGCTGTAATGTACATACCACCTTTTTCTGTCTAAAATAGCTTTTCGCTTAGATCTGTATGCCCTTCCTCACCTCTTCCTCTTCTGTCCAGACCAACCACCCAGTCCTGTTGGCTCCATAAGGAAGTTGCAAGGCTGGAAGCGGGAATGTGCTGGTGCAGCTCTGCCCTCTTGTGTGTGCACGTTCATAGCTGGGTTCGCATGGTCACTGCCTTGTTTCCAGCTCCAGCACCTCAGGTGTAGCTTATTACAAAGAACTACACTGCTGTAACTCTTAAGTGGTTTTAGGTCTAGCTCTGATATATAGCTACTGGCTTTATACGGGCTAACTGGTTAGATAATGTTAATTTAGTATCATATTCCAGCTGGTTAATTTATTTGTGAAGTTCCTTAAAGACACTTGATGCCAGGCAAATTTCTTTGGTGTTTTATAGCACTCAGCAAGTTGATGTCTGATGGTGTCCTGCTATAGATAACATGGCATCTCCTGTTGTGATTTTTTTGTTGAATTGGGTAAAAGTAGGAAGGTAACACATTTAGGATAGGTGGGATTCATTTTCCTGCATTTACATATCTCTGACTTAAAAGCTGAGCAGCTGCTTGGATAAATGGGAAGTGCAGTCTGGTGCCTTTCCTCTGCCTTCTCCACCTGCCTTGGAGGCGGATGTGTCATTCTTTGGGGCTGCCTTTTCCTTCTCTYTACTGGCAAAACAGTCCCAGGCAAGTATCTCACATGTCTCACTTCTCASATTCCTGGCTTAAGGGAGATGCATCTGCTCACGGATGTTGGAATTAATATAGTGTATATGGCTTTAACACAAGCCCTTGTGTCTTTAGGGATGTAATTCCCCATAGGCTTTAAGTGAACTCTCTCACACCCATTGCACAGGAATGGTGGAAGTTCCTGAAGAGGGTGCCCAGCTCAGGAAGGACTTTCTTAATGGAAAGATCTTGCTGTTATTCAGTATATAATCACGTTTTGTTATCTTCAGCTGTCAGATCCCACAGATAAATCCTCTGATGCTGCAGCCTTCTTCCAGTATAGCACTCAAACACGGTGCATTGTATATTAAAAAATCTTGAGAGAATAACTGCTCTAACACTTGCTTAGGAAGGAGAGTTGTGGGAAGTGAAAGTCAGAAGGAGGTAGTAATTTGGGCTGCCCAGCTTGGGATTCCTGAGGGCTTGACTTTACAGAATAGTTAAGTGTGTGTCTTGCAACACTTGCACAGCCAGAGAAAGCTCCTGTTGATCTTGCTCTGTGCTGCTAGGTCCCAGGTCTTTTCAAGCTGTGCAACAAGGAGGTAATGGTTAGGCTGGCTAACTGTGTGCTGTCCAGTGTTGCAAAGCTTGGTTGAGTGATTTTCCAGCCTCRGGAGGAGCTTTGTTACAGGATGTCAGGGAGGTTTCTTTTCTCATGAGCAGTATTACACCCCCTTCCCAAAGAGCTCACTCTTTGCCTCTGTTCTGGTCCTGTCCTCTTGCTGCAGACCTTTGAAACTGCATAGTAAATGTGACAAGATTCTCGTGATTGAGAACAACTTTATTTGCTGCCCAACCTTGGTTCAATTTTACGTTCCAGGATTAGACTGGAAATCCTGAAATTACCAGTTGCGTGGAGTTAATGCAAAGCTGGCTGTGCAGGTGTTTGGGAATGTCTGCAGGCAGCGCTGCTTCTTCCGTGGAAGAAGCATCTTCCCKCCCTATCTTGCTGTGGGAGAAGGCAGTGGGTGAACATCGGGTGCCATCTCRGAGCTCTGGTGCTTTTGAGATGCCACTTTATTGAGAACCATCTCTGCAACCTGCTATTCAGGAGTGGTAAGTGCACCCCCAAAGGGAGCTCCAGCTACTGCCCACCGCTCTCCTTGGCAAGTGCAAGGCTGCAAGCAGGGGGAAATTACACACACATTTATTTTCCCACCTTCCCACTTCATCCTTGAAGGGTTAAACTCAAGGAGCGGGTGCTGCAAAACATTTAAACCGAATAATCACTGGCAGTGTTTGCACCGTGCAAATAAAAGCATCTCTCTGTGGAGTAACACAGAACTTTGAGTTTTAAAGCAGGTGAGTGAGCGGCACYAGGGATAATGAAGATTTATGCAGCTCCAAAGGTCCATTGGTGGTGTTTTTTTTAGTGTCTGAAGCAGATTTCAGCTGCAGTTTGCAACAYGGAAGGCTCTGCCTTTTAATTTTGGTCTGCTTTCCTGCAGGGGGAGGTGAAGAGTCAGGAATAACAATTTTTTTTGTTTAAAACTACTCCTGCTTTTCAGCCGTCTTCCAATTCTCTAGCTATGGTGAAGCTATTAATACATGGTAGTAAGATCACAGCTATGACTTAYGGCTTTCTTGCCAGCATCCGAATTGTGTATGATGAGCTTTATTAACCCCAGCTGACTGTAAATACTGGCAACCACACAGGTTTATTGTTTGATTTAAAGGCCTTCCTGCAGCTATTTGCAAAAGCAGAAACAGAGGGAAGGGGATTAAACAGAGCAGGGCTACAGCTGCCAGCAGAGAGGACTGTGATATGCCCTCTTTTTATTTTCCCTGTTGTTTATCTGCATTTTACATGTGTTTGTGTRCACGGACACCTGTAGTCTCATGTCTGTATTCGTATATATAGATAGCCCACACAATAAGTGCCATACAGCAAACCCAGTCTTCTCTGGATTTTTTTTTTATTTATTTTTCATCCTTGAGTTTTTCAGTGCATTACGTCTCCATTTGTGCTGCCTTCTAGATGTGCAAAGGATCCTCTAGGAACTTTCTTACATAACTATGGCATATTTGCCTTGCTCCGTGCTCAGGAAAAGCCTTTGGGTGCCTGAATAGGGAAGAGGAGTTCTTGTTCGATTTGTACGTGCGCCTGCCTGGCCAGGGAGCAGTCAGATGCTTCGCTGCTATCAAAGCTGCCAGTTGCTTTTAAATCTAGAAATCCCAATGTGAGAGCTGAAACACATGCTTTCCATGCAGCATTCCTGCTTTATTTTGGAAAAGGCAATTCCTTGGYAGCAGTGCATTGCGTTATGAGTCGGGCTGGTGCCTTACGAGATTGATGTTATTTTTGTTTGGAAGATGTTTGTGATGCAGCACTGTTTGTGCAGGCACTCGTTGAGTTCCTCATGATGCAGCTTCCAGAGCTYGAGGCAGAGAGGAAATGGGCACAGCTGCTTTTGTCCTTGCTTTTCTCTCTCTATCAAAATTTAAATAAATSCAGCGGTAGGAGCAACAAGCATTGTTTGGCACTGTTGCCAAAGCCTCCCCAAAGCATGGCACAGAGCCAGGACATGTGAGATGAGGCTGAGCAATGCTCTGCTCYGTGTTTCCTGCCTGATGATACTGCRCARCGCTCGGGTGCCGTGGCGACAGGCRGGAGAGGTGGGAATAACGCTGGGGCCGAGGTYCTGTCTKGMACTTGTTCYGCACTCTTCGAGCAGGAATAGCTGGGAAYCCTSGCAAGAGCCRCRTAACCCCRGAGCYAGAGGCACCTGGGGATRCSRGTGCTGAAACCGCTCGTGCGACGTTATCCCTGGGTGGTGCAATGGGGCCTCGATGGCCAAACTGGCTTGGATCATCTTATCTATTTGCATAGTGCTTACCACGGTGGATCCAGAGCATGGAGAATAAAAAGTCCTTTTGTTTAATTACTTTTCTGGAGTTTTYGTRCACTGACAAGAYGGACASCTGGGAATTGGAGATGCTTGCTCGAGACCCGCATCAGGAGAGACAGCAGTCCCGGTCGTTTMWTGGGGAAATGCGGCTTTTGCTCGAGCAAATGTTTCCTCCCCTGGAATTTGATAGGTTAAGGGAGGAGTGCAGAGAAAAAAATAGCCTGGAAGGTTCCTATGTCAAAACCCCCTTATTAAATCTAAAAAACGCTGCTTAAGGGACTATACTGAAGCTATAACTGCCCAAGAGGAGGATGCAAGCACAGAAGACTGGCTTTGGGAGGTTTTCACAACAGGGAATCGTTCAAACTTTTTTTTCYCCCTTCAGTTTTTCAAGCAAGTGTCTAATAGGAGAAGCCCAAACCTGAGGCTGCCCCCATGGTTCTGACGGAGGTTCTGCTCCAGCACCTTCCTTGCGGGAGTGTCGGGCAGGAAGACAAATTGCGTGCCCTCAAGTGGCCTGTGCCATCAATCACAGGGCCGTCGATTCACAAGTCACRTGGATTCCCTTCTGAATTCAATCCAAACACTTCAGAGTTTCTAGTGTGTCTCTTGACTGAGGTATTTAATCATATACTTGGCGCCCGGCTCCCTGTTATACGTGCCTAATGACAGCAGACTTTTGTAGGGCTGGAAAAGAGAGGGCAGAAGATAATTATGCAAGTTCTGGACCTCTTGGACTGTAGGTAGCGAGTTTGGGGATAATTGTCTTTTCTTGGACTGAGTCTTGAGTAGATTGATTCACAGGAAATAATTTGATTTTTCTTGTTTCTTTCTCCCCACTGCAAGAAAGGTAGAAATCCGCTAAAACCACATGTTTTTTTCAAGCAGTAGTGCCTGTATCCCTGCAGATGCTGCATTGTTTATGARCTCTCTGTGAAAGGCAGCAAAGAAAAGCAGGCTTTCATGTGCAGTCACGTAGCAGAAACTTCTGAGGGTCCAGATATCAAGAAAGGGAAAAAAATGCAGTGCAGGTGCCTGCAAAACCTGTTGCCTGTGCTCTGCTCCACCTGGGGAGAACAAATTGAGTGGCCTTTGCAGAGCCCAGCTGCAACYGGAGCTGGGGCAGGCCTAATGAGGGCAAGATTGCAATGACAAAAATAATTACACAGCTATTAGGACCTTTGCATGAGGTCCCTCAAGCAGGGGACATCATGTTTCCTGCCCTTGCGCTACRCTTGRAGGCTGGAATCACTGGGGAGCTGCRTTTCCCTGGGCCCCGAAATGCCCAGTGACCCTTCGTGCTGGGACGAGTCTGGTTAGCTGGCCAGGGAAGCAGCCCTAATGAAGATGGATGGGAGAAGAGGAAGGAAAGGATAAAGAAAAGCAAATTAAAATGGCTCTGGAGGGACTAACCTACATTTGGTCTTTTTGTCTCGGAGAAAAAGAGAAACCTATAATAGTCCTTTGCCTCCCACCTCTCTTTTAGGGGATCAGAMCAATTCCTGTGTCTACTGAAGTATTAATTTCTTCCCAATTTCTTTGTCTTTCCTCTCATCTCTGTCCTCTGAAGGCTRCACACCAGGCTTTGTTGGGGATATTTATGCTGGATTTCTTCAGAGATTTCTTTTCTTRSTGGTCTCCCTGCATCTGTTTGACTWGAATTTTTGTATTTATTTTGTGTGCAGATCACTTGTTATCTAAAGATTGCTCTAGATGCCTTTTTATAAAGGCGTGAACTATTTAAGTTGCCTTTTTGACGCTTTCCAGCTGCGGTGCCAAAACCAAAGAAGAAAATAAAAATAGCAGCTGTTGTATTTTCAGTCAGGTTCATTGCTATCTCCAAACTAGTTTTAGAGGAGTAAAAGCTCCAGTGTATTCTCAATATAGGCTTAGCTCAGTGAATTGAGAAGAGATGCGAATCACACTTATTTTGGGTGCTGTGAAGATGGTTCTCCTCAGGTTAGGGGAACGTTGCTTTCTTCCTCCTTCCCTGCAGTGTCCTTGACAGGAGCTTCCCTAACGTAGGAGTTGGAATAACAGTGTCCCATCAGTTGGAAAGCTCTGAAACACCTCTCTTGTCCCAGGATCAGCCAGGAGATCTTGCAGCCCCTTGTTGACGTGCCCCGAAAGGTTCGTGTGTGCTTGCATGCAACTTGGCCTTTCCCACCACAGCTGGGAACACACACCAGCCAGCTAGCCCTTTATGCATGTGGTTTTATAAGGTTTAATAGCACCATTTGCTGCTTTTATACTTCTGGAAGGTCTTCCGAATCTTTCAACTTTAAACCAACYCTTGTGGCTTGCAGCCATATAGGACTTTGATGTTTTAAGCTGTATTACCAGATAGCAATGGYTGAATGGCACCAACTTGCCAAATTTTGCTCTAGGTTTGGCTGTGATTGCACTGTGGATGATTATATGGGCTTTGCAATGTCTGCACTCAAAGGCTCTGCTTGCAGAGCAGCATAGGATGCATTTTGGTGGATCTGGTTCTGTATTTTCCATTAGATGGTGGCATCAGGAAGTGCATGGAGGAACCTAGAAGTCTGTGCTGCAGTTCATTTCTTGGATCTGCAATTGCTGTTTGTCCTGGGAAAAGAAAGTTGTGTCAAATCCTGGCAGCCGTAWTAACTTGCCCAGGGAAGTCGTTATAAATGTGTAAAGGAATTACGTAACTCCCGGTGGACTCCAGGACAGCAGCCCTCTGGGCCATGCTGAARTGGAGGGTTTCAATTAATTCATGGCTGCCGAGGTACCACTTTTAACTCTTTCCTTGCAGCGACACCACGGAGAAAGGGAAGACAAAACGATATCTGGAATCAAGCTCGTCCGATCTGGAAACTCRCGTATTCAATTATTTTAATTGGAAAGATCCAGTTATTACACACAGTAGGGTAKAATTAAAAAACATTTGGATCCCTGATCTTTGCATTTCCATTATTTTAACATATTTTGATTTTATAAAAAAAATATTTTCTTTGGTTGGATTCTCATTTTTCTTGTTTTGGGGAGTAATTAAACCATCTTTATCAGGTATTTGAACTTGCATAGTTGATGTGTACACTGAAATCTCAACTTCATCCCAGTGTAAGTCTGGATGGGTGTTATAGGATATAAAACCAAAATGCCTTCTACGTTTTTTCCTTCCACTTTGTTAAAGTAGTTGAGATGCCAGCTGAATAAATGTTAGCCATTTTTAAGTGCTTTCATTGCAGCTGTAGTGGGATGGAGAGAAAGCTGGTGTGCTCGAGCTCTGTGCACTTGCTCCTCGCTGCAAGTGCAGTCCTTGCTGTCATTGAAACTCACTTTTTCTAGAAGATAGCAGTATTTTGCACCGGAGGAAGTGGCCTGAAATGATTCAGCCCTCGCTGCAGCAGCAGCACAGTCTTTCTGGGATGTGATCTTGACCTATGCCAGGGGATTTAAATCCTCCCTGGGGCCATGGGTCTCTGCAAGGCAGGTAGTGCTGCGGGCAGGGTGGCTGGGAGCAGGTGGYTGGTGCCGCAGCAGGATCACTCCTCCTGCAACAAGCTCTGCCTTGCGCTGCTCTGCGCTGCTGTCACAATATTGACTTGCAAACATACAGCTTTTATGCCCGTTGCTATAGTTACCTTGCAGCTCCCAGCACCTGAAGCGGGGAGGCGAATACCAAGCAATGCATTTTGAACTCTGATGAAACGCACAGCAGTGTGTTCTGCTTCTCAGCCCAACGTGGATATCACCCAGCAACATCCCCTTGTGGTTTGCTGTAATTGCTGCTGCAGGCTGCTTACAGCTGAAATCCTGCAGTGTGGGACTTTTTCCTCCACCACATCAAATATGTTTTCCTGCYAGTAGCTTCTCACCATCTCAGGTCTGAAATGTGTCCTCATCCCTTCAGCCTTTCAGAGAGCTAYGATTGACCTCTTTAAATTATTTACGCCTTCCCTTGTGGTTTCAGAAAAGCAACAACCCCAAATCTCCTCTGATACCTGTTGCCTTCTATCTCCCTCCCAGAAGCTTCTTTTAAAGATATTTGATTTTTCTGTCCCAGTTACCAACTGTGAATCCAACCCATTTCCCCCAAGCTGCTTCTTGTGTGTCTGGAAGATCTAATCGCATCAAACCAGCATAAGTTTGAATAACAGATACCTCAGGTTGTTCCAAGTAGTGGTTTTCTGTTTCCTGTTAAGAGTTCTCTCTGGGATCTCTGTCTTGGATGGGGCGTTTTATCCATCACTTTGAAGTGTCTCTTTGGGCAACAAAGTGGGCAGTAGTGATTCAGCCGTTCTTCAGGCTCCCAAGGCTGCTGAGTGTGATTGCGGTTCTTGAATTAGCTGTGTTGCACTTGGCAGTTTAGAAAACGTGCATGTGCCATGCTCAGGTTCTCTGCTGACCACTGATTTAGTGCTTTCTGCTCATGTCTTACATGTAGCACCGGAGTTACCAGTCCTAGAGAGAAACAACTGGCTGATCTATCTGCTCTACGTTCGCAGAGACTATGAGGCATGTAAGGTAAGAGCTGATTTTGAGACTTCATCTGCTCTGAGCTGAGCAGTGCTAAGAGTGTCTTTAGGACTTCTCCTTTCTTCAGAAATCTTCACGTGGCCAACGTAATGTCCCAAGTCTGGGTCTCTCCTGACTTCTCTTGTTATAAGGGGACCAGTAGAAAATGCAATTGAAATAAGGGTCAAAATGACAGTGACTTTCTCAAATTCWCAGCTACTTTCAGGACTCAAAACTGCAGTTCTCTAGAGCTACCAATGAACTCTGTATTTCTTTGAAAGTGGGGAAGAAAAAAAGAAAAAAAAAAAAAAAAAGAATTGCAAACCTTTCATGTTCCAGCTGTCAAAACAGTCTTCCTAACTGATTATAACAGTTGCATAGTTCAGAGTCCCTCAATGATGCTACAGAGACACTATGAAAAACACTTCAGTTGAATGAAACGTTTTTATACCAAGTGTGAGAAAAGGTCTTGGCTTTTTCTTGAATGTCATTTGCTACTTTTACGCATGATCCATTGTAGTCTTTCAATTTCTTTTGGTTTTGGATGATAATTTGGAAGTGATTGTTAATTGGGAACCGCAGTGGTAAGTAAGGTAAGGAAATATTAAGCCTGTTCAATTCTGTGTTTTCYTGACAAAATGCACACCAGCTATTAAAGGTGATCTGCTAACGAGCAGGAGGAGGAGGAGGAGAAAAGGACTTACCTTCCCAGTTCTGCATCATACAAAGAAGATCTGAAGGGATTATTTTCCTCCCAAAACAGCAGGATTTGTCTGGACTTGTCTTCTCTCTCTGTTGGAAAATTCCTGGGGCTGCTTAGAAAAGTGGCGGGCCAGAGGAAATTCATTTAGGTCTTAATTAATGGAGCTGGAGGGTAGTATCTTTGGCAGAGCAATTTCCTCTCAGGTCTTGGTTTAAATACATATAAACAAAAGCTATAATTAGCAGTCTAAATGGAAAATAGCTTCCATTTTCTGTTGATGCATGTGCATTTCCTTAATCTCTCATTTTGTGAATTTATTGGCTTTGAGATCAGATGAGAGTCCTGGAGAGCAGAAAAGAYGCTCGGTTCAGGACAACAGAAAATAACCAAGTGGATGACGTTAAGGGAGCATTGACCTCTCCACTCCCTTATTAGTCACTAAAGGAAGCAGAAAAGGATAAAAAAAATCTAGAGAATACAGCAAATAGTCTTTTCCTTGGCAGACCAGCTTTGCAGCAGTTGCTATCTAGCTCAAAGGCTCTAATAGGCAGCAAAACCTACTGGTTTGCATTGGAGCCTCAGGGCTCCCCAAACTGTTTTTTTTTTTCCGTAATCTTGGGAGAGTTGGCACCAGATCCATCACTTGTAAAGGGATCCTCTGTCCTTTTGTACAGATGTTGGGCTTGTCCTAGGGAAGAAAAACATCCTGGGATCATTCTGCAAGCACTGGGCAGTGGTGGGTGCTTTGGCTCTTAGGTGGGCTGAGCTGTGCTCTGCTGGACCCTSTCTGCTCCCTGATGTTCTGTGTGGTTGTGATGCCAACCTGCATATCCCCAGGTGCTTATCTTTATGCGGATAAACTCTGGTGCGTCCCAAATGCACTGCTTGAGGCTAATACCTTCCAAGAGGTATTGCTACTCTCCCCTATGACTTTAATTTCTCTAACCTCATTGATTTCAGTACAGCATTTGAACATTCCTTAAAATCTATTATTGCTTTTAAGACCTCAAGTCTTGCTGGGCACCCTTTTCCACTCCCTGCTTTGTTCCACTTCTCTCTAACATGATTCTTAAAATTCCCATGTTTGTCCATGCCGTAAAAGGCCAAGMAAGAACTGCTCACTGCTTACCCCTGGCTTCCCCCGATGATGAAGTTAAATTACAACTTTCACAGTGCTATATCTGTGTCTCTTTTGGTGTTGCCATGTTTTAGCAATCGATGCTGCTGTCTATGGCACCGGGATGACAAGGGGGAGAGGAGAGGGATAGACCTTGCTAACCAGCATGCTTCACTCACCTCTACCCCGTCACATGCAAAGCTAAGAAACTGTGCAGGCTGCTCTGTAGCTTCACTTCCAGTTCTATCCCCTATCTGTTTTTTTCCCAACAGAAATCCTCCGCTTCTGTGATGGGCGAGGAAGGAATTGCTAAAAATATCAGCTGCTTTTGATTAATTAAAATTGCTCCTTGTTTTTTGGTCTCCTGCCAGCATGTCTAAGTTCTGTCAGCAAGTTAAATAAACTTAAGAGGAAAAGCTGGGATGCCAGATCGTATTTCTCAGCGCAAACTTTGTGCTGGTGGGCTTGTTGTTGTTGTTGTTTTAAAGGCTTAAAGAATTAAACAGAAATCTCTAAAAGATAGCTCTCTGTTGCCCTCTCTTGCTCTGAGAGACTGATAAGATGTAGTTGGAACAATATAGGGTATCCGTATCCCAAAAATTTAGGATGTTTAGGACGTTTAGGAACGTCTGACGGTGATGCCTGTAAAGACTAAAATGTGGACGGACTCTGTGAGAGATCAGCAGGAACAGATCCAGGGGAAAGAACAGCCTGGAGCTGTTTTTTCTTTTCCTTTGTCCCTTTCACGCTCCTCTCTGTAACCCTACTCCACTTTTCCGTGCTGTCACATAGGTGCAGTTTTCACCTTTGCTTCCAGGGCTCTTCATTCGCTGCTGCCTTGGTGACAGGGAATGCGGGGGACGTGCAGGTCGCAGGCGGAATTCCAGCCTGGAGGAATGTCCTTCTCCATCCCCTTTGGAGMCAAGGAGGGATCTCCGAGGAAGCAGAGATGATGTGTTTGGTTCTTAGCTTGCATCCCCCCACAAGTCACTGCTTTGGACTGGTTTTATTAGTTCACACTACGTGCAACTATAGCAAACCCCCAGCACTGCAAACTGTCCTATGAGGCCAGCGAGAATTTACGTTTTCCTCCTTGTTTTTCCTTCCCTCTCCCCCGTGTGCATCATTTGGGCATTGCATTCTCCTTGACTCAGCTGCTGTTGCTSTGATTCAATTTATTTCTCCACAAAGGGGCTACAGTAGATGTCCTTATCAGCCCTGGATGTTTGCAGAGATTCCTCTTGGCATTTTCCCCAGATCATATTTAATTATCTTTGGTAATAGGAATGAGCAGAGAAATGCTAACAGGGCTGCRGCATTCCTGGCACAGTGCCCTGCACAAACTGGAGGTGAGTTTGCACTGTTAGGCTCAGTGTTGCAGTCACCATTCTGGTACCTTTATTATATGTGGCATTTATTTGATTTATTTATTAATTTATTTTCAGACTTGACAAATYTGTGTTCCTTTATCACAGAAGTATCTTCTGCTACCTTGGTGAGGCGATTACATTATTCCTTTTGAAAAGAAGAGGGAAAAGGACATTTATATTTTCCTCTGTGCCATTGCTAGGAACTAGAGCCAGTCACATTCTGATCAAAACTTAACACACACAGTTAAAAAACTGACATGACATTTGTTAATGAGTGAAATCTGTTTACAGAAATCACTATATCTGAAACAAGATCTCTCTTTTATTCTCTTTTTTAAATTATTATAAACTGACCATTCTTATAGGACTTTACTACATATCACAAAAACTAGCTGCAAGTTCTCTTTTAATATTGACTTTTCCAAGCACAAATTCTGGTTGCCTGATTGTCCTCTTTGCCTTGTCTTATGTGACTCCATCTTTACTGTCACAGGAGGAAGCGCTTTGTGCATTAATGTGTTGCATGTTGCCCTTCATCATTTCAGGCGCTCATCAAGGAGCAGCTGCAGGAATCTCATGGAATGTGTGAATATGCCGTGTACGTGCAAGGTACGTTCCCGAGGCCCCTGAAAGTCACTGGGGTGTTTTTGCTACACCAAGTTATTTCTGATTTCAGAAACAGCGAGCAGTCAGAACAGGGAATAAATGAAGGAGATGGGTACAAAATTCACACTAAAAATAATATTTTTGACCTTTCTCCGCTTGTTGTGTCTAGTTTGGAAATTAAGGGTTATCCCAGGAATGTACAAATTACATTTTTTCTTTTCTTCTTACTGATGAATTTATCTTCAGTTCATCCTCACAGTAGGGACTCCTGGTCTTTAATGTGCTGATATTTGATCAGATTGTGTTTGGATGCCATGAACTGTGATGCAGATGCTTGGTTTCTGCTAGAGCAAAGTGCCTTAGGTGCTACGGCCCTGAGGGCCATCTTTAAGGATGGTCCTTGTCTTCCCATCCTGCTCTCAATCCTCTAAGTCAATCCCTCSGGGGTGAGGGACAGCTGAGGTTTGTTGGCCAAATATGTTTTGCAGGAGGAGAATATAATAGAATCCTTAATATTGGAAGAGATCTTTAGAGATCATCTAGTCCAACCACCCCTGCACACGCAGGGTCTCCTAGAGCATGTGGCACAGGATTGCTTATACACACKGATGAGGTCCCGTCTCAGCCTTCTCTTCTCCAGGCTGAAGAGGCCCAGCTCTCTCAGCCTTTCCTCATAGGGCAGATGTTCCAGGCCCTTAATCATCTTCGTGGCCCTGCGCTGGACTCTCTCCAGCAGCTCCACGTCCCTCCTGCACTGGGGAGCCCAGAACTGCACACAGYACTCGAGGTGCGGCCTCACCAGGGCTGAGTAGAGGGGCAGAGTCACCTCCCTCGACCTGCTGGAGACGCTCTGCTTAATGCACCCCAGGATCCCATTGGCCTTCTTGGCCATGAGGGCACACTGCTGCCTCATGGTCAACTTGTCGTCCACCATGACGCCCAGGTCCCTCTCTGCGGGGCTGCTCTCCAGGAGGTCGGTCCCCAGCCTGTAGGCATGTCTGGGGTTATTCCTCCCCAGGTGCAGGACCCTGCGCTTGTCCTTGTTGAATTTCGTAAGATTTCTCACTGCTCGGTTGTCTGGTCTGTTCAGGTCCGGATGGCAGCGCAGCCCTCAGGGCTCTCAGCTGCTCCTCCCAGTTTGTGTCATCAGCAAACTTGCTGAGGGAGCACTCCATCCCTTTATGCAGGTCACTGATGAATAAATTGAACAGGACTGGACCGAGGGCTGACTGAGAAATACAGGCTGTATCTGAACAAGCAGTTGGCCAGGGTTCAAGGCTGCCCTCGTTTGGAAGAACAGAACATTTCCGAGCAAGCACAAATGCTTTACATGCCTTTTTCTTCTGCTCTTTTCCTCTGCCTGAGGTTTCTGCAGAGGGGAAAGAGCACAAGAGCATTACTCCCATATTTCCTACCAATAATGGACTAATCTGCCCTGTGTATGTTGTCTTACAGCTCTCATGTTTCGCTTGGAGGGGAAAATTCAAGAATCCCTTGAACTTTTTCAGACGTGCTCCATCCTGAACCCTCGAAGTGCCAACAACCTCAAGCAAGTGGCGCGGTCGTTGTGAGTGAGTTTTATTGCTTCTCCTGRACGTGCCACCCAGCACCTTCCATGCTTTGTTTTTCTCTCTAGCATCGAGTGAGATCCCAGGCTGCTTAATTCCGAACATGYTTCCTTCTTATCAACACTAGAGCCGCTTTTCAGAAGTGTGGGCCAGCCTTAAAAGCAGGATCTCTCTTATCTGCCTAGCTGCTATTGTGGTATTCATTAATTTGTGTTTTAAGCGAGAAGTAGCACACAGATTCCTGGGGRCAGAGCGAAGGGGCTTAGCTGTCTTCAGCTGTGTGCCTGTCCRTGCTGGCTCCTTTCCATCTCTCGAGTACCTGGTTTGCTCTCGATCCCCTGGCTCTTTCCTTTGAGACAAGAGATTGGGTTGCAGAGATTTGCTCCTTACATCTCTGGTGCTACCAGGGAGCCGCCCTCGCATCTCGCATTTTGAGAACMTTGGTCTCAAGAAGGAGCAGTGCCGATGTGTCCCTCAGAATGGAAACTACTCATGGCTTCTCATGCAGGTCCCTGGAGAACTAACAGATAGCATCAGTTCTTACTGGTAAAGGGGATAGCAGTTGCACAGGAAAAAATAAAATTTGAAATGCCTTCACAGGTTTCTTTTGGGGAAACACAAGGCAGCTATTGAAGTGTACAATGAAGCAGCTAAGCTCAATGATCAAGACTGGGTAAGTATATCAGTAAGTTGCAGATTTTTGTAGTATGTGGATGTCTCCAGTTTGCTGCAGGAGGAGGTGAGCTTGTGGCTTCTGGTTTAGTTCACAGGYACAGAGCATCATGTGGCAGAAACCCACATGTAGCCTCAGGGCACAAACAAAGACCCCTGCAACATATCAGAGCTTTGTAGAGTGTTGCTGTTAGTATRGCCATATGCAGCCCCCAGAGCTAGGTTTCATATGGAAAGTATGGGAAGCTGCTCCCGCTTTGGAAACCCTTCATTATCATTAGAACTTGCTTGAGTTTTAATGAAGTTTGAGTTTGCTTTAGCAGGAGTCCTTTCRTAATGCAAAAGACTGTTGAAAGTGGAAATTTCTTTTTAAAGGTCAAAGCTGTCTAAATTGATGAAGCAGTGAAACTTTTACCAGAATAGAAACCAGAAACTAATGAGCCTTGCATTTCTACTCCCCAAAACGTAGCAGGGTGAAGAAGATGGCATATAGCTTGTCTGTAAAACTTTTGGCACTGAGCTAGAAGTGTGATTTGTTCCCTGCGGTGTCGCAAGAGTGTTTAGGATGCCAAAGTGTTTTTACTACTATGTTGCAARCACAATTAGGATGCCATAGAAATAGCAGCCCTTTTGATGTTCAACTTCTGTTTTGGAAAGGTAGGCACATTTTCCGATTTGTGTCCAGCTAGGTGCAGTATTGTGCATATCCAGTTTACCTACGGGTTGATTGAGAACCATAAAAGCAARTTGTGTCAACTTCAAAGATCTTGCTGAGAATCATGTCACATCTCAGCAAAGGAAAGGATCTTTGCTGCTTGCTCWCCTAAGAGACCGCCCTCATCTCTCTGCTTTTATCTCAGGGGTCTGTAGTCTTTCCTGTGAAACGAGGCTGTAGGTTCCTGGAGTGCCCTGTTGYTTGGATATATTTGAGTATAGAGCTGTTTCTGTTACAAAGCAAGAAGGGTGTGGGCAGGCACTCGGATGTCCTCCGTGCAGGGCAGTGGTGGCTCTTACAGTCTTTGCAGGTTACCCAGCGCATCTCTCAAACCTCATGCTGATTTGGATTTTTTTGATGTCTTTGTTTTTGTGCGTGCAGGAGATCAGCCACAACCTGGGTGTGTGCCACATGTACCTGAAGCATTTCAACAAGGTAATGCAGTGCTTACCCTGCCTGCCTGGCAAGTGAGAAGTGAGGTTTGCAGAGTTGTCACGCTTTCTGGTAGTGCAGCGTGGATCCGTGACAGTGTGAGGAATCATGGGAGGTTTRTGTGTCACTTTGACAACTAACACAGGAGCAAAATTTGGGTCTCGTCAACGACTTAAACTGCTCTGCTCATGCAGAGAGTTTCTTGGGTTTGCAGAAGGCTTTGCAGACCTTTGGCTGGATCCAGAGACGGGACCACACAACACATGCTGGGCACAAACACATGCTCAGTACTTTCCTGAGGACCTCTGCAATACAAGGAAGTTCATGGAGGTGATTTGGACTTTTTAGTAGTTCCTGGTAGCAAACACTCAGTATTGCAGAGCTCCTTTCCTTTGTCAGCATTATTCTTTCCAAAGTATCCTGTATGCAAAAGTAGCACAAATTTCTACYGTCCTGCTGGCTGGGCCTGGGACAGTGAGAGGAAGATGTGCTTGGAAGTGTCTCCTCTTGGAGGGCATCAGTGTGTGCCTGACAAGCTGATTCGTTGCTCTTGTTTATTTGGCAATCCTTGCTTATTGCTGGAATAAGCATTTTAGAAGGAAAAGAACCTAACAAATTGGAGCAGCCCTCAAACCAACCTAATCCAAGCACAGGATTAGGCAGGTCTCTGCTCCTCTGTCCCCTGAGAGATTGCTGCTTTTCAGCTTGACCTGAAGCGTTGAGCTTTGCGTCCCACTGCTGCTCCAAGCCCGTGACTCCTGCTGCAGAGCTTGTTTGGCCACGAGGCCGCRTTTCTCTGCTCGCCAGGCCCTCCCACTGCACACCAGCTGCTGGGGATTGCTCCGAGGCTGTTGCTTCGTGAGGATCACTGTAATCACCGACGCTTTTCCTCTCTGTGGTTGTGTGTTTAGGCACAAGACCAGCTCAACCATGCCCTGGAGCTCGACAGACATGAGCAGACTTACATGGTGCTGGGGAAAATTCACCTCTTGCAAGGAGAGACTGATAAAGCCCTTGAAGTCTTTAAGAAGGCAGTAGAGTAAGATTCTATCATTTTCCTTATCTGCCCATGTCCCAGCCTATGCCAGGAGAAATGTGCTTGGTGTCCCAGATCCGAACCGAGGACAGAAAAGCGTGATTAAAAAGCCAATGGTAATTATAGTGTCTCTGCAAACTTGGCAGTTGTGAGAGTTCTTTGAGTGTCTCTGCTCTCAGCTGTGGTCCTCCTCGTGCTTTCAGGGCATTTCTGAGCACGGCTTGRCATCTGACTCATCAGTGATTTTAAGAAGTGGTTTTATAATGTGGACAAACACTAGAGGAAAGTAGGTTGTCCCTAACAGCATGGTTGCCAGAAACCAGGGGGTAACGTCMATTTCTACTTGCCCCTTTTGCATCCTTTTTCCTTAAACATCTGCTTTTGACTGCTRTCTGTCAGTATATTGGATTAACCTAGAACACTTATTATGGAATTAATCCTTGCCAAGCATTTTACTGTGTTTTTATTTCTCATCTCTGTGCCCCTCTTCTCTGCCTTCCTCCTCACTTCTGCTCGGATCTTCTTTTTGTCCCCTCATCTGACTATTATATTTTGTCACTGCAGTGACAAAGTCTTGAAAACTTGGTGCTCTTAAGGTGAATGTGACTGTGAATGTGCAGTGACCCTTTCTGCTTGTATTTGTGTGTGCATTTGTTGGCTTTGTTTTGTCCTATTTATTTCTTTGCTTGAAAGCTCCTGGGAATGGGATTGCTTTTACAAGTGTGATTAGTTAAGAAAATACTGTTGTTTTTTGCACCACCATTTGTCCATATTGTAGAGTCTGCTTCCCAGAACTATCATGACTTCTGTCAAGAGGTTAGACTATTCAAAGGAAGCCCCCATGGTGAAAACTGTTGTAATATTGAGGTTTAAGAACAGTGCATTTTCTGGGTTGATACGAGTATAACTGGGCATAAGAATCACATATTCTGCACTGTATCTCATCCCAGAAGGGCTGATAAACAGTGCAGCTCTTTGGCTTTTGTATTGCAGATTTTCTCCGGAGAACACAGAGCTCCTTACGAGTTTGGGGTTACTCTACCTGCAGGTACTGAGGACTGTTAGCTGTTATATGAGCTTCGTTATTTTCAAAAAGATTTAAGTTTGATTATAGCATTAATTCCTGTGTATCCTTGTATGAGCTTCACACATTTCTGTAAAGGCCATGTTTGACGTGACAGAACATGCTTTTCTTTATCTTCTTTTTCCCCCTTTACTGCTAAAAGGAAGTTGATTTCATGGAACTGAGCCAGAGCAGAAATTCTGTTCGGCAACTGCCCTAATTTTGTTACAAACCTTCCAGGTACAATAAAACATGTCTGGYCATTAACTTGCTATCTCTAGCAGGAGCCTAGCAAGTTGTTCTCCTAAAAGCAGCCGTGAGGTTGTTAGTGCTAATGCACCTTAGAAAAAAATCAAGAATGATTTAAATAACAAAACTTGCTCATCATTTGGCTCTGTGAAAGTACACGTGAAGGACCATCTGTTTATTCAGTGCAATTGCTGGAGTGAAAAATGGACTTTTTGTGAATTTCTGTGACCAAGAAAGACGCTAGTAGGCATAATTTTACCTGGTCAGACTAGTACAATTCTGGCATGACTCCACTGAAAGTAAGATTTAAGTGGTTTTGGGTAGTCACATGCTCACATATGTGCATAGTCCTGCCTCTAATGTTTGTTGCTCACCAGAAGATTGCAAAAAGAGTGCAGAGCATCCTGAGGAGTGAAAAAGTGTTGAGGCCWTCGAGGGTGTGCTGAGCAGTTTGTAGTTTCTCTTCTGAAGAGATGAAGGAGCAGAGGAATGTCAACCCCGAGTTCCGTCCTGCATAGAAACATCACAGTGCAAATGTAATAGAAACCTTGATATTGGTCAGAAGAGTGAAGTTCATTAAGCAGAATTCATATTTAGGATCTACTTTTTGAATTATTAAGCAAGAATGTGTGTGTATAATAGGCGCAATATAAAACTCACCATTCTGAATCCTAGCTTGAGTTGAACTGGAAATTCTGGTATCGCCAAAGCATGTTTGCTCCTCCACAACTCCCTATTCCTTAATTTCTGATCCTCATTTACTTCTTTCCCAGCTYGGGGATTACCAGAAGGCTTTTGAACACCTTGGAAACGCGCTTACTTATGACCCCACCAACTACAAGGTATTGGAAGGACTGGAAAAGAACCAGCCAAACAATGATGAGATACATCTTAAAGGTCATTTCCAGGCTGGAAAGCTGGGCCTGGCATCCAGGTTCAGTTCTTGAGTTGGAAACAGCTTCCATTTTTAGGCCTGTTGCTTCATTTCTCTACCTCGTTTTCCTTGAGCAATGCCAAATCTGGAGGAGTGTGCTTGGCACGTGATACACGAGTGCAACGCAAATGTTATTGTGAAAACACCTTGACACTTGCAGAATGTATTTGTCACTGTGAAATATCGTAAAAGACTTAACTAGCTTGCTGTGGTTTAAATATAGTGTGTTGCAGTCACTTGCTTGTCTTTTTAAGCATGTTTCTGTTAATTTGCAGTATCAACCAGTGGGTGTGAACTAGGCAAGTTTTGCTGCATATGTCTCACTTGCGTATGCTTTAATCTCCAGTTAACTTGCACCAGAGCTATTTCTGTCCCTATTGATAAAAAGAAACTACCAGTGTATAGATCTTCTCAAAGTCTCAGGAATTCTGGAAGCTACTGGTGTCACTCCAAAACATACCCTGAGCACCATTTCCAAGACAGTTATGATCAAAATATGCAGTACAGCAAGAAAGGGATTCCCTCCTTTACACTGGAGTCTCCTGCTGTACGTTGGGAGACTCTGGAATCCCTATCTTAGCAGCTGCTGGGAGACACTTGAACGAGACCTTTGTCCTCGAGGTGCTTTCAGGTGAATAGCTTTGTCCCGTGGTCTCCTTACCCCATTTGAGGAAACCCGGTTCCTGAGCTGGTCTCTCCTGTTCTCTGCAAGGCAACGCTGGCAGCGGGCAGCATGATGCAGAGCCACGGAGACTTTGACGTTGCCCTCAACAAATACAAGGTGGTAGTCAGCGCCGCGCCCGAAAGCCCCCCGCTGTGGAACAACATTGGAATGTGCTTYTTTGGCAAGAAGAAATATGTAGCAGTAAGTATCCCATTTCCATACTTTTTTTTCTTCCCCTCTCCATCTGTAGTGAACTGTATGTAAGAACAAGAGCCCATTGTGGCTGAGATGGGGGGCTGTGTTACAACACGCTGTTCGTTCTTTGTTAAGGCCGTCAGTTGCTTGAAGCGAGCAAACTACCTGGCTCCCTTTGACTGGAAGATCCTCTACAATTTGGGCTTGGTGCACCTCACGATGCAGCAGTATGCATCCGCTTTCCACTTCCTCAGCGCTGCCATCAGCTTCCAGCCCAAGATGGGAGAGCTCTATATGCTGCTGGCAGGTATGCAGCCCTTCGTTAGCCATGTCTGGGCTGGATCCAGCTTAGGGGATGTAACACTTTGGAGAGAAAGCTTGGGCTGAAACAAGTAAATATGGGCCAAATGCTGGACCGAGTTGCTATTTCCTCCTAGCTGTTGTGGGCAGGAGGCTTAAAGTGCAGTGAGATTCAGATTAACCATTAGAAAAAGCTGTTTATCCCTGAAGTTTGATGCTGGAATAGATTGCCGTAGGGAAGGGTGTGCAATTCCAGCGCTGGTGAGTTGTGCGCTAAGCTGGACAAATATCGATCACAGTGACCTAATTAAGTTGCTTCTGGCCTGAGCAGGACTATCTGGACATAGTCGTGATGGTTTATTTTATGATTTAACGACACCCCAAATCACCTCAAAAGAAAAGTCCTTGCGGTGCATGAACATCTGTATGCACATTTTGTTTTGGTGCAGTTGCTCTGACAAACCTGGAGGACATAGAGAATGCAAAACTCTCCTATGAGCAAGCTGTGGCCCTGGACAAGTGAGTCTTAAATGTATCTATYGGCTGTTTGACCAAATTGCTACTCCTCCCTGTACGTGGTTTTCTTTGCACACTTTGTCCCTTTGTCCACTTCTACCCTACATGGTTCATAAAAGGAGGATATTTTTATGCTTGGAGCTGTGCAAATTGCTGCCCTAAAAACTTTAGAGTTCAGTGTGGGTGCCATGCTGGGGTCTGGAAGGGTAAGTATCTCAGGAAAATCTCTTAAAAAGATGCCAGCTGCTCCTCTTAGTGCAGATTTTCAGCTCATAGTTGCCCTTTTTCGCTGTGACTATTCAGATTTTTTGTTGGTTGTGTTCTTCCCAGCTCGGGAGGGAGAATTAGTTGAGAGGTTTCAATTAGTTTTAAAGCTGATATTCCCAATTACCAGTGTGATCTTGTGTGATTTTGTGCCAACTTCAGTGGCRCTTTCTTGGCTGAAAAGACGGCTTCTTGCTATCTTTTGTTTCTCCCACATTGCTCTGTCCCCTCTCCCTGGGTGCGAGTGCTGCAGCCTTGGGTGGCTCCCGCTCTCCCTGCCGTGCTCCAGGAGAGGGCACCAGTCCCACGCTCACATTTACTGAGTCAGGGGACCGAGTGGCCCTGGATACCTGGACGTGGCCTCCTTGCAGGGATCCCTCTCTAGACTGTCCTCTCCTGATGCTCCTTGGTGCTTGTGCTCTGCTCTGTCCCCTGGGATCCTCCCAGGCCGGGAGCAGCGGCCCCTGTGTTTCATTGCTTTCCTGAAGGAACTAGATAGGTGTTTTGCAGGATGTGGACCAGGAATAGTCAGAGCATGTTGTGTGATTTGGGCACCTAGAGAAGGGTCAGGCAACAGAGGGGTTTGGCACATGGCAGCACAGCCGAGGCAGTCGCCTCACTCCGTCCCTCGGGCTAAGCTTGCTCACGCTCCTGGCTCTGCCAGACAAGTGCCTGCTCTGGCTTTACATAACCTAGTTGAAGAGAGGGGATGCTCTGGGAATGAGAAGAACCAGAAGGTCCCTTCCGTGCCYGCGCTATCCTCRTYGGGGGRCAGGCAGGGCYRGGGCAGCACCCGCGGTGCAGGCAGCGTTGCTGCTTGCGTGGCACAAGGCCCGCAGCTGCGGTTTCTGCCTCAGCAGCCAGAGAGGAGCGGAGCAGGCAGCGCTCTGCATTTGGAGGTGCCTGCACAGGGAAAGGGCACTTGCTGTGTGTGTCACTGGTGCTCATGTTGGGCAATGCTTTGCTGAGCCCTCAGCAAGCTAGTGGGGATCTAACTCCAGCACAGTGTTGAAATGGGACCAGACTCGAGGACGTCGGCGTTCTCGAGCTGTCCTGCTGCTGCCCTGTTGCACTTACTGAAAGATGCAAGAGCTTTCTGCACATCTTCCCTCTCCACTGTGCAGCAAACCGAACCGCAGCAGCACGGCTCGTCCTGCTGCGCGCACTGCAGCATCGCCACGCAACCATCAGAGGTCTGCGGTGGGTCCCAGCCATCCAGGCAAATGCTTGAGGTTCCTTTCTCTTGGGGAGGAGGTGGCTTTTTGGGGTGACTTCCACGGACCTGACCTGAACCGGAGCACTGGGAAGCTGTGGGCAGCTGTGTCTTCAGCTCCTCTGCTGCTTCAGGGTCACGGATCCTGTGACTTGCCTGTGTCAGGCAGTGGAGGGTCCCTAGCCTGGCTACTCGGTCCCACCTCAGCACTRCTCTTCTCGAGGTAAGTTTTCTTGCACTGAAGGGCCCGTATCCTGTTTGTTTCCTGCAGGAGCAACCCCCTCGTCAACCTGAACTATGCTGTCCTGCTCTACAACCAGGGGGACAAGACGGGAGCCCTCTGCCAGTACCAGGAGATGGAGAAGAAGGTCAACATGCTGAAGGAAAGCAGCACTTTTGACTTGGACCCTGAGGTATGTGCTCAAGAGCTCTCAGCAGGAGCTGAGGAGCCATGTTAAGACTGGCAACAAATGAACATTATAGGAAGCAAATCTGCTCATGAGACTTTCCGAGTAGAGCAGTCCCCTGCTGAGAGCTGCTGGCTTYATTTCTGTTCTTTGAAGCCCAGTTCTTGAATCAATACGCAGCGAGACAAGATTCCCTCTTAATTAAGGGAATGAATTAGGGAGATGTGTCTSCCTCAAGCACCAACGCGCTAGCCAGCTCCACTCTGCACTCTCTCTCTCTTCATTTTTCCTGATAACTTGATTGTCTCACGTGTTGCTCTTCACAAGCATGTCCTCTGTTTCTTTCTTGTGGAGATGGTGGACRTGGCCCAGAAGATGGGAGCTGCCCTGCAGGTCGGGGAGAGCCTGGTCTGGACCAAGCCAACTAAAGAGTCTAAGCCCAAGCAGCGAGCTGCTCCATCAGGGAAGTCCTCYAGCTCTCAGCAGCCGCTGGGCTCCAACCAGGCCCTGGGTCAAGCCATGTCCTCAGCTGCTGGCTATGGGAAAATCCTGCAACTTGCCCCAGGTACTTCACAGAAACACAGAAGAGATGCAGGGGAGGGGTATTTACCAGGCAGAAATCTCTTYGCCCTTGCACAGAGTTACAGTGCCCCTTTGGGAAGGAAGCTGGGAAAGTTTCCCTCCCTCTCTGAGCCAYGATGGGAAAAGTTGCATTAGCAGGGTGGGATGTCTTGCTCAGGGAAGGAGGTGGTTTCAGAAACCAGACCTCTTGTCCCCCTTTGGACGGGAGTGGCGAAGGGCAATAGCTGCACATGCTGCTCCTTGCTAGGAGCTGGGTGGGAGCATCTCCTAAGCCTCAGTTTACTGCCCGACCTCTTCTCACCCCTCAGCTTCCAAAGAGGAATGTGCTAAGATAGGACCCCAGGGGTGATTTTCTGTCACTCTTAGTCTTGTTTCCTATGGACTGAAGTGGCAGAGAGATTCTCTACCCTTAAGGAACTGCTCTGTTTTTCAAGCATGAAATAAACCTTCTGTAAGGAAAGACAGGCTGTCAAATACAGCAGGAGCTTAGAGTCCGCCTGAAGGACCCACATCACCCATATGGGAGAAAGGAGCTGGTTCATGACCTCAGTGGTAGGCCCAAAACTTAAGTGTTGATACAACTTGCAAATAGAAGTGTTTTGCTTTGGTTTTATTCTGTAAGTATCATTAGCTGCCTGGAYGCTCTCCCTGGGATAACTAACTGTGAACTGAAAATCAGAGTGTGGATTTAGTTCCAGCTTGAGGACAAGCCAGTTTTCATTGAACTAGTTTCCTGTCCAAAGTATGAGCTAAATTCCAAGCTTGTAGCAACTTCCTCCAGCAGCCCAGCTGAACTCGTTGCTGGAAAACTCCCGGAAGGACTGAGGGCTATTGATAAGCTGACACAGGGCTAGGAAACGTTTGAGAGTGATTAGCAGCTGTGGTGGTGGTGTGTCTCTGTGCTAAAGAATGGACAAGGCGTGTAGGCCCACCGTCGCTGTCATGTGTTCTGCCCTCAGGTGCTGGAGCATCAGCCCCCCTTGCGAAACCTCCCTCGCTGCCCCTGGAACCAGAGCCGGGCTCGGAAGCGGGCTCCGAGGAGAGCGCCGCTCCGACGGAAGCTGCGGAACGGCGGAAAGAGAAGTGCAGGAGCAAGCAGGAGGCCGACTAGAGAGGACGCGGGCCRGGCCCGCTGCTCCGTGGGGAAGTGCACCCGCCTCCCCAGCCCGCGGAGGCTTCCCCTGCYGTCATGTAGCCTAAACACGGTTGTTTTCTCATAGTGATCTTAGCACGTGGTCTCTGCCGTGTCCCACGGAGTCCTGGCAGCAGCTGGAAGAGGTTCCTGTGTAGCCGTGTTTAGAGCGGTCGCAACGCACCTCACTGCACAACGCACCTCAGATGCTTCGTTCCGCTGGTGCTGCCTGTCCCTTTCTCCTGAGGGGTGCTGAAGCCCCACAGTTTATTTAGAAGAAGCCAGCAGCAGTGCTGTAGCACCTTGGAAAAGTGGGAAGGCAAAGAGGAGCAGCCCCCTCCCATGGCTGGACTGCTCCGTGGCTGGGGAAGGTCCACACGAGCAGTCAGCAGTGGGTGATGTGSCTGGAGAGGGCAAGAGGTCAGAGTCAGCCTAAGTCCTGGCCACAGAGAGGCACTTCCAGACCACATTTCATTATGAGTGGCTGCTGTGAAGGGTGGTGGAGCTGGATAGCAAGTTTTCAAGCACAAGCCGCTCTGTGTGGGGGCTATCAACAGTCCAAGAAAGATGCAGACTAGCCTGGGCGTAGGGCAGGGTGGCTGCAGGCTGCTTAGAGCAGCACCAAAGTTGGCCAGGGCCAAATTCCCAACTTATTTGCTGAGGGTGAGTGAGCTTCAGCTCAGCCTGGTGCTCATGCCCATGAAATCCTCTCTTTAGAATTAGTGTTGCATAGTGGGAGTGCGGGGCGGGGGGATGGAGACAAAAAGAGGGAGGCTTTTCAAGAGAGAAGAGATGGTAACTCTAAAACGTTTAGTGTGACAACAGGCACAGTCTGAATAATTTAGTTTGCCCTCCTTAGAGTAGCTTTGGGGGAGAAATAATTTATGCCAGCTGCAAGAAGGCAAAGCATCCCATTGCTGAGCAAAGAAGGGAATTTTAATGCCTAGGTGTTACCGGAGATGTTTTGACAGCCCTTTTGTAGTGGAACAGAAACATCTAGCTTTCCTTCCTCTGCCGCAACCATTTTGCTACGTCTGGACCTTGTCCAGATACAGCTTTGGGGCACTAAATAAGGCAGCAATGTCCTGTGTTATGTAAAGGACAGTGACTGGGTTAAGTGTATTTTGTCTCTTGTGTGGATGCAGAGGAAAAAGCACCCAAAGTGAACGTTAATGTAGGACCTTTTGGTCTGAGTTCACCACGCAGCAGGCAGCACTTTACCCACTGAAGCTGGAGCTTTGGGCTCAGCATATTCACCCATTGGGCTACTGAGTTCTTAAAAAGTATGTATAGTTCCTGCTTTTAGCGCAGCATTCTTGCATGATATCAGTCCCTAGTTATGTGTGACAGAGCAGGGTTAGCAATGGGATCTTTTCCACAGTGACAATGTAAAAGCTGCGCGATCAAGGCTCTGGATACGTTAACATCCCTCGGCTGTGCTCTTCGGTTAGCAACTATTATCCAGAGTGACATTAATGYATCTTCAGAGCAGGGCCAGGAGCTCTGCAGAGAGCTCCAGAAGAGCAGGCGCCCTGCGCTGCCCCCGTGGCTTGGCTGCAAAGAGCCCGTGTGCCTCAGAGGCGGCCTCCAGGCTGTCCTCTCCTGCCTGTCTTGCACCGCCTCCCTCTTGCACTCCTGTGAGGTTCCCCTTATCCAGACACTGAAGAAAACAGGTTCTGTAGTGAAGCGCTGGCAAGCCGCAACAAAATGGACAAGCAGCAGTTTGAACCAGGTGCAAGGCAGCCGTTTTATTCACATGAAACTTTTTAATCGTAGTGTCCTGGGATGCTTGTGAAGAAGAGGTTGGGAGTGCAGAGCAAGGGTAGGCAGCGTGTGGGAACTCTTCACCCCCTAGCTTCAGTTCAAGACCAGTTTCTCTCTAGCAATTGCTTGAGACCAGTGACCAGGACAGAGAGGTTACAGATGAGCACTGGCGCTGCTGCTGCAGGAAGGGTGAGTTTTCCATCCATTTCACTTGTTGCTTTATCCTTTCGACACCCAGCAGAAGGCGGGGGACAGCAGCTGAGGCTGTAGGCCATGTGAAAGCAGTTTGCTGCATTCAGCTGATGGGAGCAGCCCTTGGCCACAGTGGTTGTAGGAGCCTGGTCTGCTCTCCACAAGCCATTTCCAGCACCATGAGGCACAAGCACCAGCCAGGGACGTAACTCTCACCCAGTCCCCTTTGGACGACCTGTTAGCTTCTTGGCTGCAGAGGAGCTTTTAGAGGTGAAGGTACCATGGGGTGCTGAAGCAGAGGATGGACATAATCTCTCTTCTGTGAACAGAAGCAGTAGCACCTCGATACTTTCTGCATTTGACCAGAGCAGAAGGGAGCTTTGTGTCTAAGGAAGTATTTTTAAATATGTAATTACAGCTGGATAATAAATAGAACTGAAATTCCTTGYTCCGTCTTCTGTTTCCCCCCCGAGTAAATTCACAGGCATTACAGCCTGATGCTGACTGTAGGAGAGCTCTTACCCTACCTAATACAAGCAGGGAGCTCAAGTGTTTTTTCAACTGAAATTAAGGGAGGTTTTTCAGCAGCACTGTGCTAAGTGGTTCAGGGATTTTGGAAATCGAGCCTTATGCTCCCAAACCCGCTTCACTCAGCCAGCAGAAGGCAGCAGCCATAATTCTAATTTTGTTTTTTTCCTTCCTTAATTGAAAAAAATAAGATGGAAGGAATAATGAGCTTACTTTCTCGGGAAGTAGGAACCATCTGCTTCTGGAATTTTTTTCCACCTTTCTGGAGAAAAAATGTACATCGTAACTCAGGTTAAATATACTGCTTGTGGTATAGGCTGCAGCCACTGACAGGAGATTGAACAAGGTAGGTTCAGTTCCTGTGTTGGACATGTAGAATTTGGACTTCCCAGTTGGGAAACGGGTTTCAGCTGGCAAAGCCTTTTCTTTAGAGAGAGTCAAACCTTAGGGCTGGGTGAAGAAAAAACAACTTATTATTGTAGTAAAGCTCTACATATAAATACACTACCGAGGAAAAAAAAGCATTTAATGATAATACTCTGCCAAGATTATTTTAGATAATAGGAAGCAATTCTGCTACAAGGAAAGCTTTACTATTCCCTCAGACCAAATTGGTATTTTCTTCAGTGGTTCTTAATGAAAAACAGATGAGATGACCCCAGCTTTATCCAATTTTTCTGAGAAATTCTTAGGGGAGATTTTCAGGATTTTGTTCCTAATTCCCCCTGTTCTTCCTCTGCAGTTTGCTGGGCGTATTCCTTTTGACTAAGTATTTTTTGACTGAGTATTTTGAGTATACTTTGACTATTTTCCCTGTTCTTTTGAGTGTACTCGAAGTCTTGATAAGCTTCCCTAAGCCAGAACCAGCAGTGCRGCATGGGGGGGTGACCGCAGTGCTGCAGGACACACTGCCCCGGCYGAGCTCGTGGGTCAGTACCTTGTGCCAGATGCCAGCGCGGAGCCTGCCGAGTTGCTCCCTGCTTGACAACTGCATTAGCTTCCAGCTACRCTGCAAGCAGGAGCCCGACAGCACCAGCGTTCAAGGTGGGGGAAAAAATAGCGTTTGTTCCGCAAAAGAACCTCACAGGAAAGGAACAGACGTAACCAGATSTCACTTGCGGCAAGAGAGGATAACCAAGAAACATTGAAGAAAACCAGGTACTTCCTTGGCAGTGCTGAGCCTGTGAACTGTGTGAAGGCTGGATTTGGACCGTGCCCTTTGGGGAGCACAGCCAGGGAGCAGCAGCGCTGCAAGGGCTGCAAGGGCAAGTGGCTCTGGTGCTTCACGCAGGGCCGGTCTCCTGCCATCCACCTTTGGGAGCAGCAGCAGCCACYGCTGCCACCACCTCTCATGTGTTCGGGAGCACGAGACAGCTGAGGATTAAAGCACGGTGGAAAAAAAGAAGCCACAGAGAAAGAGGCTATGAGGGCAAGGGGAAAGCGGCATTTCARTTTGTTTAAAAACTTTGGTCTTTGTGCGGGCTGTGTCCCCAAGAGGAATCCATGTGTGGATTTTTAGGTAGATGAGTTTGCTACAAACCTCGAAGTATGCTGAAAACATCAAGTTCTTGCTTCACTGTCGCTAGTGTCAGTGTTTCCAGGTGCCAACCTTGACACGTGCCAGGCTTCCAAGGGCCTCTACGGGRGGAAGGATGTGGAGCACGACAGGTTCACAGCGTGGGAGGAGGTACCAAGTGAAGGAGGGCTGCTGGGTGCTGCTGTTCAGTTTTATTATCACAGAGCTTGTTTCAGAACTTAATCAGGGGCAGCAGCATAGCCGATTAACAGGTCACGTGCATTAGGAATCATCCCTGTGCCGTGAGCCCGACCAAAGCAGAGCTACAGCCGGAGCAGCAGCACCAGCCCCTGGTGCTCGAGGAGTGGCTCTGGCTGYTTCTGCCACTGACCAACAGCCCAGGGAGAGGTATCACCCAGTGAGAAAGGACAGGCCCAAGAGGAAAGGAACTCATAGGAGAATTTCTGGTTTTAGGCCCACGTGAGCTCTCAGTAACAAATTCATTTTGTACTTACAGCAGTTATTTATTTGAAATACCTTAAAAATAAAATAAAAAAACAGAAACACCATGAGGCCTGTAACTTTCCTGTGCAGAGCAAGGACAACTCCGCCTTGCACATGACAGGGGCTTTTGGTGCTTTTACATGATTTGAAGTGGCCCTAAAGCAGTGACAGTCCAACAAGCTCAGATCTCAGCAGCTGTTTTTGGAAGAGGGGGATGAAATCCAGCAGCAGGACCACAGCTTACAGCGGCTTGTGGAGATTTAGCTCTCTTTCCAGCTCAGGAGTCTGCCCAGCTCAGCCTGATGTCCAGAAAGTGGCACCTGCCACGTGCAAAGAGTTAGTTCTGCAGCTGCGCTGCCTTTGGTGCCTCCGGGGTTGGGATCAAAGGCTGCAAAATAACCCTGCTAGCGGCCTCAGGACTTTTAGATGACTCAAAGCAGTGTGTGTATTTATCTATCTATCAAAACGGAGCTGAGTCCCATGCAACAATTTATCAAAAATAAGCTCTGGTCAGAAGATTTCCAGTGTTGACATGATCCCTCAAGACCCAACGGAAGCTGGGAGTGGTCTAAGCTCCAGCAGAGTGCCCTGTTCCCGCTGCCGKGGAAGGGCAGGTTACACACAGATGGGCAGGCAGTTTGGGGTAAGTCAGGTTACAACAGCTGCCAATTTTTATCCTTACAGAGCTTTTCCCAACAGGAAAGCATCAGTGACAGCAGCAACCRATCAGTCCAGCCAAGGTGACTGGAGTGTATCTCTATCACTCCCCTCCATCCAGATGCAGAGATTCTTCCCCAGGCCTGGCTTGCATAGATACACTGATTGCATTTCATTTACTTATGCTGAAAAACGTGTACGATAGCAATGCAAATACACCAAAGTTCTTGGAAGGAGACATGGACAACAGAGAAGATACTGGATCGATGCAGAATAGCCTGTGCAAGTGATAGGGTGCTACTAGCAGTAGGAAAATATATAAACAAGGTATTTGGCAAGATGTCTAARCTAGTCATGCCAAGATACTCAGCATCACTGGACTGGGAAGACATACAAGATCTACTTTTTTTTTTCCTCACTTCAAAGACTGTCCAGAGCAAAGAAACTACTCTTAGTAATTTCATCCAGATTAAGAGCCTGGCTTCAATTAAAAAGCTGCTTTCACAACTTTTCAGCCCCCAGAGGAACCATGCCTAATAAATATCTTAATGCTCCTGAGTGTCGGGGAACAGCAGAAGATTGCACCACAGTTCTCAAAGAAAAATTTAGCATCCAGGAGCCAGTAGCTTTTTGGGAAGTTGGAAGAGATCAGATACAAGCACCTACTGTTGGCAAAGGAAGCAAACCATGAGATTCTTGGTGTTTAGTGTATAAATAATCCCAGAAWTTTACCTGGGTTAAATTTAGCAAGTAAATAAAGCTGCTTCCCCAATTATAAACCCTGATTATCTTTACTTTTATTTGCCTACGTGCAGGTTCCTGGGGCTCAACTGAACAGCACAAGTCAGAGACAAGCAGGCCCGTGTCTGGTGCTGCGTGCTCCCAGAGCAGGTCCAGTGTGAATCACATTTCAGGGCTCTGGCTCCCTCCAGTGCTGGGGCATGGAGGCCGAGAGGTAATTTTGTCAGAACGAATTCATMGTCACACTGAGCAAGCAGAAGGTTTGTTCTTGCCCTGCAGCAATGCGTCGCGAGGAGATTATGCAGGAACTTTTCATTTTTACTTTCTCAGAAGCAAGACAGGGCCCAGGACTGCTGTAATTCTCAACTGCAAGAAATTCTCCTGGCCGCTCTACTCTCAAGCACTAGTGGACGAGACCAATTCATGGTTACACACGGCAAAGTACCTCCAAACAGGGATCAGAATCTCGCTGCCCTCCCCGTGTGCTTAAGACGAAGAAAAGCCAGCCGTTGCTTTTTAAAATATTAAAACCTCTGCACTTAAATGTGAAGTGTTCAAGTYACTGCAAAGTGACTGGAATGTATCTGGCAGCTTATACCTGGAATTACTCTTTGGTTCTTTTTAGTTATATCCAGAAATTGTATCGCACCCTAATTCTATTCCTATACCACTGCTGGTAGAAATCCTAATGAGAACACTGTGATTCCTCAGACACCACACAGCACTGGAGAAAAGGTAGGGTCTTGGTCTGCTACTGAGAATACACTTCGGAATACAGCAGTCCTTCAGCTGAAATAGCATCTCCGAGTCCCACGGTCCGCACAGGATCTTTACACACCAGAACGGGGGTGAAGTAGAATGAGATRCCTTCTCGGTGCCAATGCACCACTGGCTCATCTGGATTTAAAGATACTTTGGAGGGGGCYTCTGTCTGGGAGGTCACAAACTCCAGAGGAGCTTTAAGAAAGACTTTGCTGGTATCAATAGTCTCTGTTGCACAGGCCTGCGTCCCTGCTGCTCTGGCGCCTGCAGCCACGGCAGCCACCTGGTTGCCCCAGTAGCCATCCACTGTCACAAGGATATGATAGGCCAGAGTGTGGAAGTGGATCCGGGTGAGATCCGAGGCCCTGTCCGTCGTCCTCCCGTGCTCCTTCAGGACCCAGAAGAGGATATCGCTGACGATCCCCACATCAGGAATTCCATCCCACGAGGCCAGGGAGGCATGGGGACCGGAGGCAGCCTGCGTGAGGAACAGCAGCTCCTGCTCGTTCAGCCCCAGAGAGTTCACCAGGGGAAAGACCTGCTAACAGAAACACAGCAACAAGTTTTTGCTTCACACCCAGAATCTGCGCGGCAACCAGGGCGCTCTCACCGGTACGTGCAGCACAGGGGGCACTCGGGTTCCCRGTAAGAGGCAGGTACGAAGTGTACGGGAGTCTCTTAACAAGGGCAGTGGTGAATGCCAAGGTACACTCCGTTAGTGTAACGGATTTTCTAGATACACATTTTGACAAGTGTGTATCCAGGGCATCAGCACTGCATCAAACACTCCTAGCCCTGAGATGAGYTCTATCAGGTAAAAGAAGGGACCATATCAGGATCTGCAGGAAAAATTCTGCCCAGTGTTTGATTTATATTAAAATCTTAGCTCAACTTCAAATCCTGGTTCTTCTAGAAAATGGCAACCCTGCTAAAACCAAACCAAGTGAGGTTACTTGTGAGCATTCCCTTGGGTCTGCTCCCCCTCTGTGACTGCCAAGATCTTTCTCCATTTCACAGCGATTGTAYCTGTAGCTATGTGGTAGGTCTCCTGACTACCTCTAGATTTGCAAAAAGCCCTCACTTCTTGCTGAAAATGGCCTGATGATCAATAGAGTGAGGGCTAGCAATTTTAAGATACCTTGTAATTGGAATTTCTCATTCATTTCCTCAGTAGAGGAAACTCAAGTGTTCAGAAAGCAAGAGCAGACGTTAAACTCACRTTCTCTATTGCTCTCCAACAGCACAGACCTAATTCTAAGTTTTCATGTATGTCATTACCAGTTGTGCACTGTGATGCTGAAGAAATGGTAACTGCCCTTCCTGTCACTTTGGTTACCTGATGCATAATGTTGTTCATAAGATCCTGATCCGTCATACTGGCCAATTCCAGGTGTATGGGAATGTCAGTAGGGATATCAGATATGGAGGCCACAGCCTGCAGGGGCAGAGAAAAAGAAAACAAAGCAAAAATACGTGTTCATTAGGAAACCTTATGAATGGACAAAGGGGCTTTGTCCTAGAGATGCACACTGATTAATTTTCCCATATATATGGATTTAATCAGGATTCTAAATGAGATTTCTGACAAGTGCCTGAATGAACAATTAAGAGAAAGAAATAAAAACAGAGTTCAGAATCACAGAGCAAGAAAACAGCATCCAACTCGACATTTTTCTAAGAGATTAAGTCAGATCTCACAAACCTCTTTAAAGTATGAAGGGCCCTAGTTGCAGGACAGGCAAACATCTGTAAATAAAGAACTTAATGAAGCTTTTTTTGGGCTCAGAGAAGAAGATTCCCTCTTGGATTATCTAATGTACATGAGGCTTAAAATAAGTCTTGATWACAGCCTCGATTGTCTTAGCACCTAGGATAGAAAAAAAGTGCAATTTAACCACTGGATAAGCTCCAAAACTAGGTTGATCTATCCCAGCTGAACAACTAGAGTATAGCTTCTTTTTCCGTAGCCAAGCCACTGAATCCAAGAAACATTAGTCCTAGAATTCATGTTCTTCTTTTAACACACAACAGTGAGAAGATCTGTGGGAGAGCTGAAGACACAGCCTAATGACAAGTTCAAATCYGAGAACCAAGAGTTTCCCAGTAAGTGCTGGAATGAAAATTAAGGAAGGCCTGATGTGTAATTATCTTACTTCCAACAGCCGTCTCTGTCGCATTTCCTTGCTCTGGCCCTCCATCATGTGAAGTCCTGAGAGTACCACAAGATCCGGCTGGAATTCATCCAAGCTGGACACAAACACTTCCAACATATTTAAGGCACCATTYGATACATCGTGAGAGAAGATAAAGCGGTTGGCACTGGGTGCTTTCACTCGTCCCCACTCTTCACCTAGGCCGCAGCAAAGGGAAATGTCAACTTGGTGAGAGAAGCAAATCAAATCCCATACTAGAAATTATTTCGGGATAGCCCAACCACCTGATAGTTTGAAAATACACCCTGAACCACACTCRTGGCTCACGACTCAGTATTTGCAGTAATTATACTATAAAGGGGGAAAAAAGTCTCAAAAGAGCCTAAGATGTTTGTTTACCTACCACAGCTCTCTGAAGTACACAGAATTACCACGCTAGCTCAGCTAATATGGAAAACAGCTGCTAATACTGAAAACTTCCACAGTAATTCTAGAATTAACCGATACAGAAGAAGTTCAAAAGAAAACTTTAAAACCACGAATCTTTTTGCTGTTCAGGCTTCCCATCTGACATTCAGCCTTTGCCAAGATACCTGCTTGATACTCCAGGATAAGGTGGAATTCATCTCTTTCCTGCATGGATTCAGGTGGCACAACTACGTTGTCATCAAGGAGTTCATGAAGCTTCGGACCAATTGGACCACAAAGGAGGATCTAGGAAACAACGGCAAATAATAATGATAATGATGATGATGATGATGATGATAATAATAATAATAATGGATCAATCCGCACCATGCATTTGTCCCTACCAGCATTTTGGTCCCATGTTACCTTACAGTCAGCTCTAGCTTTCATCTCCGACCATTCAGTGAGGCAGTGCAGGTCTCACTGGACTGAGAGGACACAACTGACTGTACTTTTACAAAGCCAGAAATGTTTTTATTTAATTAATTATTTTTTAAAGGTCTGTGGAAGTTGCAACAAGCCCTAATGGTGACACAAAGAAAGGCATTCAACTGTCTGTCAGAGGCAGAGAACCATTTGGCTGGTTCAGCTGTGGTTCAACCCCCCCAGAAAAGAGAGCGTACCACAAGAGCACATGATCACACTGGAGACAAGTGAATAAGCAGAACAGATTTTCTGGAACCCTTACCTTCAGGTCTGGGTTTGCTGCAAGCTTCTGGCCAATAAGAGCCGCATTTCCTCCTACATAGAGCTGTAAAAAAGACCAGGCAGGTATGGRGKTTTTTTTTGTTTGTTTTTGATATTTTTATACATGCTTAGTGCTCTGTATAGGGTCAAGAATTTACTAGTTAAGACAAAGTTCTAGCATCAGAGAAGTTAACAAAGTTTCCTGGGGCTGAAGGCGAAAGAATTTTACAATTCTCTGTCAAATCTGTTCTCAACATTTTCTTTTTTTTWAAAAAAAACATAATTATTTGCTTTTTGGTAACTTGCAACCCTGTAGAGTTAATTCATAATATAAACAGTCCATACTTCTCTGTAACATATTTTTGGCAATTTTGTAACAATTTTCTATGTATGGCTGACAAGAAATAACTGAGAATTGTGACAATATTTTGCCCAGTTTGAGGTCATAAGCAGAACTTCAAAAGTCTCTTCAGTTGAGAAAGTTCAAACTCTCAGGAAAGAAAACTCCTACATGTCCTTCCTCACGATAAGCTAAGAATGGCATCAGGCCCGTGTGGTTCCTGTATCTTCAATAATATATTTGCAAAGGTTCTCATGGAGGCATCTAGGCAGTTCAGATTTAGGAAAACAAGCAAAGGATAAACTGTGCATTCTCACTGGAAGGAGGAAAAGAGCCACCAAAGATGCAGAAAATAGGTAGTGTACTCATCAAACCTTGCCTTCAGCTGGAAAACATACCTGGGCATCAGGGTACTCAGAGGCCGTCTGTGCTATGTGGTGGAAAGTCTCAGCGTCGCTGAAGAAGCGCTCGGCGGCTGCCCCTTTCTGCATGAAGTACGTGAACGTCTCCTTCAGCTCCTGCCTGGAATTCAGGACAACGTGATTTCTTCCGTCCCCAGGATCAAGACCGAGCGCCTCTAACAACTTCACACCAGACAGGACGACATCTACGCAGGCGTTGACACTGGAAGAGAGAAAGAAAAAGCACCTTGGGAGAAGCACACACGTGTTGGGGCGCTTCCAGGGCAGCCGAGCGACGTCACTTCCCCAGCCGTAACATTTGCTGTCAAGTTGTGGGCAGCCCTGGTGAGTAAAAAGGAAAAATAAAGATCTAGGGAGGGGAAAGGGGTTGAATTTCCTGAAATTCTCTACTGAAGTGTTGTCCTTTTAACGGGTTTTACTCAACAACAACATTGCAGTCAGTTTTCTACCAAAATTTAAACAAGAAAACAGAGTAAGGAACAGCCAGAAGAAGCAGGGCTGAGCTCCAGCTCTCCTTAGCAAAGGCTTTCCCTCCTCCTCCTCCTYGCTTTCCAGYGAGAAAWAAACTTATTTATTGCTAGCACCAAGGACTCTGGTTTTCTACACTAACAGGAGTTAGAACGTTATCTTAAGGAATACAAAGTTACCAGGATTTTCTCCCTTACTCTTTAAGGCTTTTTGTTCTCTATCCAAGATTAAAAGCCTACAAGCAATTCAGAACCTCTGCAAATAAGACTAAAAGTTTTGGTTTTCTTTCGCCGCCCTGGCTCAGCCWGAGGAACCTCCACTACTGTTAACAAAACCCAGAACAGGCGCTCGCAGAAAGAGCCAATGCTCCCCGCGCAGGCGGCCGCCGCCGCCGCTGCTGTTTATAAGAAGTAAGAGGCCCAATTTTTCAACTGAACCGCTTGACCAGCCTGCTTTGAAAAGCATCATCACACATTTCTAAAACAGCAGGCTGCCTTCTCTCCAATAGCGAAGCAACAGAAAAGCTCTGCAGTATTTAGGAAGGCACAAGAACCATTTCTGCAAGTCCAGACTTTAKAGAAAAGTCTAAGCTGCAGCTCAAATCTTCCAGAGCATTTCTTATAAGTTTATGGACAGAGCCAGCCTAATTCAGAACCAAGGATATGAAGCTCTGGGCTGGGRCCCCCCTTCAGTGTTTGCTGATGAACTCTGTGTGTTTTAAGGATATAGGTATTTGGTCCCATTAAAGCATGAAAGAAAGCAGGGAATAAGCTGAAGGTAACTGCCAGGAAAGGCATGGCCAGAGGGAAGACGACCCTGGAAACCTGCCTGTCACATCACCCATCGCAAGGGGACTCCAGGCCTGCAGCCACCAACACCAAGGGACTTTTACAGAGCCCTCAAAGGCTGCATCTTCAGGTGCACCTCAAGCGATGCTGGTCGCACGATGGGTGCAACAGCAGCCCAAACAGCCACGCCTCAGATCAACGGGATGTTCCCCAACTTTACCCTATCTCCAACTGAAAAAGAGAAGGGCCTGGATGTCCACGTGCCGTTTCTGTGTCTGCTCCTCTCTGCCGCCGCTGCCCTCTCCGCTTCCCTTCCGTGGCCTTCCCACCTCACCCCGYTTCTTCAGCGGCAGCTCGGGGGCTTCGCTCGCTCCCCTGCCCTGCAGACGCCTCTCCCGCCTGCATCTGCCCGGCCCGGGCGGCACCTCCGAGTGGCTGGAACGGCCTCGCGGCCCCGAACGCCCCCCGGGCCGGCAGAGCCGGCACCGGCCGAGCCTCGCGGGCCGCCTCTGCGAGACGCGGCGCCGGGACGAGGCCGGAGCAGCAGCCGCGCGCCCCCGGGCCTCCCTCCGCGCGTCCCCCGTCGCCAGGGGCGCCCGCCCCAACGTACCCGACGGCGACGCGCGCCCAGCCGCGCGCCGGGCGGACGATGGCCGCTTGCCAGGCGGCCACCATGCGGCCCTCGAGGGAGCGCGCGCGGTGCAGGCCACCCAGCAGCGAGGCGGAGAGGTGCCGCAGCGCCGACGGGCGCAGCTCGGGGCCCAGCAGGCAGACGTAGCCCAGCGCCAGGGCTAGCAGGCCCACGCACACCGCCCTGTGCCACATCGCGGCGGCTGCGCCTCCCCCGCCACGTCTGAGCTGCGCGGCGGGGCCGGCRCCTCCTTACGCCATCGCCGTAGCGCTCCGCCCGCGCCGGCCCCTCGCTGACGTAAAGCTGCTTCGGGAATGGCGCKCGGTGCTACGCTAAGTGCGTAGTTTCTCCGCCGGTGCAGTGCGCGTAGTGAGGCGCACGGCGCGTAGGTGCGCTTCGGGAATAGCGGGCAGTGCGTAGCGCGCGCAGGGCGGGAAGAGGAGGKCGCAGGGCGGGCTGTGAGGAGCCGCCGCGCGTCCCGGGCGCGCCTCAGGCTGTCCCCGGCCTCAGGGGTCCCCGATGGCGCCTGGGCGCGGAGCGGAGGCGGCGGAGGGCCTGTGCTCGATCAGGCTGAGCAGGGCCGGCCCTGCCTTTGCCCTCAGCATCCTGTCCTGTCCTTCGGCGTGTTACATCCTTGGTGTTTAAAGAGAGGAGATGGCTCTARCCTGCTTCAGAAACCCTAAGACTTATGACTAAAGCTCTAAGAGCTATAACTGAATTTGCAGGAGTCTGACAACTGTGCGGTGCGTTGGCTGAGGCAGCGGTTAATTTTCTCCTTCTGTTCCAAGTTGTGAGCGGTTGTCATTTCTTCACAAAACAAACGGTAAAAGAGATGGGGTAGCAGAAGGCGTTCTGTTGGCTGCAATCTTTAAGGAAAGAAAGAGAAGGGAAAAGGGGGCTCCCACGAGACAGGGTGGTGCATGGGGGTGCTGCCCTTTTTTTTCTGTGTATGGAGTGTTATAGTAATGATTTTGAAGAACAGAATCCTGAAATCCACATGGGAGCTTAATCATCTTCCCTATTCCTCAAGAAATTCTTCAAACAACTCTTTCTCTTCAAGTAACTACTTTAATAAGGGCCCTGCAAAGGACTGATTGCTTTCTTCCTCATCTAGGCTGGTATTGAGCCCATCAATGTCAGGCTGTTAATATGTCGTCCCTTCTTCCCCTTGCTCAGGGGGTCTTTGGGTTTTGTCACAAGGCTTCTTCATTTGAGCATATTTGCTATCTTTCCCTTTGGCACTTTTCCCTCCAACGTTTGATCTCGATGTGATTATGAAGTCTCACYTGCTTCCATGCTTTTCAGCTCCCCAGGGATTAGGATTATGCGACTCCCGTAGTTACAAACAGCTCTCCGGGTCAAGCAAGCAACGATGCGTTCTTTGAGAGGAGGTAAAATACTGGCCAGAGTGCCCGTTGCTCAGTRCAATCAGGTCTTCACCTGTGGGAGCATGAGTATTTATAGCCTTGTCACAGAATATCATAATTAGACATGCCCATAAGGCAGCCCCAGCCCATATCGCTGTCACAGCTCAGGGACCCCGTTATTAGTACCGTGTCATCAGAGGGCTAGGCTGCAAGCACGCAACCCATCTAGTGCAGTAATACTTAAGGGAATTAGCCGTGATTACAGTTTGGGGTGAATCGYTCTTAATTTGATGCTAGTGCATTGTGCTGAAGAGTAAAGTTGTCCTTTTATGCCCAGAACAGAGTTTCCACCTCAACAAAGACAAACCTGCTCAGGAGGAACTACAGCTACGTGATCTCTGTAAGCTGCGAGTGTTCATCTCCATGAACAACTGTGTCAGCGGGCTTGAGCAAGAACGCAGAGGTAACCAAAGGGTTTTTTATAGTCTTGTGTCCTGCCAATAAAAATAAAAGTAGCTTAAAAAAGAAGAAAGGAGGATCCCTTGGAGGACCTGCCCAGATACAAAGGTAATGAGCAATTGCTTGGTTGCCGTGTATTTGAAACCAATGTGTTTCTGGGTTTGCCTTGAACAGTTAAAACAGAGGTGAAATGGTCAATTATGAAGTTAAAGCCGGCTCCTTGTTTCTTTCCCTGAGATATGCTGCATCCCACAAATTTTATTTAGAGGCAAAGCATAGGGACGCGGATGGATTGCTGTTGGGCTCATAAGAGTTTAACCAGGTCAAGYAGAAGGTATTATTTCTACAGGTTTGTTTGCAGAAATATCAAGCTGGCTCCTGTTTCAGGGCTGTGTGTTATTTTAAAGATACAGCACACTGCCTTCAAAAGCATTTGCTGGAATGCTTCTATTAAAAGCACAGGAAGAGAGAGAAGAGGGTAGATTTCAAACCACGAAGAGTTAAATCAAATATTGCTGTTAACAATTTTCCTTATTCTTTTCTCCCTAGTTATATAATTTTATTTAAAAAAAAAATCCTTTTCTTGACACTCTTTCACGGTATGAGCCACTTGTGATGCAGTGAAGGGGGCAGGGAGGGCAGTTTTAGCCAGTCTTCAGTTATTGGAAATTGAAGCTTTTCCCTTTGGCAAAAAATTAAAAAGTAAATAAATATAGCAGCAAGCAGACCATAGATGTGTTTTCTTGCTTGTTTGAAAATTAGCCACGGGGAATTGCACGCACATAGCTCAGGCTCTCAGGAGCCATTCACAGCTCGCAAACTTTTATGCGTGAGCTTTTTTAATGACCTTACAGGGTTTGCTTTTCTGATCACAAACTTGGGGCAGTTCTAGAAAACGCGTGTTTGTGGCAGGAAGCCAGGCAATGAAGGTGGGCAAGCAGAGGAAGTAGCAAGGGAGTGGTGAAGACAAAGCTTCTGAGTTCCCAGAGAAACTGTGAAGACCTGTTTTTCTTAGCTGGAACTTGCCAGCTCACAGCAATTATCTTCACTCCTTGTTAGGTTCAATTTACATATTGAAATATGCTCGTTCCCTTTGACCTACTTTGGCCAGCTTCAACAGAGGCACAACGTGGGAAGAGGAGGAGTTTTTTCTGAAAGTATGAATTCCTTTATTGTTGCTGTGGTCAGCCATGCATATCTTTAATGTCTGGGATCGAATGTTTAGCTGTGCCTAATAAATATCAGGCGGTACTCAGGGGAGGATTTGCCTTGCAGATGCTTGCAGTCCTCTTACCTTCTGTGGTATCCATCACTCCCATCATATTAAAACTTCTCTCTCAATTTCTTAAGCATCCAACAAATTATTCACCCTTTGTACTTCCATCTGGCTCTTCTAAGTGTCATTATTCCTCTTTTGCTGACAAACTTCTCCTTAAAATCCCACATTCTCCTGTCTTTGATTGCAGGCTGTGTTTAATCTGAATTAGAAATTCTTTGCAGCAGGAACCATGTGTCAGTCCATGCTCATGAAATTGGTGTGTACAATTTTGATGTTCGACCTGGGTGATATTTAATGATAGCCTGTAGTGTGGATGTGATTGATAGCTACAGGCGTGTCCTCACTGGATGAGGTGTGAAAATGTTTTCACAGTGTGAAAACATGGGAGAGATGCTTTTAGAATGGCTCCTAATAAAAGCCTGGAAATTTCATCAGATTAAAATTTGTGCTGACACATGCAGATGAGCAGAGGAACTCTAATTGAAATACAAGCTCTGTTTTGTTCTCAGGAAAAGGGCAAAATTCCCCAGCTCTGGCAGTGTATCTCAGTCCTGCACTTCAGTACGACTGCTTCTCTGCTCCATGAGAGATGCACTCAGCTTGGCCAGCACATCTCAGTCTCCATCTATTAACACCTCTTGCTGTCCCAATTCTGTCTCCTTTTCAAGAAAAGAAAACAAAAGCCTCTCCACCAAGTTGTGCTAAATTGCTTGGGTTTGGCTACAAAATGCGTTTTCACTTTTCACCTAACACGGGATACTCAGAGACCTTTATTCAACACTGTCAGCAGCAGAGGAAAAAAGAACATGTGAATACCCAGCCCCCTGCTAAGTCTCCTAATTATATAGTGATGTGTTAATAACAAACATGCTTTTACGTCTTGGCAGTTGGGACACAGTTGTCAGCAGTGGAGTCCTTCAGAAGTAGAATTACACAGGAAAGACAGAAGTAGAATTACACAGGAAAGACTGCAAGTCTTGGTTTAAATTACTTCAGTAGCATCAGTGGAGTCTGTGTCCAGAATTAGAATTTGGAAGAAATGCCTCATAAGAAGCTGTCAGGTGTTGGCTGCTCAGCTGTTCTGCAGAACCACCCTGTTAAGACTTGCTGGTGCAGAATTCAGTGGTTCTGAGCAAGAATTGCGTCACCCTCCAAATCTGAGGGAGGACAGGCGTGAACCAGCGTGTGCTGGGGAATGCCCCAAATGGGGAAGATTTGTAGCAGTGAGTGCCTGAACTTGGGAGCAATTGCCTTGTTTCCCAAACACATGATCTGTGCAGCAAGGGTGGAAGAATTAAAAAGAGGCTATGAAATTATCACTGAGAAAGAAGTGAGGAAGCTTTGGTATAAAGATGCCTGGATTGAATTTTCTTTCTTCCTACCCAAGTTAGTGCAGCTGCACCAACTGCACAAGTAAAAAAGGAGCTCTGAAAATTAACGTGGAAAAGATAGGATGCGCCAGAGGGTTAGGCCGTGGGACCTATAGGCTTAGGAGAGGAAGCAACTGACTATTGTTGTCGTGTTGTTAAACATGAGCTTTGGCTATGTCTAAAGACCCTCCTCATCCACGCGTGCGACTTGTGTGCTGGCTCACACTTTGGAGTCTGGAATAAGCTAACTTGCTTACCTGGTAAACTCGGACACTCCCACCCCAAAAGACAGTCTAACTGTGAGCAGTGGATCCAGGTGCTGGATGTGGTGTAAAAACGGGCCAGCTAAACACCTTTTTATGTCTTAGGTTTGKCCCTATAAACAATCATATGAGGGTTATTAAATTTATTACAGGTAGTGGCGTATACTGGCCTGGAAAAAAGGATGAGCAGTACCGGCTAGCAATGCTTTAAGTATTTTGTTTTATTCTCAACTTCTTTGGCAGGACACAAGATGAATGACAGATGCCCACTCTTCTCTTTGGAAAGCAGCTCTGAAAATAGAACTCTCAGAGTGTTCTTTAGTCTCCTAAATCCAACCAATTTATATGTTCTTTGGTGAATATAGATGGCATCTCGTAGCATATACTTTTATTCGTCATTGCATAAGTTACTCATTCAGCKTACATCATTTCAGCACTAACCGCAGTGCTGGTGTCATTGACAGTGAATGTATCATAAAATGTTTAGTGTTATAGAATCTGACTTCATTCCAGTGACACAAGGGCATTGCTAATACATCTTCAGTCCCTCATCAGCATACACCTCAAACTAATAGATTAGCATAGTACAAGCCATCAGCAAAATTACAGGCTCTCCTTTATGTCAGAAGTGAGGCAYTTATCGCTGTTACCATTCAAGAAATTCTTAAAGGCTGGATCTTGGAGGAGCTTTTTGTTTGCAATTCTTTAAGCTTTAATTTAAGCCCTCACTGTGGCGGAAGACTGCAGAAGAAAGATGTAGGTTTTAATTTAGAACAGRGGAGGCAAAGTATTTATTGTCCTTCAGGGCTCTCTGCATGCAGAGCATACTTGAAAGTCTTTTGAGGTTGCTCTGCCTATGGACAGGAGAGCCTCTATTGGATTTCTGCAAGCCTAAGGAAGGGAAGAGGCTGGTATTCGCATGGTTTTGTCAGGAAAAAGTGCACCTTTTCTGGCGCCTTTTTTTTTTTTTTTTTTTTGACAATATACAGCCAGTGTGTAGTGCAACTTTGCTGGGTTATGAGGGCTTTGTCCCAGAGAGCTTTGCTGGGTCTCAGGAACTCCTGTGCCAATCATATATCTGTGGTACGATGATAACCTTTTCATTTCTGTGTTATTCAGTGTGTATCACATGCACGTTTGAAGCAGGAATAATCTAGATCCTAGGCACAGGTTATATCTTGGTAGTTAGCTCTTCTCCTGTCATCTTTGTCACTGTTTTGCCATTCCAGTGGCATCTGCAGCATTTGCAGCTGTAAAGGAATGCCTTGCATGGGGGAATATAAGGTGATGGTTACATCAGCTCTGTGCTGCTCGTCCTTGTGGGTCCTGCCTTACAGGCTGTGCCTGAGTGGATCCCTATCACACCTCACTCAGCATCAGAAAAGCCCTGGGGCCACCCTCAGTCCACCCTCCCTGGCCTTCAAACAACCCTCCACTACACCAGAAACAAAAGGAACTCAAGGCTGTAGCAATGGGGTGTTGGTGCTTCCTTGTGGGTGGCCATCTGTACGCTGATATGCTGTGCCTCTTGCAATATTTAAGCTAGGCACATTTTAACGTGCTAACTGAAGCCCCAAATCACATTTTGCAATAAGCTTGTATATTGCTCTGTTGAGAGGCAGTTGTTGCAAAATTTCACCGGTGAGACTGCCAAAACTGTTTGTGTATTTCATTGTTCGTATTGCAAACTACTTGCATGCATCTCTGTGTCATATATTAGCTGACACAACTCATAAATAATGGTGTCTAGCACAGCTGTCTTCCATAGATCTGTCTACAGAGATTTTAGCAATAGAAATTGCTTTAACAAGGTTGTTGCTGGTGTTTTCTTCCCATGTGAGTGACAGCACATACAGCATGGAGTATTTGGTATAAAATGCAGAAGCCAATGGTTGCAGTGGTGGCAGTGGTCGTAATAGGCAGAATAGATTTTTAACCTCTTCCCCTAACAGGCAGTGAACACTGAAGCTAGAAGAAACATGGTCGATGCAAGCAACTCATGTGCAGACAGAACACCCAGAAAGTGCTTTATAAAAGAAAAGACTTGTGGGGAGTAAAAGGGAGGTGAAACAGACTGTGCAAGGAAGGAGTTGAACAAGATTTCAGAGAAAGTATCTGAAGAGACAACCCAACCAGAAAAATCCAGAATAAGCTCTCACCTTTTTTAAAACATGATTTGAGATCTATTTTGATTTATATGAGCATGTAGATCATACTTGGGCTCTCTGAGTAAGGAATAAGATTCATTTTCCCGTTGTGGTTTTGAGGTACATGTAAATCTTGTTAGGAAATGCTGTGTCTGGGCTGGGCAATGCATACAACAGGGAGAGGTGGCTGCACAAAAGAGACCGAACTGAAAATTGGATAAACACATGGGGAAGTTACTGTGTGGTATTGGAGGTGACTCTGGAGAATTTCTTTTGAAAGGCTCTGTATGACTTATGCTGTCTTCCTTTTAGATCCCAGAGATTCTACGTAGCTAATACTGCAGGAGTAATGGGGGAAAAAAGTCTGCAATCATTTTCGAAAAAGTCGTCTGGTTAATTTATGTGATTGGGTTGCCCTCACTGCCTTAAAGAAAAGCACATCTCTCTTGCAGAAATGTGTGTTTGGCTTGTAATGCTGGCAGCCCGCATTGTAACACTGATGAAGGCCTAAGAAAAGGACCAGTAGGCAAATGGGCTAAAACAAAGGGAGAAGGCACTAAAAGCACCTTCATGCTGAACGTATTGACATAGATTGTGCCTCTCCTCTTTACAAAAATGCAGAAGAGAGCAAACAGATCCTTTTCTGCCTCTCTGGCCTTTTGGATTTCAGAAGCAACTGAAGTTTCCAGTGTCAATAGCGGCCAAAGTAGATTGCGAGGTCTATCCTCTTCCTCCTTTCTCCTCTAGCTGCAAGGTTGCAGAAGGCCTCCCTAGTGGGTGACTCCATCTGCTGTCTAGAGGAGATCGTGTATTTCTGAAGGAAGCACTAAGAGTATCAGTGACTGGCTCCTGAGAAAGTCAGCTGCTAAAGCCGTTTTGACTGAGCATTGGATTTAGCCAAAGACTGTCTTACGAGAACAGGTTTGGTTGCCCATGAATCTGAAAAAATTATATAGTAGATTTAAAAAACATCCAGATAAGAGCAACAAGTAGGGCTCTAATCCCAGATGAGAAGCAGGAGCCGAGGCCAGCTGGGTTTTCAGAATCTGTGCATGTGGCTGCCTCCTTGGTTTCAGCTGCAGTCACAGCTGCTCGGATGCTTCTCACTGTCGGGCTCTTGAGCTTTTAGCTGGGCACCTGTCCAATCATCCGTCATGCCTTGGATCTTGTCCACGTCCCCCAAATGTGATCTGAGAGTTGCCACCACAGCAGAAATATCAAACAGACACCTGGCATTTAATACAAACTGAGGTAAATTCAACCTTAATATAGGAGTGGATTATGCCTTGAGTGCCAAGCAAGAAATAAGCCTGAGAAGAGGTTTCAGGCTGCTCCCCGGAGGCTGAAGTCGCAACCCTTTAGATCAGCTCTGAACAGAAGGCAGAAAGAGATGTTTAGATGTAACAATTACAAAAATAGATATGGAGCAGCCRTAGGTAAATTGAAGGCCAATATAGGGGCTTTTCTTTTTCCCACAGCGAAGCAATCAAGTGAGGAAGAGCTGAGTGGTTTTTTTATTCTTTGTGACACAACTGACAGATACTGTAGAGGGAGGAGAGATTGGTTTTGTTTTTAACTGTGAAATGCTTGAAGGAATATGCTCTTTGTGAATTAGTTCATGTAGATAAAATGAAGTTTCATTATTTGACCAAAGATTCCTTTCCACCCGCTTTCCAGCTGGCGCCCTAGTGCAGTTTGAGCAGGGACTGTCAGATTTCCAGCGTGCTTTTGCGTTTGAGCTGAAATAGCAACTTTTGCTTTGTGGGACAGACAGGAAAGGTTGCGTTGCCCATGATGCTTGTTAGCTGCTCTTCTGCTCTCTTACTGGGGAGCAGGAGGCCCAGGGAGATCAGAGAGAGCTGCTTGAGGAGCCACAYGTCCTGTCAGACAGACTCGAATCTTTGTGAGCAAGGACCTTGCTTCAGTTTCCAGTCCTGCCAGCAGAAATCTGTATTTTTTAACTTGATTTTTGTCCTTTTTTCCCCTCTTTTTATGAAATTTAAGTGGAATTATACAATTTTTCACCTCCAAGAAAATGGTGCTGTCATTCACCCTAAAGGAAGGATTTCCGATTCAGATACATAAGTGTTRCAGCAAGCCATGTTAATGGCACACGCTGGAATCAGTGCAGTAACCGATGACATTTTGACAGGTGCAGGGACATCTTCAAGACAGAAGCTGTGGCAGATCATAATCACAGACTCATTAGTCTGCTAACAAGAGCTGGGGGAATAAACCTAAAATGAAATTACAGTTTGCTCTGTGTGCACAGTGTGCAGCCTGCACCTGCCAGATTCTTGTGGACATGACTCGCTCTTGGAAAGGAAAGGTGCGTGCTGTCTAACCCCTGATAATAAAGCAGTTCAGAGACAGGTAAACTTCATCTGTAATYGCCAGATTCTGTCCCGATCTTCCAAATATTTGCAAACCTTTAATTTGATACGGCAAACATGGACATTGTGGAGGCTTTTGCATCAACATGGTGCACTTGGCCCAAACAAGTCTTTTTCCTCAGTGTAATGATAAGAATTGAAAGGTGACCTGACTATTCCTTGTGTTGTCAGGAAACGGGAGTGTGGGATAGCAGTGGCTTTGCCTGTTWATGTCAGTACTACCAACAGAGCAAAGGTATCTTTAAAACTGCAGAGAAATGTTTTGTGCCTGTGATCTCTTCTGAAAAGTTCAAACTGTATTTCAAGGGCAGAAAATCCTCTAAATAAAAGGAGATCAAATCCTCAGGGAGCAGTTATGAAATGCCAGTGTCAGTGCCCCAAAATGTCTTGAGCTTCTTTTGCTGAAACTGCATGCTACAGCTTATGTATTTATGATAAGAAAAGGACAAAAGTAGATGTAGCTGGAACACTGAGCAGTTTTATAGTTCATAAATACTGCAAAGCAATGGTAAAATGAGATCTTCATTCTGAGTGAAAGAAAATGCAAAAATAAATCAAAAAAGAGAGCATCGAGCTAAATACCTGTGTGCAGGTATAGTTAGAAAGAATCTGAGAGGAAATTATAAAAGAGATTTTCTATTGCAAATGTTTGCTACTCTGTTGAGATTGTAGGAGACTGAAGAAGTCCCATTCACAGTCTGTAAATACTTAAGGCAATGAGACAGCACAAGCCCTGGGAGAGGCAGACTCAGGGATTGCACCGGAAGACTCTGAGGAGATGTTTGTGAGGGTGGGAGGAGAGCAGGAGTACAAAGCAAGGGAAGGCATCTACATATCCCAGGGAAAACTGCCTGAAGCCCAGGGAGCTCTCCAGGATGTTGAGGACCTTGGGACCCAGGCGAGCATTATTATTTTCTCCAGATCTAATCATCCTCTTGGCCACCTAAAGTGGAAAATGTTTAAGATTTGGCTGGTTCTGTGTGTTTTGTTTTTCATCTGCTATGTGATCCTGGAGAAATAAACTGTAAACCTGAATTCCTGGAAGGTCAGGGATGTGCAAGCATCCTCGTGGTGCTGGACTGTGCTTCTGTGATGAGTAATGACAGGCCTGGGCTTGGGAAGGAAGTCTTAAAACAGCCATGGAGGGGGCAGTTTTGGAGTCTGTCTGCATCAGAGTGGCTCTGGCACATTGGTTCATGGACGGGAACTCTATCAGGACTGACCGTGGCAGGAAGGAGCATCATGAGAAATCCACAGCATTTCCACAGCTTGTTCCAGTCAGAAACCTCCTGGCCCTTGGATCCAGCATTGCTCCCYGAGAGTGCAGGAGGCTCTGCCAGCATCTCAGCCTGTGTCTAATGCCCAGCCTCCCATGTGTGCCTTACAAGGGGCTCTAGCCCTTTCTGCATCTCCAGGGGCTGGGAAACCTCAGCTTCACCCACTTGGAAAGCAAAGYGATGACTGTGAGCTTCACTTAACGCGTGCAACTTATCAATATTTGTGAAGCTCTTTTGCTCGCATCCTTCGCTCCCGGCATTAGAGATGGAGATTTGTCATTTCAGAAAATAACGATGATACCAAGCAAACCGTGTACCGAAGCTAAGCTTGTTATGGCTTTTCCTTTTGCCTCGTGAAGGACCTCCTGTGTTTCTCCTCCTTCCCTGCACCAGCGGGGCCAGGTGGGCGTTAAGTGCTGAGGGTCGGAGTGTGGACAGGCAGGACGGGCCATGTGGGGCTGCACGGAGCCGCCCGCGGGAGAGGGCGCTGCGAGTCCGCGCTGCACAGCCCCGCAGCGCCCGGGAGCCGCGGCCGAGACTTCCCTGGGAGCAGCGGGATTTCACTCCTTTTCCAGGGGAAACGTGGCGGGAGTGGAAGCTTTGCACCGAGCAGCCCCAAAAGGAGAGAAAGGAGCCGATTATTGATTGGTAAAGACTTACAAGAGACAAGGAGMCTGTGAATTACTAAATGGTAGTCGTGCGTGTGATGAACAGCGTTCTCGGCTTGTGCTGGAGGTGCTTTTGCAGGCGTAATGTGCTCTGGAGCTCAGCTCAGTAAAAAGGATGGTGGGGTGTAATTCCTCTGATTGGATTCGTTGTTCTTTTTGCTCTGTTTTGGTTTTGCCCCTTAAGCGTAGAATCTGGAAGTTTGCAGGTAGGAAGTGAGTGTAGACATGGTCAAAATTTGCATTGAAATTGGTGGCTCATATCAGAGGTGTTTGGTCTCTTCCCATTTCCCTGAAAACACACTTGAGACCCAGGCACTGGGCTTTGGTGGTTCATGCAGAGCAGCCTGAGCCTCTGCCGTGTCGGGCTGCCCCTGCAGGAATTGCCACTGGTACTAGCATGCAGRCATGTGGCTTGGTGTCCTCATGCCCCAAGAGAGCCATGTAACCGTGTCCTGCCGAACAGCAACTTGTCACATATCATCCCAGCAACAAGCACACAGAGAAACGTCTGGGCTTCCTACCTTCCCATTCTRCCCTTCCACATCCTCTTTCCTCACTTCGGCCCTGTCCCATCCTGCTGAGAAAACGGTGTCCTCCACAGGCTGCAATTTTGATTTCCTGGGAGTGGAAGGGGTGGAGAGCACATCTTATGGCAGCTGACAGGCTTTTTTGTTCTGCCTCGCTCSTTTTATTAACCCCCTGCTAGATCGTTTGCGTTCTCTGCTTAGCTGCCCCCGCTGCGCTGGTGATGAGAGTGTCTGTAACAGCAGGTTGGCCAGGGGAGATTATGGGGATCCCGTGGGCAGGGAGCATTGGGTTGGTTGGCATGTGCTCGTACGGTGCTTGCTGCAGCTTGGCCTCYGTCTGCCCTCGCTGCTGGGCGCGATACCTCTCGTTGTCCCGTGGTGACAGCCGTCCCGGTCCTCATTCCCCTGGAGCTGCCCTGTGTCTCCRTGCAGATCCAACATCATGTCTGGGGCAACACAATACTGAGGAGGCGGATGAGAGTCCCGTGGGAGGCCGTGTGTTGTGAACGGATAGGAGGGAGTTTGGCTGAGGCAGGGACATCTTTTGTTATCCTATGTGCTCTGCTATTCCACAGCTTTGGATAGCCTCTTTCTCTTATTTTTTGCACTTTGAGCAAAACTGAGGTTTCCAGTCAGTAACCTGCCCCTTTCCGCTTCTGTATTTAGGGTCTCACTTCCATAAAGCCTTTGTCCTAGGGATTGAATTGAAGAAATTAAAGACTAATCTAGAGCTTTCTGGGCAGTTTATGCCTCTTCCTCTTGGATCAGATTAGTGTTGGTGGTTGATTATTCAAACAAATTAATTTGAGATGCACACACAAGGTCTAATTAGCTGCAATTATTCACTTACTTCCTCCCTGCCTCCCTCCCACATCACTAGAAATTCAAAAGTATCACCCGAACACAGCATGCCCTGCAAAAATTATCCTCTGGGCCAATCCTGAACCTCTCAATCTACGATCAATACCTGCATCTGTCAACCAGGATTAATTTAATGGGATCCCACTTTCAGAGCTGTGATTCATATCACCCCAGAACAGCTTACTGGGTATTATAATCCAAACGTGATTCTAATAATGTCCTCAAGTGACAGGGAGAGGCAGACTGATAGATCAAAAACAAATCCTTTAAAAAGCTAAATGCTACAGGAGCTTCCATTGTAAGGCAAGGGTAAGTAGAAGGGACTATATTCTCCTCTAGGCCCTGGCTGCTTGATATGGGGAAATAATACTGTTAAAAACAAAGGCATGAGCACATGTCATGCCCTTTATGGGAAAGGGAAGCAGGATTTGGCCTAGGTAATACTTCGATGCTTGCACAGTCTGTGTWGGTGTATTCTCTTTTACAGAGGCTTCATATTTGGTTTGAGTTGGGGAATGTGATGTGGTCTCATGCTGTAAGGCAGCACCCAAGGCTCTTCTGGCCTGTCTCTGCTGTCATGGTCCAAGCTGGAAGGATGCTATAGCAAAGCTCTTCAAAAAATTTAAAATTAATATTTTACTTGAGAATTTTCTGATGGTTTTAATAACCCTGCATTCTTTGCATGGAGGTAAAAGCTGAGTGAGACATTAGGCCTGGCCATGCAGTGGCAAAGCAGGGACTGGACGCAAGATTCATGGCTCCCTCTTGTCTTTGCTGCCTTCCCCAAGCAGGGAAGGAGGTCAGAGCTAAAAGGATCTGGATCTGCTCTAGGCCTTAAACCTGACAGCCAGGACCCTTTTTGCTGATGCTGACCATGTGTACGAGCCAGACAGCACCCTCTCCTAGGATTTCTGCCTGCAGATTCATATTAAGCTCTGATTCACAGTCAGCCTCTCTCTCCAGGATGCCTGTCCCTTCTAGCGGCGCCCTCAGGGCTTTGCAGATCCARTGTCTCCGAGTCTCAGGATGGCTACTGCTCTCTGCGAAGGGCCAGCAGCTGAGCAAACCTGCAAGTGCCGAGATGCAGCGAGCGCACGTAGTCTTCAAGCCTCCTGCAAGAAAGTGGAGCCGACGATCTCAGCACAGGGAACAGCAAATCTGGCCGCACTTGAGCTCTCCAGCAGTCCTCAGTGTCCGATTTCACCAGAGCAGGTATCAGGGGAGTTTCCAGGACATGCTCCATCTTCCAAATGATAGATGTGTTTTGCTTTCTGCCCTTGTGGGACAAATGACTTCTGAGGCGTTCTCCAAGGGGAATCCATAAGCTCGGCAGCAGTGCTGGAGGAGAGTGTGGTGTTTGCAYAGCACAAGCAGGAGCCTGTTGCTGGTGAGGGAGCTGTTAGACTTGGTCTGCAGGGCCAAATTTGCACCTCAGCTTTCCAGCACCAACAGAGGAAGCAGTAGATGGGCAAAACCTTCCACCCCGCCTGTGTCATAAGATTATAGARTCATTACAGTTGGAAAAGACCTCCAAGACCATGAAGTTCAGACTCACTGTGGGTTGCAGCCYAGAGCCGCAGTGCTGGCAGGAGCTGCTGAAGCGACCGCAGGCTGGAGGGCTTGTTTTGCGTAGCTGTTTGAGTTAGCAAGTTCATCCCAGTTCAGTGAGGCTTTCGTGCTCATTTTCCATACACAGTTCTCATATTCAGGCTGTACCAGCACACAGACTTGAGTTCAGAGGTGGTTAAAGTTGGAACATTCCCTAAGCAAATTCCCAAAGTTTGATAGGATGTTCAGTTTGGGATGGCACATGGTGTGCTGGTTACTGAATATGCCTTGCTGACAAAACTGCTCTCTGTTTGAATTTGCACATTATTTTGCTTACTGACCACAGCTGAAAAGTTCCCAATTGCTTGCAGAAAGAAAAACCCATACAGGAAACTTTCAGAATAATAGTTTGCTGGAAGTTTGCCACCTGTCTCTTTCCAAAATACCGTTCTTGCTTTCTGTTGTAGATCAGAATGGCACCTCGACTGTTGCTTTCATTTGCACTCTAAGCTTCACTTTGTTAAATAGGGAAATCTGTGTGATCAGAATGATGTTYGGTCCATGCAAGCCAAAGAATAGCAATTTCTCAGCTACCCACCTATGAAAATTGAGCACTGGGATTTGTAAGGGAGCAATAAAACATGRTGCCTTTGTAGGAGAAAACTGTTTGCCTTAGGGTCTCTGCAACACAGAGGAACAAAGGCCACTTTGCTTTCGCCAGGCGCTTGAGCAGCGTGGTCCCYCCCACTGCACTCCTGTGGTGAAAGGTGCTGCCGGGGAGGCTTTAGAGGCGGCGGAAAATGAAAATTATATACGAAATGTGGAGGAGAAAATTCGTACCTCTGCATCCGACTGCTGTGCTGGGCATGACATCACTGGCAGCCAATCCGCAGGCTGCCTCCAAGGCTGCCGCTCTCATGAAAGCTGCTTCATCAGGATAATTTGCAACGGTAATTTATTCACCTTCTAGGAACGACACYGCCTGACTCCCCAGCAGCCAGAGGTCTTGAGCGCTACACGCTGCAGCTCTGCCCTGAACACAGAGCTGCTTTGCATGGACACCTGCAAGGATTTGGTCTTCTTGAATCAGGAGGTTGCGCTGAGGAGGGACAGGGAGCACAGCATCAGAAAGGGAGAAACTGAGGCACCGTGGTTGGGTCTAAAGCTGTCTTTCCTGGCACTGAGCCTCGGAGGAGCTGAGCTTGCAGGAATGGTTTGGGAATGGCAGGTTGTTTCATGCAGTTCAGCTCAGAGCAGTCTTCTCCCAGTCTGTAGTATTACAAATACTTCTAAATATCAATGGTGGCAGCTGATCTTACATGCTGCAGGTACTGCTGCACATATCAAAATGTGAAGGCAACGAAAATAAGAGATCACTTCTGCCCCGAATGATTCCCTTTATTTCACAGGGAGAGGAAGCAGCAGAGGTGGGACCAGCAAGGAGACATCCTCAGCCAGCACAAGGAACTTCAGCCTCACATTCCAGTATAACCTCAGCTCACTGAAACAGGTAATGGAGATGCCATTTTGAAGTGCAGGAGGCTTAAAAACCAGTATTTGTTAGGTGGTGGAAAGCAAGGGTTATTCTTACAGTGTGCAGGCAGTAGAGACTGCATGACTTTTGAAATCATAAAACAAAATCCAGCTGATTCAAGCCATAGAGTTAGCTTGCCCTGCAAATCCTTGTGCCAGTGCTTTCAGGTAGGCCCCATGCTCATCCRGAGAAGCAGTGTCCTGTCTAAAGCAACGTCTCAGGCTGGAGGGAGAMAACGGGTGACTGGGAAGAGAGGAGGACTGAGATATTCCACCCTGCTTGTGTCTGCAGGACCCTTTTAGGTGTTGTTTATTGATTTACTTTGAAATGGCATCCTTAGCCTCAAGTGAGTGCAATCAGGGGTGACAGGACTCCAGAGAAGAAGAGTTTATAACATATTTTGTAAGAATTGCTTGTCATAACTGAAGAGAAAATAGGAGGGTAATGTAAACACACACAGAACCTGTGGATAATGGCTATTACTGTGCAGAGAAAGTGGGCTTAGCATCTGGAGTGATCTGATGAAGTCTTGTAATAGGGATTTGGACAAACTTCTGGTTTGCAGACTTGCTTCTTTTGTAAATGAGGCCTCATAAAAAAACTTTCAGAATTGCTGGGGCACCGAGGCAAGCAGTATAGAGAGATCAGGCCGCATTGTGTGCTTGCAACCACCCTCTCAGGRAAGCCCGGCTTTCTGATAACTTCCAGTGCTGCCTCGAGCTCTCAGGGTGACTGCCCGAAACCTGCAAAACCCCAGCATCCATCTGTAAATTACATGAATCTCTTCTTGACAAGTGGGAGACTGTTGATGGTGACAAGTTAATCTGGACACTCTCTGCATGCTATCTTATTCTTTCTAGCCAGTAGACTCAGGTAAGTGGGTGATTTCAAAATACAGTGTCTGGCCAGCTGGCTTTGTAATCTTGGGTCAATTGCAAGGTGCAGAATCCCGCTGCTCCTGCCCTGGCAAATCACAGGCATTAGCCCCCTGTCTTCCAGTGCCTGGGCAGCAGCTGAGTCACGSTGCATAGGCTCAGTTTTCCAGGAAAAGGCTCTTCCAGCTGCAGCTGTGTGGTTGCCTTTGCCAATCCATGGCTACCAACAGGTTGTTCTCTCTCTCTTTAGGTTCACTAGTGTCCTCGTGGCTCTCTCTGGGAGGACCTCACTTCTACCGGTGTAGCTGTCAAAGGTTCAGATGACAATATGGTCACTACCGGGGTGACCTTTGCAGGTGCAAGAGTCGGTCCAGGATCATCACAGACTGCTCCTGGGGAAAGTGTTGAGGCAGAAATTGTTCTCTTTGCTCCCAGCTTGCCCTATGTTTTCAAAATTAACTATCAGCCTGTCTTGCTGACAGCAGCTCATGGATATCCATCTACTGGCTTCGAATCAACACAATCACACCAGTGTTTTAAATCTTTTCTTGCTTGCTCTCACTGTTACCTTGCTTGATGTCTCCAAAAAGCTCTTCTCTGCTACAGTGCTCAATGTATGTGCTACCCTGCATCTGTCTTGATGCCTCTTAGTCCTGCGCACTGCATCTTTGTGGCCTATAATGTGTCCTAGGGATATAAACAGACCTGTCCCTCTATTACATTTTTGCAGCACGCCAAGCAAGAGGAGACCATGACCTGCTGATACTCCTGTGATGCAGCTTATAATGAGGATGGAAGGAGTAATCGTTTGGAAGCCCAAATTAGTAAGCCTGCTCATTTTGGTTTTGTCAGCAAAGATGACATTGGTTTTACTGCCTTGCACATCTTCCCCATAAGCTTCCTTTTCCTGGGCACTTTGCGGTTGTGTTGCCTCTGTGAAATCTAGCAGCTTGGTGCTCCTCCCCCAGATTATGTGGGCATATAAATGACCCAGGACATGCACACTGTCATTTTCTCATGCTGGGATTTTTCTTAGACCCTTTGCCCCCCTACAGTGTGTGACAGATAAATTACCCTGCTTGTTCCTTTCCCACGGACACTTTTCCAGGCTTGTCAGTCAGCATCAAGTGCACTGTCCTTTGTCAAGTACATTTGAGACCGAACGTGTGATTCGGGAAGGATCTGTTGTGCTGTAATTCACCTCTGTTTGCCTTCAGGAGAAGGACTGTGGCTTCCTTGCCACAAATCTTGGCCCTGYTTGGCCAGAGTGTGACTCCTCAGGCCTTCAGAATTATGGTTACTTYGACAGGTGTCCCAAAAAAAGCCAGTTTGCCCAAGATGCTAGTGTCATGTTGGTTCCAGACAAGCTTCCTTTTGCTCACTAGTGGTTAGAGCTAGTTCTAATGAACTCTTGTGTTTCTGCTCTTGCTACAGACTTCTTGTTTCCCATGTCTTTTTAAGTGCTATTAGCACCTAAGATGCTTTTAAGCTTCTCTGTCATCTGACTTTCCATATTTTCACATTAAAAGAAGATAGATGTAAATATTAGAGCCACTTCTCTCTAATGTTTTGGTCCCTGCTGACCCTTCTGCATAACATTCAACCAGACTAGGGCCAGTAACTCAGATGGAGAGTGTGCAAGAGGCRGTTGCACTCGCCAGCTCTTGTTAACAAGGCTCACGTCTCAAAAACACAAGCAACAAGCTCCAACATGCCTGCAAAGTCTATGTTAGACAGAACCCTTTTGCTTTCTCATCTTCCTCCTCCAAAGACTTTACATATATCCTAAAATGTACACTCTTGATGYGGAATTTGAGCCAGTCAAGCCAGGATCAGAGCTACTTCCAGGCAGGAAGCTTTTTCACCGAGTGTTTCCCCACCCCTAAGTCAGTCTTATTGCTTATTATGCAGTGAGTGCATCTGATAGCAGAGGAAGCAAGAGCAGGATGTCAGAACTGGCTGCCAGCTACAGCAACTGCCTTCTCTTTCCTCCATGTGAGATGCTCCCTGCTCTGAAGCAAAGTCAATGGTCTGTGAGATTGCTCCGGGAATCCTGATCTGTGGGAAAATCACACATCGTGCAACTGATGTGCTCAGCAAGTGGTGGTGCAGGCAGTTACTGAGTGTGTCACTGTGTTTCATAGATACATTAGTTCATCCTCTAGGAGAGTTCTTAGGGAAAAAAAAAAAAAAAGGCAAGGAGAAGGACTGTGTGATGCGAGGGATTTTCAGGCTGGGGGCAGTGGACGATGTCTGTGGAGCCAGACCTTTCCCGGGGGGTTCAGCCACGTGTGCAGGGGACTGAATCTAGACCAGGCTGCAGGGCATAAGCAGAACTCTGGAAAGAGCCAAAGACTGAGAGATGAGKATGACAGGCTCTCCAAAGTGTTGTCACAAGAAGTTGGGTACCTTATAGGACATGCTGCTGGCTCATAGACTAAAGCTGAAAGATGACACACTTCTCAAGAGCAGAGGTGTTAGAGGGGAAGGTGTTTGGCTGTGAGAAATGCCTCCTGGGTGCAGGATGCAACTTTCTCCTTGTGCTGCCCATAGCAGAGAAGTGGTCTTTTAGGTTTATATTCCCACCCAGTTGTACAGGGGTGGATTTTGCATCCCCTTTTCACATGTCCGTTTCAGTGCTCACTGCCAGGGAAAGACAAACACTCGAGGAGGAACACATCAAGTTTCCTCTAAAACTAATGGTCAAATAAAATTTCTGCGAGCAGCTTTGAGCCTGAGACCTCTGAACAGTCATGTTGGTGTGTAAAATAATTAGTTACCTGTGCTTGACGGCTCAGCTTTGGAGCTGGGATGCCCTGCTGAGGTGTCCTTGTTTGAAGGAACAGACTGTCAGACCTTCCTACACAGCAGCTGAACTCTCATCCTCCCAGGTCAAGAGGGTGACTCAAGCCCAGCTCTGGCAGCAGGTATCACCCGCATGCTGAGAAAATGAAGAGCATGCTCATCTTGGGCTGAATTGGTGTCCTGCTTCCACACTCACAAAGGAAATAACATCCATTTCTCATTAGTGTTTTTCATATTTTATAATATCAGTAATGACCTCCTGGTCAGACATTTCAGGAAATTTAATGACAAACTGTGAGAAGGGACCTTGGGTTCACCTTATGTCTTCCAGYCTTATATGAGCTGCCAGACTCATTACTGGCAAATACAGGAGCACTAATGGTACCTGGGGGTAGCAAGGTAAAGTTCTCCCAGATCCTTCTTCTCATGCCTAAATTCTGGCCAAGTAGGGYTCACAAATCTTCATTTATACAAGCAGAAAATGTCATTATTATRTCTAATTGTAATTCCAAACTTGAAAATTAATTGAGGCAGATATTAAATTAAGCAGGTTTTGCTTGAGTAAATATTTTCCATTTTCAAGCTTAATCTATTCACTTAGTAATCTAAAGCAGTTTTGTTATTTTTTTTTTCAGTTTGCAAAAAACTAATAATGTCTCTTCCATTAGGAACTGTCACTAGCTTAAGAGGATTTTACTCCCATTTTATAGTTTGGCTCAAGGAAAATTTATCCTTGCAATAGGTTTAATGATTCTCATCTAACGTTGCCCCAGGTGCAATCCCCCCCCCAAAAAAAAAAACAAACCAAACAAACAAACAAAAAAAACCCCAAAAAAACCTTTGGCTTTTGTCAGATTTGCACATTCTTGGCTGCCAATAATGATTAATCTTTCCCCCTACAAGATCATCTTATTACTTGGGTTTGACTTGGAAGCTGCTATTCCCTCTGGAGCTTGCTAAGGGCTTTCTCACAGCAAAGCTCTGATGCAGCACAGGGGTGACCTGCTCTCCMTTTCTCTCTGACTATCTTTGCTCCCTAGTTGCTGAGTTGTGGCACTCGCCTTTCTGAGCTTCTCCACACAGGAATGTTATCAGTGCACAGTGGGGAATTAATCAAGAGACGAATTCTTGAATACTCCCATGTGTGGAAAGGCCCTTGGAGACCCTGAGCTGCCTAGCGGGGAGAGACTGGGATGCCCAAATTTTGAAGATGAGGGGGGATGCTGAGGGAATTGCTCCCTTGTGTGCTCTGAAAGGCAGTTGAAGGGCAGAATGTAGTCGCTGATTGTAGGGGGAGTGGTCAGCAGGAGCTCCAGTTAAAACTGGAGTGGAAAATGTACAAGACACTTAGGCTAGCACCTCAGGCTGGCTTTTAGAAAGCTCTTGCTAACTAATCTGAGTGGGCAGGACTGTTGTTTCACATTCGTCAGAGCCCACTGCAGCCTTGCTCCAAGCACAGGCAAAGGCAGACCCTGTTCCACATCATCACTCAGAAGCTAGAGTTAAGTATTTTTGTATTTATTATTATTATATATATTATTATTACTCTATATAATCAATATTATCAATATTGACTATATTTACTCCAAGCAGATTTGAACAGCCTTTTCTGAACAGCCTTAATTTAACAAACCCATGTGGGTGCAAGTGGGAAGCATAAGTGCTTTCTGGAAAGGAAATTAGCTTCACCTTCCAATTTCTAATGGCTCGTTATAAACCCCAGCTCAAACACTCCAAAACAGAAGCGCTGAGGGCTTTTCTGCCTGTGCCACCTTGAAAGTCTGGTGCCGAGGTGAGAACACACTCTGATATGAGTGAGGTTGGTAGGTGCTGGTGCACACTGAGAGACCAGGTAGGAGGCCATSACTCCTCCTGAGTTTCAAATGCTGTTGCCCTCCTGCCACGGCAGCTTCATCAAGGCTTAGGGAGCACCAGGGCATCCCCACAGACTGCTGTTCCTGTGAAAGGACTGGGATCTGAAGGTGGCTTTTCTCTGTAACTGAGCTGTGTCTGGGGCAAACAGGATTGTTTGCAGAATCCTAGGGAAATTCAGCAAGCTATTTCAGCCAGGAGAAAGGGCACAGCCCTCTGGTGGGAGTGCAGCTTCATCCAGCTCCTTCTGACTTTATAAACCCAAAATCTCTTCAATTTCCATGTTGTTTTGAAATGTAGTCAGGTGACATTCCTTTCAATGCATAAGATCTTCTGACACCAAAACTAGAAAAAAAAAAAAAAACAAACAGCCTGGCTTGACCCTTTGGTGTGGTTGGCTCTCAGAGATGGATTTGTGATTTGTGGGTTTTTTCTTTTTTTTTTCTTTTTTTCTCCAGTAGAAGAAACTGATTTTTTTGCTGTTGTTGTGTTTGTTTTTGTCATGGGTTGGTCTGGGAATGATTGTTTTTCCTTTTTTTTTTTTAAGCTCCACTTCTAAGAGATCCTCTACCTTCCACTGACATTCCTGCAAGCTGAGATTCCAGCTCTGTTGAGAGAAGCCTCCATCCCATTCCCAGTTCGCAGAAAAAGCAAGGGACACAGCTGTGAGCTGGAAGACATGCTGGGTGCAGAGCAAAGGCAGGGTTGGCTTTGGGGAGGGGCCKCTTCCTGATGACCAAGTGGAGACTAAATGCAGATAAATGTCATTCACCACATCCTGATGGGAGCCCATAGGGTCKCCTTTGCTTGGGAACAGCAAGCCCGCTGTTTGAGTTTGCCCGCTTACTCTTTTATCATTAAGGTTGTGTTCTGTTCCGTAGGTGGGTCAGGGCCGTTGTATCACATACGGGGAACACGGTGTCACTGTTCCGGCTGATTCGCAAGCTGTGCGCCCCGCAGGTGGCAGTGTCGGTGGTCCCCGGGCGCCCTGGGGCCGCCCGGGTAGCTGAGATCCCGCGTGCGCCTGCTGAGCTGCCACGGTGCTGCGCGCACAGGCACTTCAAAGAGGCTTCCATGCGCAGGAGGCCGGGCAGATTAGAGGCACACTGAGGCTTTTATTTTCTGCCAGCATTTCTAAATGCTCCTGCTGGTGCTTCTGAGGCCCCGCTTTTAACCGGTCTTAATACACGTGTGTGGTGAATCAGCGGGGCGGCCTCRCTGGCTCTGCAAGCTGCCCCCCGAGTTGTCATGGCGTGAGAGTCACAGCTTGGCCTGGCTCCTCCGTGTCTGGAGCCTCGGGCCTGTCCCTGGTGCACGCTCGGTGCTGCTCGGGGCCCTAGGGACACTGCATGCGCATGCTGAGGCAGCCAGAGCTCCTGGCAGGCTGGGGCAGAGGGTGCTGCTGGGGTTGTGCTGCCCCTTCCTTTCCCTCCTGTGTCTGCACGCTTTCCAGACGTGTCATCTCCACTCGCCCAGGAACACGGGGAAGAAGATGCCCCAGCTGCTGCTCCGCCAGGGTTCCTCCCCAGCAGTGTAAACAGTTTGCAGGGGACTTTGTAAACAGCAGATTTTGTTTAGGATATTGTCTGCATTCCTGCCTCAGCGCTTCCTTATCCTGCAGCACAGGGGGACATGTTGCTGCTGGCTCTGGCTGTGAGGGGAGAAGATGGTGGGAGTGAGAGGAAGGAGCTGTGAATGCTCCTGCATTCCCTGTTCTCAAATCTTCAAAGATAGCAGCGTCACTTTAGGAAAGGGCTGCCTGTTTGAGAAGCCTCAGAAACTCCCTTGGGCTCCCCAGGGAGGCTCTTTGTCCACCCAGGGATATAAGGTCAAATCAACTCRGCCTCCATCCCCTTGCAAGATGCCTCCTCTTTCCTCGTAGGGCTTCACTTAGGGATCTTGCCTGTGCTCTGCGGTGGCAGCTAAAGACAGACACGCTGAGAAAGGACACGCGCAGCAGCACGGGTGGATGAGGAGAACTACAAGCAGGTCAGTGTGCCAACAAGAGGGTCCGTGGTGGGGTGAGCAGGAGGCACCATCAGAAGCAGRGGAACTGTGTGGCTGGGAGATGTTCCCCAAGGATGCTCCGARGGAATCCACCCTCACTGCAGGAATAAAACATTGCCTCTGCCATGTAGCTGTGCCAAGTAGCCGCCCAAACAGGGGAGGACATTGAGCACTCACACATGTTGAGTGCTGTTAGAAAGGAATGGCCAGCAGGATCTTCAACCCTCCTGCRTATCCACTTCCCTGAGAGGCATGGATGTAGCACAGAATCGGCCTGGCCTAGGAACAGGCAGGAGGGCTGAGATTCGGCCTTCTCTGTGGATGTTTCTAATATTAAATTTAAAGYCTTTGTCCTTTGAGGGACATGGATAGTTGAGTGTTGTCCAGCAGGATTCTGTTGACTTTCTGTAGAGCTCAAACTCTAAATATTTGAACAAAATTGCATCTTGTCTTAGTTGTAGCAAAATTTAATCTTTTAGTACATAACAAAACCTGGCTTAAACCACTAGTGAAAAGGACAATGGCAGCTGTCTAAGGGCTGTTGGTCCCCCAGCACAGAAACTATTGTGTAGCACAACTKAATTATGCTACACTCAGGGACAAGGATAGCAAATTCCCGGAGCAGTATTAGCCAAGGAGAACTGGGAGGAATGAGACAGGCACAGGGGCTGTGAGGCAGTGGGTATGAGGAGAGTCGCTCCCTTGGCCCGCCAGGCCCCACATGCACAGGAACAGGGAAGAGGCAGGAAGGTTCAGATATTAGAAGCAGATCCGCACGTGCAACTTGATCCTCATAACACCCTGCCATTAAATAAATTCCTGAAGTGTGGCAGGGCTGGGGTTGTTCAGAACTGGCAATGCAGGAGGCGAGYGGGGCAGGAGCAGAGCCCCTATCAGGGCTGGGGCAGCAGCTCATCCCACTTCTGCTTCAAGAACACCCATAAAACAGCAATGGTCTCCAACAAGCAGAAAATAACAACTGCCTCCTGCAGCCCTCATGAGCCTTGAAATCCCATCTGCCTTTACAAGAAACGGGTGCCTTGCTCAGTTAAAGTGCCTTGAGTGGGAACACCTGGAAGCTYCCAGCAGGTGCCCCAAATTCACCTTGCTCAAGATGCCTGAGTAGAYGGATCTGTTCCCAGATGCTATGTGCTGTGGCAGGAGAGAGCCCTGCTCTGTTGTTTGGGGTCCCCTTGGCAGCAGGGTCCAGGSCTTTTGAGAGTGCCATGTGTGCTGGACTTAAGGCTCTGCATGGTCTGAGCTCCCTCGTGCTCCCCTCTGCACAAGGGAAGAGCCTCATGTGTTTGGTTTCCAGGCTTTGTCTCTGTGCCACAAGGTGAGAAATGTGGAGGTAAGAGCAGGCTTGTGACATGGACAGTGCTGTGGTTAGTAGGGCAGGGGATTGCTAACAGACTGGGCATGACGATCCAAGGCTGGTGAAGGTTTGCGGAGCCACCGGGGGTCCCTGAGCGCTGCTCTGTGCGCAGGCAGCTTCAAGGGCTGCACACACAGGTTGGCTTCGTGGTCACACGTTGCTCTGCTTTAGAGTCCAGGGACCCCAACGGTGGCAGCCCCGAGAAGCTGCAACCAGTTCCTTTTAGCTTTGACCTTTAGCTGGGTATTAAAGCCTCGCTGTGGCTCAGGGAGATGAACGCTGCAGCAAGTGCAATTCCTCAAGATGAAATATCTCTCCAGTGGGTAATTCCAGCCTCATTTGAGCTTCTTCCCCTTTCTCCCCACCCCCCCCATAGCTGAATCATTTATTCCTGGTGTCAGGAAGGTGCAGAAYGACTTTCCCCACTGGCTTTCAGAGCTTCATTGATTCTTCAACTCCCACTCCTGCAAATCTGCTGGAGCAGCAGCCTTCAGCCTCGCTGCTTTTCCCAGCAGGGGGATGGGCAGGGGGAGGGTCTTGGGGCTTCCTCAAGCCCATTGTCATCTGCGGGAGATGCTGTTTTGTTTTAAGCTCCCYAGTCCAGAGTCGGTGCCTTTGGATTTGCGTGTTTTCCACCTTAGGCTTGGTGCTGGYGAAATGCAATGGGGAGGGGGGAAGAGGATGTGCAAACTACTGCCGGAGGCAGGTTTTGTGCCACACGATAAGCAGTGGGGCACGTCCTCAAGTCTTGGGTCATCCCCAGTGCCATTCGGACACTGACATGACTCCAGAAAGGCTGGGCTGCTCCTTACCCACCTGAGCAGCATCTCCTGAAAGATGTGGGACAAGATGCCTTACCAGAGCTCCCCCAAACTGGGGCAGTATTGACAGATAAGTGATGAAAGATGGGAGAGCGAGCAGGGCTGGCTGCTAGAATCAAAGCAGCAGCCTGTGTGTGTGCATGGCACCCACATGGATTCATGACGCTTCCCAGAGCACGGGAGACCTTTGGCACGTCCTACTTTGTGGTGGTGGTGGGGAGGGGGGCTCCTGCAACTTGGCTCCTCTGCTCGCGGGGTGCGCAAGCGCGTCCGCTCAAGCAGGACGAGCTGTTTCCAAGCGCTTGCAGTAAACGGAGCCGTTCACTCGTGGCTCTGTCAGATGGCAGTGAGGGAAGCCAGGCCTCTGCCCTGTCATCGTCTGTCTATTTTGAGACCTATCCCAGAATTCACGCCTCTTACTCTGTGGTGCAGCTTTCTTGGCCTCCTGGGAGACAGGGAAACGCTGCTATCCTCATTTGGGAGGAGATGGGAAGGGAAAATGGAGTGAGAACAGGGTCCAAAGCCCCCTAWGAACTTAGGAACCCACCCCAAGGTTTAGAAAGTGCTAAACACTTGTGTCCAAGCAGAGTTGTTCCAAATGCTCCTGTGGGCTCAAAGCCTTGGGTCTGGCAGTTATTCCTGATATTGTGTTCTCCCTAAAGCTGAGCGTTTGGATGCCACTTGCTGTGGAGCTGTTGTGTTAGTGCCACCTTCCCTTGTGCGCCAGTCTGAGGGCCACAACCTCCAGCTTATCAGGGTCTGAGGCACGAAACCAGTCCCACGCATGGCTGGGATGGGGAGGGCTGCTCCAGGGACCCAGCACTAAAGATCTGTCTATTGAAGCAATCTATATTTTTATACCGAAGGCTGCAGTCTGTTGAAAAGAGAAAATCCTGTCCTAAACAGCTTTCCATGCCCTTCTCTTGAACCCCAGGAAGCTCCAATGTTCTCAGAACTGCCAGCAACAAAATTGTTCCTTGGTCAGGTGAGCRCTGATAAGACGCCTTAGCTTTGGGGCTTTAACGTTAGATATTTTGCTATATGGTCTGTGGCTTCAAAGGGTGGTTTTGTTTCTCTGCTGGCAGTTCCAATGCTGTTTTTCTTCCTTTTTCCTGAGGTTGGTGTTTTGCCTCGTAGACCTCTCAGTGAACCCATCCRCAGTCCTCATCCGAGCAGAATGGTGGCAGTGAATGTGCATGGGGCATTTTGCTTCCCAGACCCATAGTGGCTTCCACCATAGCCCGTTCCCAGCCTGCCCTCTGGTCACCTTCTTGCCACGCTGYGTCCCCACGGTGAGCAGGGGTTGTTCTCCAGCCGGCATGGCTTTGGGTGGAATGTGAAATGAGCCTTTCTCCTGCTGCTGCCTCTGGTTTGCACTAAGTTGCCTGTTTGAGGTTGCCCAAATGCTCCAGGAATTTCCTTTGCACTTTAAGGTGGATTTTTTTCATCATCTCCTGAGACTATTTCATGCTGGACCCGTTGGAGAGGTTGCTGCTTCCTCAGAGAAGCTGKAGTTGTTGCCATGCTGTGTGTTGCTGCGGAGCTTGGGGAGGAGAGAGAGCCAAGCGGGAGTAAAACGCGRAGCAGAACATTGACCCCTCTTAGCAGAGGAACAAGCAGGGCAGGACGGCCACAAAATGGACCCAGGATTTTAAGCAGGGCTGAATAGGTGCCTTGTGTCCATCAGAGCTTATAGCCAGACGCTTGCTGCTGAGCTTTGTAGCTTTTATTTGAGGAGTTTCAAGGAGCCTGACCATGCCCGTTAGGATTTACATGATTCCCCTGCCAAGTAGTTTAAATGTTTCCATTCGTTCTGCACTTGGCCCTGTTTTTTTAGCTTCTTATCCTAAAAATGTCCAGAGTTTGACCCTGTTCACTCCCCGGCACTCATTCCAGCTCTGTTGAACGTCATTCCGTGAACACTACTGTCACACAAGCATTGCTTAAGCAATAGAAAATGAAAAGCAGAAGGGTCTTCCCAAAGATGCTCTGCCCTCTTTGGGATCAGGCATCGTGYGTTGGTGTTGCAGTGTCACATGGGCTGAGATAAATGTCAAACGATGCGAAAGGCCGCTGGCTGGTGACTGCAGAGGAGCTAGCATGGAGAGAGAGAGACCTGGCTGGGGTGGGAAGCAGCAGCGGATACTTGGGGTTGCCAGATATTTTAGGCACTGTTTATTGCAGTGCTACACAGGAACAAAAAAAGATCAATATTTATTAGTCACAGAAAGCATAACTTTGCATGGAAAGCATCGATCAGCCTGTCAGCTGAGGCAATGCCATTATGTTTTCTTTATGATTTGGTCACCGACCCTGTAGGAATCGGGATGTTACTCCAGGGAGGAGAAGAGGTGAAGGAGACGTTTTGCATATGGGGCAGCATCATTGCTCTGTGCAATGAAGGGTCTGGCAGACCCAGGAGCTGTCACCTCGCTGTGGGAAGCAGCACATTAACGGTGTGGGCTGTGAGCTTGGCCTCCCCTTAGACACCAAAATAATCTGCTTGGGGCACTGGGGCACAGGGAGCTTTTGGGAAGGGCCTCCTGGAAGAGCGGTGTTTGCAGCAGGCAGCTTTGCCTCTCCAGCCCTGTGCAGTAGCGGAGGCAGGGAAGGGTCACCTGAACTGGGCACAAGGAAGCTGCCAATGCTGGCCCCTTCTCAGGCTGGTATGAGACTTCGTCCACGTGTTTCTAGATAAAAGGTGTGTTGGTCTGTCTGTGCAGAAGGGACCTACCTCCACGTGGCTCCCGGAATGCTGTTTTAAGGCAGCTGCTCTTGCTTTTACAACCTGACCTTGCAGAGCGGCACTTCTGTCCCTGTGAGGCTGCTGAAGAGAATGGCGCAGCGAGGAGGCCTTTCCTTGAGCTTCTACGATGTTTGGCTGGCCTGAGGTGAGTGTCCTGAGGATGCTGAACTGGCAGAAAACTGCAACAGCTAAAGAGCAGGTCGGTGACTCCCTGCAGCAAGACGGGTAGGACCAGGCAGGCCCAGGGAGCGGGGCAGGGAGTGGAGCTGTGAGGAGGGCAGAGAGACATGGAGTTGTCCCAGCCTTGTGCTTGGCAGCCTTTCGCATCGGCTCCAGGTGCTGGGGCAGGAACAAGGCGTGTCCTGCACGCAGGCAGGGCTGGTGCTTCCCTCCAGGCCCCTCGTGGGGCTGAGGGATTGCCCGACCTCAGGACAGTAGCCTGTGGAGCCTGTGAACGTCTGTATGGAGTTTGGCACCAGCTTGTTGCTCCTTAGGGGAGCAACCGTGAGGGGACAGTGGGCCCGGGTGGGGCCGTGTCGCTCCCAAGAGCTTTGGGAGGCACTGAGTTTTCCACGCTGCTTTTGCGGTGCGAGCCGAGATGCACAGAGCCGACAGCTCTGCTGTATGGAGTCTTGGGGAGAAACTATAAATTGTGTGTTAGGACATAAAAACTGGCTGAGCTGAACAGACCAATAGTCCTTGCAGCCCAGGATCCTGGCTCCACCAGAAGCTGAGGCCGGATGCCTTAAAGGAAGGCATAAAACTCCCATAATACCCATAATTGTGCAGTGCTACTCTATGGGGGAAGGTTTCCCCTGAGCCCAGCTGGCTGCAGCTCCTGCCCTGCAGCAGAGGGATCGATAGCTGTTAGGGTTTCCATTTGAGCTGGTGTCACTGCAGAGGCTCTTCTCTCTAGCACAAATGTCTGATCCTGGTGTGAAACTCCCTAATGCTGTTTGATAAACGGCTCTATGGATACCCCAGTGAGGGACTGATGTTCTCAGGCAGGGTGACTGGTGTTCGGGATAAGTCTTTGGCGTGCAGAAAAGGAGTCTGACCAGCCTCCAAACTAACCCTACGTAGGGTGAAATACCCAGCTCAGCGGCTGCCTCTTCCTCTCGTCTGTCTTTCCCCAGCCCCCGGCAGTGCCGAGCATGGGAGAAGCGAGGAAAGCAGCTACCCATGCAGGAGTGTCTGAGGTGTGTTTGCCTCGTAGCAAAACAGGAGAGGGGAGCGAAGGCAGGAGAGCAGGTCCTATCATGCAGAATGGGGAGGAGGCGACACAACCCGTGATAATTGGACCATTAAATCTAGCAAAGGCACCAACAGTTACACCATGAGGCTCAGGGAAACAAACTGCAGGAACAATAACTCGCCAATGCAGCATAATAAATATCTGCAATGATTTTTTGTTTCTGTTGATCCGATGTTTAAACCTATTGTGCAGCTTCCAGGTCAAATTGTACTCRGACCTCTGTGCGAAGGCCAGATGTGTTTGTCGAGATGGGCAGGTGTGACTGAGAAGTGGTGTTTGGCTCCGAGATTGCTTTACAGTTGGTGTCGGATGTTCTTGTTTGTTCCCTGTGTCTTTTTTTTCTGCTACTTCTTCCAAATCCAGAACCATTTGCGCTAGCAAGAACCATCCTGGTCCTCATGGCCCTTTCATCTGCCCCAGATTTCCCACTGAGACTCACTCACCAGCTCCAGTCACAAAACTGGCTTCAAATCCTAAGCTCTCACAAATGTTGCTCTAACTTTTTATTTCCTGGAGGTCTGGGAAGGCTGTTTTAATCCTTGAGCTACATTATCAGACTTTTTTTTTTAGCTGTGTGACCTCAGAGGGCCATTTTTTGCAATAACAAAGATGGATTTTTTGCATGTGAACACGGGGCACGAGGAGCTGGCAATTTAAGAACAGCACTTTTTTTTTTTTTTTTTTTTTTTTTTTTTCCCCCTGGAAGCTTTGCAGTAAAGTGCAGACTGGTGATTTGGAGCTTCCAGGGCCAACATCCAGCTGGACAAAATCTCTTTATATTCTTAATTCACCAACTCTAATCCCACRGAGCATTTCAGACCCCACTGGCTTGTTGTTGGTGCCATAAAATTCAGGTGCAAAATTTGCCCAGGCTGCTTAGATTTGAGGCCCTCCTTGTGTGAGGAGGAGATTCTGGCCTGGGGTGTGAATCCCGGTGCTCGTACCCYGGGATCAAAGCACTCTAGGGCTAGGATTGGGAGCAGGACTGAGACCTGTGGTGTTCTTACTGTCACTTCAACAGTGGGATCTGCCTCTTCTCCTTGCTAGGTGTTATCCCTCTTTGCTGCTCCTGTGTTGAGACCTAGCAGCCAGCTGGGTCTTCCCCAGCGCTTGTCTAGAGTCACCGCTTCTCCTGCACAGTCACCTTGGACCTGGCGGTTGGACAGGCTGGGTCTCCTCAGTGGSCTCCTCAATGCAAGGTGAGTTGGTGGTGAAAGGTTCATGGCTCCCTGTAACTCCTTCCCTTCCTGATTTAGTAACTCYGCCGCATGCTCTTGCACTTCTTCCTGGACGAAGTCCTTGCTGAGGAGCCTTTTAGGAGCAGATACACGTGCAGCAGGGCAGTGCAGATTGCAGTGTCACTGCTGGCCTTGTGACATGGCCTCAGAGCTTGCCTTGCAGCTGCAGGTCCCTGCCRTCCTCTCCAGTTTGGTCGCAGGAACTGCAGGTGCCGGGGACTTSTTGTTCTTCAGGCAGGGACTTGCTAGCAGGATTGTGGTTGAATTTTAACAAAAGAGTAAAAGAAGAGAAATGTATCTTCCCTCCGCCTGGGATTTACAGGCTTGTCTTTCTCACACAGACCTTCCCAACCCACTGCTGAGCCCCAGGCAGGTTTCTGGGCTCTCGCTGTGGCTGAGTTTCCTGCAGCAGAACATGCAGCTCTTCAGCAGTTCAGTGGGCCCTGGGTTTCCTGAGTTCAGATCTTGGAGCACAGGGCCTGGGTGCAGGTTTGCAGCCAGCCAGGGCGAGTACRGAAACCTCATTCCTCCCTGTGGGGTTGGTTGTGGGTGGTTGTCTTGAGGCACTGTCCCCTGCTCTTCAGTGTAGTCAGCCTGTCTCTGTCACACATGTCCCAGCACCCAGAGCTCTCAGTGACAGATCAGCTGCAAGGCCCGGCAGCCAGGAGTGCTGGCATGTGGCAGAATTATTAATTCCTTGTGTCATACCCACCTGGAATTACATCATGATACCTTATGGGATAGAAAAGTGATTTAATCCATGAGCAGGGTTGCTGCTTGTCTCTCTTTTCCTCTCCATTCTTGAGATGAGAGAACTCAGTGGCCAGTAGGACAGGCCCTGGACTCAGTACCCTGCCGTGGGTGCAGGGCTCTGTGGGGACAGCTGCATCCCTGATGCTTCCCTCTAGTTACACACCTGCTAGGAGCTATACTTAGCATGGAAAGCTTCCCGGGAGAAAGCAAGCAGGGGACAAGCAGAAAGGCTGCGGATTTGGCCTTCTYGTCATCAGTGAGTCGTGAAGTTCCCAGATGCCCTTCAGGGATATCATCCAAAAATGACAATCAGGTGAGAAGCAGGCAGCATCCCTGGGCTTGCTGGCAGCGCTCAGAGACAGCCCCGACAAGTGACAGCTTCATAGCTCTTGGGTGCAGTGCCAGGAAGCCTGACGTGTTTGTGCTGATGGGCCCTAACAGTCCAGACCGTCCAGTGAGGGCCATATGGGAGCTGCGGCCGCTCTGGAGGGTGGCACAAGCCAGGGCCACTGGCGGAGCCATCACTGGTGTGAGACGTGGGGCTTTGCCAACTRTCCTGTGTCGTGGATCACACAGGCTCTTGTACCACGTCTTGCACAGTTGGAGCAGCCCCATGGTGCTTGGCAAGCTGCCTGCTCGTGCTCCAGCCTGTCTATGACACTTAATGACTGAACGTGAGCTTCCCTTGCCTTGCTCCCAAAGTGAAGGGCAGTGTGTGTGAACTGAAAGCCTGGGATGTTCAAGGTCAGTGGAATTGCATGCTCCTCTCCACCTCTGGCCATCGGGGTGCTCCCAGGGTGGCCACCACTTCTCAGCTTGTCCAGGAAAGCTGTGAGGTGAGCTGTGAGTTGGACCTTTCTGACCACCAAACCTCTCCATGTCCCCACATCTTCTTACAGCTGGTGGCTCCCTGGGGACCTTGCACAGTGGCAAACTGAGCTGTGGTATCTTGCCTAGGGAAAGCAGCACAGCTGGCTGGGTTAGGAGGCTGTGTTTTCTTTTATATTCTCTTTCTAGCGACTGTTGAGCTGCATTTTCACCGCCCAAGACTCCTGTGTCACCTGCAAGGTGCAGCAGTGGCCTCCTCTCTAGACCACCCCTTGTCTTCCAGTTTTTTGTGTGCTCTGGGAGAAGTTCACGAGCTCCTTCTTTGGTGACCTCTCTGCCCTGGGCTCCAGCAGGTGAGGAGTGAAACTCTATCCCTGCTCCGTAGCTGTGGGAGGCTTGGAATGAATGAGAGTCCAGCGGCTCCCATGTACCTTGGGAGCTGGTGACAGGTGGCACTGCCTCCCTGAAGGACACTCTGCTTTGCTTCCAGCTGCTCTCCAAGATGCCCTGCTTGTGTTTTGGTATTTACAGCCACCTGGGCTGTTGCTCAGCTGGRGCATTTGCTGTGTTGAGATGAAAAATGCAGCAGGAATTTTCAACTGTGCTAAAGTGAGTTGGCTTTTCTGGTCTTGGTAGCTCTTGACTCTTCTCCACAGTCGCCCTCTCAGCAAGAAGCTCTCACTGAAGGAAACTCTTAGGTTGTGCTTAGGATCTGCCAGGCGCTGTGAGCTTCACTGAAGGGCTTTCCTTCAGTGGTTGTTACTCTGTGCTTTCCTTCAGTGCTGCTGTTACTCAGGGTTTCTCCAGCCTCAAGGGAAAAGTCTGGCAGTGAAATGAGAGGATCTCTGCATCATCGTGAGGAGCGCCCAAACATCTTCAACTGGTGGGATAAATTCATGCTAATCTAGCTTTTCTTGTATCAGTATTGCTACTATAACGGTGCTGTGAGGAGAGAGAGAGGAAGGTTAACATTCCCGTTTCAGTACTGGGGAGATGCAGTCCAAAACATCCTCAGGAAACCTCTTGTACTCCTTGTTCTTCCTTCAAGAACTCCCTCTCCACAGCAGTTACCAGTGGGGACAGCCTGCCTAGTTCTGCTTCTGTCCTGGCTTTCGGCAGCCATACAGGTGTGTAAAGTGAARTGCAAGGGAGCTGCAGGCACCTCTTTGAGCCACTGGAAAGAGAAGGGAGCACTGGTCTCCTCAGACTCGGTGCTTGCAACTTCTTCCCTTCCGAAATGCAGACTGACTTGGAGGCCGTAGCAGTGGGATAATCCCTCTCCCATCTCCAGACTCTTCTCCATGGCATTAGGAAGGGATATGTGCCGAGAATTGTATCTGTTTCCGCTCATGAGTGCGAGAGACAGAAAGTCATTCCTAATCCCAGCTGGGGAGACAAATTGAACAAAACTGGTAAGCTTGGTATAAACGGATAACCGTAATGTTACTTGTAGGCTGCTTAACCCCTCTTTATTTGTGCTATGGAGGCTTTCCTGGAACTGAAGGCACTAGCCAATGTAAATTGCTTCTGTCAATGTGCTTTATTGGACAACATCGAAGTATAAACAATAAAGAGTGTTTAAAAAAAAAAAAAAAAAAAAAAAAACCCAAAAAAAAACCCCCCAAAAAACCCCCAGGCTTACTAAGCCTGACCAAGTCATAAACRGATCTGAGTGCTGGACAGGTCAGGCTTCAGCTGGTGTTCATGAAAATGCAGGGGTTCTGCCATGTCTGCGGGTGATTCATGGAATTCATGGAATATTGCAGGGGAGGAGAATCCCGCAGCAGTGGTTAAAACACCACAGCAACGAGGGGCTCATTGCGTGTCAGGTTTCTGCTATTGCAGATTTCTGTGGATACCATTTATACTAGTGTATGTTCTCTGCTTCCAGTGAGCGCAGATGAAAGCCTGAGAAGGGTTCCTGCGTTCTAAGTTTGCAGAAACTTGTTAATAATTTAAAGTACTGAAGTCAGTCAAATTAGGTTGCTYGCTGAAATTGAACTTATTTGCATTGGCTTGTCTGCTTTTGTGCAACAGATCTCTCTGCAGGCTTATGTTTGTGTAAGCTTTTTGTATGTGCTTGTGAGTGTTTGTGTGCATACGTAATTTCCTTCAGCGGCTTATAGCCGAAAGAGACTGAGCTGGATTTAGACATGGAACAAGAAAAATAATTTCTCCCTGCCCATGTATATATTCAGTGGAAGTCCACCCCTAAGGGAAGCCAAATAGCTAACATATAAATCCCTGGGAAAAGAAAGGGGGGGGAAAAAAAAAAGAGGAGAAAAAAAAAAAGCTCTCTTGTTTTAAATTATAGCTGGGCATATGTGAAGCTGAAATTCCTGCTGCAGCATCCAGACGGTGCCTCAAGCTGGCCRTGCGTTCCCAGAAATAAAGAGAAATCCCAGAGCCTACCTGCAGAACGACCTTTCTCCTAGCACKGGCTTGCAGCTCCGAAGCTTTTGTGCTGGAAGAGGCGAGGTAAGATACATGGAGTGACAGATTGCTGCTGACAGCGAAAGGCTCCTTCAGCTGCATCGCTCTGCAGCCCCAGCGATACATCCAGGGGCTTGTTAGAGGAACAACAGCGCCAGCCAATAACCAGTTGGTCTAAGCCCTAGAGATAGAGCCTGCGTCCCCCCACTCTGCTTTCTAATCAACGAGTGTAGAGTAAATTCAGCTGCTGTGTTATTGCTCTCCCTGCATGTTATACAGCAAAGATCTGTGTGTGGTGCTGTGCAAGGCTATAAATAACAATGTTTGTGTGTGCGGGTGTGTGCATATTTATGTGTGTGTGGATATATTAGGGCTGAGGCTGATTGCAGAGCAGTCCAGAAAATAGAAATCCTTTTGTGCAAATCATGCTTTTTTGGAGGAAAGGAGAGCTAGGAGGCGGGGGGTGATAAATTGGCCCTGAACCGTGAAAAAATTTTTTAAAAGCAAAGCAATTTCAGGGAAAGGGTCTCCAAAAAAAAGTCCAGTTTCAGGAGGCAGCTCAATTGAATTTCTGGTTCCTGGCTGCCAGCCAGAAGGGCCTCTTGTCACTTCTGTTTTCTTCCAACAAGGCAGAAGGCAGAATTGACAGCAGCCTTCCCGCCAGGCTGAGAGAGAGGCAGGGAAGCCAGATGCTTAAGCCTTCTTGTTCCCTCCTCCTCCTGCAGCCAGAGAGCCAGGGAGTGAAGTTACTTAACTTTTCCATCTCTGCCCCTCAGGATTCTGGATCTGGCCAGGTGAGGATTGTATGGATTGAACTCATACCTGTCCGTCTGCAAGGACGGTGCATGAGTGCAGAGAGGTTCCTATCTGCAGAGGAGTGTGAGTGTCACATCATGAAGTGTAATTATGTGTTTGAACACACTGGTGTGATCTGACCTGTGTATACTGAGTTTATSCAGAGAAACACGCAGAAGGAAATGGGCTGATATATGATCCCCAGCCTTAGGGGGAAACCTGGACAAACAGTTGCGTAAAAGGACTTCAGAACTTCCATTCTAGCACTTATAAAGTCACTCTCAAAATATGCTAACTGTGTAATTACATATAGCTGCTGTTCATATAGGYGATATCTAAAATATTCTCCCATTTCTTCTCCCAGGACAGGAACACAGTGTGCTCTCAGCCCCTCTCTTTTCTCCTTTGTTATCATCTTTAGATAAAGAGAAAATTAGAGAGATTTCAGTTACTCTAGAGTTAGTGTTTGTGTATGCATCATTTAACTAGGTAATTTGCTGACTCTAAACTTTCTGTGTAATCATATTGGTCGCCCTTTAAAACATTTTTAACTACTAGTAGATCTATTAGGAGAATGGCCCTTTTCCTTATACTTGAGGCAATAGCAAGGCAAGGGGTTGTGCCGTATAGTGCTTAAGAGACCTGCCCTTCTCCAAAGCAGTGACTGAAGGTTTCATATCTGTCTCGTGCTTGTGCATATGTGTGCATGCACATGTAGAGCCTTGTTTCCACCCCTGCGCTCTTGGTCCCCTCTGCCTTGGAGGGGAAGATCCTGATTTCCTCCCTGGTTGGCAGCCACTGCTATTTGTGCCAAGTCAGGCAGGAACGAGCATTAGCCTAGGGCAAACCGTGAGCATCTGTAGCCTGCAACAAGGCAAAAAGGATTGCCCAGAACTGCCTTTGGAAATATTTTAATTACCCCCAGTGAACTGGCAGTCAACTAACTTGAGGTAAAGATCACAAGTGGAGACAAAGTCTAAGGGGAATTTTTATGCTTGGAGTTGAATTTCAGCAAGGCTTTTTAAGTATTTCTAATTGGAATTGTTTAGCAGTCATCACCAAACATCCCCAAATCAAAACACTTCTAATGAATACATTAAAAAAAACATGATTGTGCTGTCCTAGTACTGTGTTTTGAGATGGATGAATATAGGACTTAAAAAGGAATATGGGTAACAACCTAACCAAGGAGATCTCTCTGAACAGCTCTGTAGTCAGAGGAAGTTTTTAATGGACTGTGAATCAAATATGAATTTATTTGTTGTTTTCCCATCCTGCCAGTGAAAGAAGCCTTGTGTTTGCCAGAAAGCTTTCAGATCAAAATCTTTGCCAGGCAAAGCAGTCTCCTCTTGGAAGCAGACAAGAGCATGAGCTTAAACAACTGGTCTCAGAGTGAGGTGTAGCTACAGTCTTAGCCACGAACAGAGATGATTATTCCTCCCTGGTAATTGTTTCCCATAAGGAAACTATCATACACACAGAGTCACGCACCTTCCTCTGTTCTGTTGACATGTACTGCTAGAAAGATTTATTTCTGTAATAAGACCTTTGCAGTGGAACTTAAAAATGAGGAGGGAAGTGTATTAATTATATATTTTGCCGTTAATGAAACATAATATTTAACAGAAATAATTGCAGGCATCTGCTTGGATGGCACAATTCATTTTCAGTAATAAACGGTTTGTGCTCCCCATTGTTGCACTGATCAATTACAGGGACAAATCCTGCCTCGTGCTGAGTGCCTCTTCTCTCTTTGGGTTTGCAGGTGGTAAAACGTTCTCRTGTTCAGTCGAAGCAGAAGAGGCTGGAGCTGGGCTGCTGTCTTTATAGTGAAACTAGAGTGAAATCAGAATTCTTTGTTCACGTTTCACTGCCTGCTTTGAGGAAAACAGTGATGATGCGATCAGACGTGAGCCTCGGGGTGAGTACGACTGCCACCCACACCAGCTCTAGCAACACACTGTAATCTGTGCGTGATTCCTTCCAGTCTTGTCTATCCCTGGCAGCTCTGTGGCAGACTCTGCTAGGCACAAGAGCCTCTTTCTACAGGACTCRGGTGTCTCACCCCTCTAGCTGCTCCTGAGCATCCTGTGGTCCCTTCCATTTCTCTGGGAATATCCTGTAGGAGCACTTCTTAACACTCACCTCGGCTGGATTTAAGCCATTTTCAAAACCTGGTTATGGTTATTTCTTGGTTATCCCTGAAGTGACTTGGTTGATTGTCAAACCAACCAAATGTCCCTTTGGGATCTGATACAAYGGGTGGCTGGGTGACTTCTTTTCCACTCTGACATAGTGTAAGAAAGTTTATGTTGCAGTAGCACTTGAATATTTTTTCKGTATTGCTAGTACCTTCCGAGCTAGTTGGGTTCTGCTTCTATAGGTGCCCATCTCTGGTTATCCTTTTGCCACCTGAGGTAACTGCACAGTCTGTGATACACACTTGAGTGATTATTTTTCCCCTCYACTTGAGGGAAGTATCTTGCAACGTTATATGCTGGTCCACTGCAGCTGAYTTGTGCTACATATTTCTGAAATGCAACCAGCTGGGTAAGAGGAAAAAAAATTAAAAGCATCCAGAGCAATTTAGGACAGGAAGTAAAAGCAAAAGTTGGTTGAAACACTGTGAACAGACAAGCCCAACAGGCACACAGATCCACTAAGCACTGTGAAACAAGGTGACATTCCTTCCTTCTTTCTCTTTTTTTTTATTTTTTATTTTAACCACTCTCAGTTCAGTTAGTGGATTCTCCCTGTGGGGTTCACCACAAATAAGCTGTGACAGGTGAAGTTGTTAGCTCTAATAGCTATGCACACCTCAAGATAACAGTCCTTTGTACACAAGAGGTTGTTGGGAACTTTTCAAGGAGGTGTTTATAGCCTGACTTGCCGCAGGGATGAGGGTTAGGTCCAGTCTCCTGTAGTGTCTTCATTAGTGAGCTGGAAGAGCGGGWAAGCAGCATGTTAACAACATTTGGGATGAGAGAACTAGGCAAGGAGCCCAGGGAGGTCAGTGAAGCTGGGTAGGACCTGTGGTAGGCTTTCAGTGTGGCTTCATATTGGCCTGTGTTTGTGAGCAAAAAGCTTTGGGCTGTGTCTGGGCAGGTGGGCTAGGTGTTAGCAAGGGCATCTCTTAGGCTGTGGTGTGGACCGCTTGCCTTTCAACCACCGGTTTTGTGCAGATGCATCTCGCAAACGTTTCAGTGCATGAGTAGCAGAGCAGGATGTCTGGATGGATCCCGTGAGCAGAGCGGGTGTGGGAGCTGCGTGTCGGCACTTGCACGTGCACCTCTGCCAGGGCTTCTTGGAGCCACTGTCTTCCCAAAAGCTGTTGCAGTCTGTCAGGCTCCAGCCGCGGCAGCTCCACTGTAAGCCTGCATCCTGCTCTCCCCAAGCCCCTGGCGCTGGAAAGGCGTCCTCCCCGAGTGAACCTCCCCGTGAAGCCACCCGCAGGAGAAGGGCCCTGCTGTTTGGCAGGGAGAGCCCGGCCTCTGCTCTGCCCAATCTGCAGGCGCATTTTTGGGGTTGTGTGTTTACTGAAATCTTGGCTTTGCTGGTCTGCAGAGAATAGAAGTTGATTGTTCAGCAGCCAGGGATCGGCGTCTCCCTGCCTGGACGTGTAAACATCTCCGTACAGCCGTGCGGGGCCATGGGGAATGTCTGTGGTGCGGCAGCCTGCTCGCATTAGAAGCCTGGTCTCTGCTGTGGTAAACACGGCTCCTGTTACCTGTGCTTGCTGAGGCTTTCTGGGCTTCTCCTATCCTCTACTTGGCCGCATTGGCTTCAGGGGCTCTTGAAATCTGACTTGGTTTATTTAATAAACAAACTTAAAGAACTGGTTGTTTTGCAGATTGCTCCATACTGAGTGCTGGCTGCTTTGGAGGAGCCAGGTCAGGATGGGGTTAGCGTCAGGGGAAGCTTGGCAAGAGCCTCAGCGCTGCCAACTCTGCTGCTCCTTCTGCTTCTCAGCCTGCTCCCAAGAACCTTCTTCCTCCTGGAACAGCAGGAATGACTAACGTCCAGGCCTTGCTACTTTGGTGTSTCTCAGCTTGTCTCTTGGGGACTGTGTGAAAGGGGGTTCACAGCCTGTGCTTTCAGACAGGACTGTATGACWGCCAGTGGAAGGAGCTGAAGAGCCTAGCAAGGGAATGGAGCTTCTACCAGGCGTTGCTTGTGTGCAGTCCCTCCTGGATGTCACAGCATAGCGTCGTTGTCCTCAGCAGCTCCRGGAATCCACATCCCAGTGTGGCCCCTTGGCACACGACGTGATAGGGAGAGGCTGGAGAGCTTATCTCATCTTCTGCAGAGAGATCCCCGCATGGATCAGCAGCGTTGCCTGCTTGTTAGAGTGGCTGCGTAGCAACTTCTGTCTGTCCAACAGTGTATTACTAAGTCTGTTAAAGCGGAAGTCAGGAATCTGAACTCTGGATCCCAACCTAAGGCATCTGCTGGTCCAGATTGGAGGGTAGCCAACTCCTGGCTGGTGCAGGAGAGAGTTCCTCCACCCTGCAACTTCACATGTGCTGCTGAAAAACTTCATGGGACATTTGACGGCTTTAGGAAACTTCAGTTTTACATTTAAAGTAACAAGAACCACCTCCTCCTCTTTTCTTGCTCTTCTGATCTTGGTTTGCAGAGTGTTTGGGTGCATCTTAAAGACTTGAAGGTTGAAGTGGCAGCTGCAGGTCAGTGCTTCATATGGTTCCTTTTCTTTCTTCAGGAGGAAGTTTGTCCATTAAAGGCATTACAGCCAATAGGACTGGTAATGTTGAGGTTGTGTTTTACACGTTGACAATAGAAAGAAGAAAGAGGAGGCAATTGGGATGCCACAATAATGATGTTTATCATCTATAATCATCGCACTGGCTGTAACTGCACTTCTAGCTGGCTGCTTTCAAGAACACAGAATTCAAGCAGAAGTCACTGATTATTTTAAAGGATACCACCCAGCTGCCCAGCGCAGTGGTGGAGACTGCAAACGCACCCATTTTATTACACATGTCTAAAAAAAAAAAAGGACATTTCCAGTGCTGAATCCTCTCCTGTATGTGGAGGTGTTAGAGGATGGTGTTTTTATAGTGAGGCTGCTAGAGGAATAACAACTCAGCCTCTTCCTTAGTGATTCCTGGGATCTGGAAGGTATAATTGGAAGAGCTTCCAGCTGCTTGAGCTCCTCTGCATGGATTATTCCAAGGGAGCTCTTTGATGTTTCCCCTGTGCYTGTGTCTGCTCCTCCTTAGTTTTATGCCAGTCTGGAAACACATAACTCTGAGGAGAGACTTTAGGACAGACTTCCCTGCTAACAGAACTATCCTGCAGTCCACTGGGGCTCAATCTGAGGGTGGGGTGCTGGACAGAGATGTCAGGGTGAATTAATGTGATCTCAGTTCAGAGAAGGCCCCYGAAGCAACAACAAGCAATGTTCTCCTGCCTGTCCTTGCAGCTCACTTCTCTGCTGTGTCCGCTAGAACCTGCCCTGGTGGGGAGAGCCAGGCTTTGGAGTGAGGGAGGAGAGCCAAAAGGAAGTCTTGGCCAAAAGGAGTACAATGAATTTTTGAGTTTCACTGTTTGGTGGAAGGTCTAAGTCACCTTCTGCCTGGCAGTATAAGGCTTTACTGCTTGGAAGTGTAAGGYTTCAAGCTGGTAGCACAGGAAGAGTTAAAGACAGATTTTTGTTTGCGTAGTGGCATGTCTTGGAAGCCCGTCCAATGTCTCTGACACTGGGTCTCTTGAGCAAAACATCTGAGAYGCTGCTTGTTTGTTTTTTCCTGATGCTCAGGGTTATCAAGTTGCTTTCTAAGCTTGTTTTCCATGATRATGTCCAGAGGAAGATGGCAAATCTCTCCTTGTTGGACTACAGGAGGCAAATCCTAAGATGTCTGTATGTAAGGGAGGGATATTTCTCATCCTTTGAGGTCTGTCAATGAGAGTTGGTGTTTCTCTTGCATACATCTCCCTCTGCCAAGAACCTTCCTTTAGCAGGGCTCAAATCTGGAAGATTCTTTTAGAGCCACGTTGAAATAAATGAGATTTTACTGAAATACAAAYGCAAACTAATCAGGATTTCACTCCAGCACTTCCATTTTTCTCCAGACTATTCTTTCCAGTGGCACCCACTCCTGGCTTTTCTACACAACCAGAGTYGAGACGGGAGCTGTTCCCCCATATCCAGGGGGCACCCACTGGCGAGGCTGAGCCGGGTCCTTGTAGACTTATCTCATGCGGCTGGGCCAAGGAGGAGCACTGCTCTCTGTGACATACCCTCTGCCTGGTCGCAAGAGTCTTGCTGTTTACTGTGAGGTGAGTTGCTGCTTTCTGCTTCAGGGCCTTATAATTTTAGAATTACCGGATAATGATGAGCTGAAGGAACCCCAGGGGTCTTTAGTCCAGCCTCCTTGTCCAACCARCTTCACAGTTAGGTCCAGTTTGTGAGGACCTTCTCCAGTCAAACCTTGGATATCTGCAAGGACAGGGATTCCAGAGCCTCTTTGGGCTCCTGTCCAGTGCTTAACCACCCTCAGCATGAAAAATGACAGTTCTGGGTTTATTCCAGTGCTGAGCACTCAGTAGTTGCGTGTAAAATCCTTTCCTGAATCTTTTCCCCTCGCTGTGTGCTGCAAAGCTGCAGTGCAGGAGACAGAAGGAGGCCAAAAGACATCTCGCTGTTTGTTTAATTTGACACCCTGCCYGTCCAAACTGAGCAGCCCTTGGAAAAGCCAGGCAAGCAGTTCATGCATTTCTGGGTCTTTTTTCCATCTTAGGGCAAGCTTCCCCTTACTGATAGCTCCTGCACAGAGGAGAGGCCCAGTAGTTCCCCTGTGTGCTCCCTGGTGGCCTGAGAAAAATATAGAGGAATATAGTAGCCCTGGGKTTTGTGCCTGTCAGCTGAATACTTTGAGTCATTCCCAGTTTGTGCATTCTGCTTTGCTCGTGGCTTTGGGGTTTACTGGAGTTGAGCACAACGCCCAGAGCTTGCTGCATGGATTCTGCTTCCAAAGCAGATTTCTCTCTGCTGGGATGTTGGCCTGTGTTTTACACTGGCAAGTACTCGTGTTTTTAAAGAGTTGTTGGTGTAAGACCAAGCCTATCCTGGGCTGGGGACATAGTTAGGCTCTTGTAGGGTGGGCTGAACACTTGAYCTGTGGAATTGGAAGCTGCTGCTTGCTGGAGCAGGCAATTTCTGGGATAGAACCTCCAGATTTTCAAATTTCCTCCTCACTGCTTTAAGAAAAAAACTATAGGTTGTAGGGCCTGTATGGCCAGGACCCTGAAAGTCTCTCTCATGTTCTTTTCTGTGGAAATGGAATGGCAGAAGGAGATGCTAAGTCAGTGGTGAGGATGTGGGAGCTCCTGTGGTGGACCCTTGGCATGAGAGCTACAGAGCAAAGCTTCAGGCTGTCTGAAATGGTGCAGACACAAAATCAGAAGCTGAGGTCGCTCCCAGGCAGTTCCCTACCCTGAATGAGAGTGCTGGAAGTGAACAGAAGAACCGTGAAGTGATACCCACTGTGGTCTTTGTGCTCTGCTGTGTTAACTGCTGTCAAACTTTCAGCAAAGGAAGGGTTTGGAGAAGACAAGCAGGTAGCTCCGTGGGTGTGCCTTTGTTTCCCTCCTTCTAGAAGCATGAATAAAACAAAGCACGACAGGGCTTCCTTGAAAACCTTGTGGGTGGACTGGTGCTATGAGCTGATAGAAGATGGGAGCTGATTCCTGGATGCTGAATGAAAGATGACAGATGGGAAAAGGCAAGACCTTCAGCATGAATATAATCAAATTTTTTCTGAGAACACTGGGATTTTTTTTTTCTGCTTAATGTGAAAGAGACAAAGGAGAGTGTTTGCCTGAGATTAATGGCATAATGGAAAGTGTAGAGGTAAGTTTGGTCAATGCTTTGTTCCTGAAAAACGTGTGAAGAAACTGTATCAGCTTCAAGGATAGGGGGAGGCATGGGCTTTGATGGCTTCTCTGGCCTGAGAGAGGATGGGCTGCATGGGACTCATCCTCCCCCCTCCTGCCTTCATCAGTGGTCCTGAGCACTTGTTTCAGAAGAGAAGGTGAAGGGCCAGCCTCGCTCCCAACCAGTGATGTTTCCACATCCCTACTTTTCCCCTTATGTCTTTTCTCTTACACACTAATGAGTCTGAGGCTGCTTAGTTATGCCTTGAGCAATTGTGCTTTAATTGTGCTCTCTGTCTTTGGCCATCTGTTGTGCTCTTTTAGGAATCTGTTTCAGTTCTGATAYCCCCTTTGGGATGGAGGGACGACAAGTGAACGCAGTATCCAGGGTGTGAATGAGTCATAGATCTTTCTGTTCTGTTCTTTTTTTTCTTTCCAAATGATTCATTCCACTTGATCTGTTTCTTGATGATTGCTGAGCAGTAAGCTGAGATTTTTGTGGAACTGTCTATCACAGAGGGTGGCCTGACTGCTTTATGTGGAAAAATGAGGGACTACGGAGAAGAACGGATGTGGATAAAGTGATGTCTGTTAGGGAAATCCTGATTCATTCAAGACAAGATTGTTTGGACAGGGAATATCACAAAAGTGTGAAGAGGAGGTTACAGTAACTCCCCAGCATGCTGGCAATGGGAGAAAAGGCCAAGATGCAGTTCCTGGTGATACAAGTGTCACAAAGGTGCTGCTCAAATTTGCTCACAGAAGTGAAAGAGCAAGTATGGCAGACCTCTTCTTTGACTAAGCGTCCAAGAGAGACAAAAACCAGGCCAGAAGAGGAAGGTGGAAAGGCTTGGGTAGAGAAGATGAAGAGACGCAAAATGAGCCAGGAGAGCTTGTGAGGAAGACAGAGCAATGGCAAATTTGGGCAGAAGATGCAGAGTATCATCTCTGGGAGAGGGATGTGGGCAGGGATCACCACAGACTGTGCAGAGAGGGCAGCATCTTCCCTGACTGCCAAGCTCAGCTTGTGGATCGGATGATCCTACTCACCCAGACCTGAGAGTCTGAGACTGAAGATTTGGATTCTGGAGCTCCTCAGTGTCTTCCTGGAGGGAGAGACTTGAGGTAGGTGGGGACAGGCAATGAGTGGCATTTGGTGACAAAATGGGCAGGTTTAGCCTCCGCATATTTGTTGTGTAGGATTAATATAACTCTCTCACCATCTCTTGTGAGAACAGAGAGCTAAGTCTGAAGGGACAGGATAGCTGCACTTAGAGAAAGACCTGCAGATGATACCTGCAAACGGCCTGTTCCCCCTTTTAGGATAAGGAGATAAAATTACGGCTGGTGCAGCTGTTTTATTTGATTGTGTGCGAGGCATGTCCTGTGTTCATAGGGAGAACATAAGCTCGTGAATTTATCACCTCAGCATTTGCCCTGGCTCCTTTCTCCTGATGTGCAGGCATGTTCTGGCCTGTCCTGGTGCTGCCAGGGGGATGCTGTGCTATCCCTGGCTCTGATTATGCTGGGAATGCCTCGCTGTGAGCAGGATGCCCTCTTTTTCTGCAGTCTCTGCCATCCAGAGTGCCTTGATTCTGCTTGGGCCTGCAGCATCCAGCTGCGGCACACAACAGCATGTGTTCAACCCATTGCTGGCTTCTCCTGACCACTGAGCTCATTCTGGGCCCACCGCAGGTATGATTCAGACCTAGATTTGAGTGTGGTAACTGCATGTGGGCAGGCTGCACGTTCATGGCAGACCTTCAGTATCCTTAGGAAAGTCTTATTCCATCCTAGGCCAGGGAGATCCTCCCTTCATCCGTGGCTGCTCCTTCTTCCTCTGACTCCTGAGCTTCCCTGAAGGGTATCTCAGACTGTCTTCATGTGCTTCCTTGATGCCCATGTGGTTTCTGATCTTCCTTCTTCCCCCAGGCGTCACTCCTCATCACTGCTGCCTGCATAAGCACTGAAAAGAAGCACCTGATATTTTGCTTGCTGGCTCTTTCCCGCCTCTCTGACACCTTTCACATCCACCTTCCAACCATGGGAAGGAATTGAGATATTTAGTCCCATGATTGTCAGCCCAACAAAACCATCTCGTAGCTTAAATATAGGAAGTGCACCTAGCTGAAATGACCAAGTCTAATTCCAACTGACAGGTGCAAAAACTCTGTTGTCATTACTGGTCCCTTTTAAAGGAGAGCACAGCTTCTGGAAGAGAAACTTAAAACAAGGCAGAGAAATAAAATTGCCAGGCAGAAATCGTGTGGGATCCATTGCAAACCTAGGGTTACCAACTTGTATAGCTGCTTCCACTGGTGGTGGTTTCTTGATTAACATGAGAGAAACCCTAAGTTCCTTTTGGAGCTAAGAAATAAGTGATATCTGGGGAGCCCTGGTTCTTCCTGGAGGGTTTACAGACAACATCCTCTTTCCGCTCCAGTGCCCTAGTTGAGTCCTTGGTCGGGGGCCTGTGCCCTGCTCAATCCCAGCACCTTAGGGACCACCTTGAGCAGGGAATTCTGCAGGCCTGCCTGAGCCTGGCTTGGGACAGCCACAGCTCTGCTGAGTCCGGAAGAACTTTTCTTCTCCCAGAAGGTGCCCTTCTCTGTGTGCCTGAATGCTCTGGGGCCTCTCTGTTCTACTGAGGTTGTCTTGCTCTCTAGAGAGCGAGCTGAGTTGCCGGGTGAGGGCCTCTAGCAGCACTGCTAACTCCACACAGATGTGCAAGGCCTCTCTCTATGTCATTCTTCTACTGCTGCTGTTTTCTAAAGCATGGGGCTCGCCAAATTACGTAAGGGGCTCTCTCTGCTACTCYTGTATTCTGCAGACAGGCCTCTCTCTGGTTTAAACCTGTACCTGCAGGGTTAGGTGCCAAGCATCAGTCATCTGAGAGGACTGTAAATGAGGTTCCTTCAAAAACTAGTTGTTTTGCTTAGAGCCATAATGGGGAAACTGCTGTTTCCATTCAGTCCCCTTTGTATCAATCTGTAGAGTTCGGCTGTGGGAGAGAGGTGTTGAGATCCCCARAGGCTCCTAATTAATTGCTAACCCCACATTACTTCCTGGCAATGCAGGGCCCCTCCAGCAGTACCACCTCTTTATGGCTAATTAGGGTGAAAGCCAAGCGGAGGCTGCGTTTCACTGGCGATCAGTTAACCTTCCTTCTGGCTTTATTCCTTGCAGACACATCTTGGCATGGTGAGGGGAAGCCAAGGTTGAACATATGGCTTGTTGTGGAGCTCTGACCTTCCCAGAGTAGCAGTGTTCTGGGACAAAGCCAGATGCCTGGAATTTCCATCTAGTGACACTCCAAAGTCCACCTGGAAAACCACTGTGCCRTTCGGGGGAGCTGCAGGATGTGCTTCTGCAAACCACACACGCGGTCTGGTGGGATCTTATCTGTCAGTGAAGGAAAAGCACTGGTGGGATGAGACACAGCACTGGAGACAGAAACTATCTGGCTGTTCTGAATGTGAGAAGAATTCTGYGGCTGGCTGCTGGAGGAGACCTTGGATAAGCAGCACGTAACTGCTGCCGGTGGCTCGCCAAGGTCTGCGTGGGGGAAAAACCTCCCTCGAAGAGGATTTCCCATCTCCTGCAGAGGCCTTCACAGCTGCTGAGCTTCCTTTGTAGCCCTGGCCTCATGGCTGGGATTTGCTTTCCTGTCAATCTTGAAACCTCTTTGCGTGCACCAGTCCTCATGGAGCTCCCTGCATCCCATCTCTGCAGTGCTGCTTGCTCCTTTCTGAAATCCACTTTGAACAGAAGACATTTCCACTCAGTCTTCCTTTTGGTCTGCTGAGACCTATTTACTTAGCTTTCTGTTGCAGCTTCTTCCAACAGCCCTGGCTAAAGCACTGATCAAAGGCACGTGGGCTGTTAGTCTCCCTGTGCTAAAGGTTAGAGGAGCTCTTCCTGCTCTTCCAGACTGGCAGCTCTCTTAAGCACATCCTTAGCCTCCTCATTGCAGATCAAAACCCCAGGCACCTGGGAGCACATTCGAGTCATGTACGGTCAAAGAGACTGCTGTGTTTGTGTTTAGTGCCTGTCAACCCTGGTGTGCTGAGGTCGACTGACTTCGCCTGGCTGCTTCACACTCTCTGGGAAGCGTCTGTGGTTTGTCCTGAGAAACCTGTGTCGCCCGAGTTCCTCCTGTGCTCCCCGGCACAAGGGATTGTCAGGAGGTGGGTTGGGAGTTTGGTGAGAGTCCTGTTGGCCTCTTCTACCCCAAAATGGGCCAGGCAGACCCAGGGTGGGCAGTGCCACCCTCCCCTTGAGCCGGCACGCTCCTTCTCTGCTGTGTTAGTGCCTGGTGTTGTGTAGGTATGAACCTTGACCCCAAACCGATCTCTTCTAGGGAGGATRCGCTTCAAAAGGAACAAGCTTCTGCAGCTGAGGCCAGGCTGCTGCTTTGGAAACTCCTGGGCGTGCAACCCAGCATTGTGGAAGGATATGGCGGCGAGAACTGCAATGTGCTGGCACGGCAGAAGGTGAGCACGACAGCTCTGCTGAGCCTCTTCCTTCTGCAGTTACCCCAGCTGTCTGCTACTAAAAAGGTGTTTTACAGGTGATAAGAATGGATATTCTGGCTGCGTTGGAGAATCACATACTTAATTCTTGGCATAATTAGTGCTGTTTGGTGTTGGAATGGTCGGAAGAATATCTGGTCTCTCTCCTACTTCCTGATTAGATAAGACTCCCAAATTGCTCTATTTCTCTTCCATGACAACGAGACTGATGCACCTACCTGGAGCCAGGGGTTAACGTAGGCAGAATCTGTCACTGTTGGCTGTGATTTCCCGAATACATGGTGACCTCAAGACGCCGTACTGCGCTGGCCAGGAGAATATATGTGGACGGCAGGAGAGCCTGGTTCAAGCCCCCTGTCCTGCACTCAGGTTTCACGTGGTGTGCCTGAGCTGCATGCAAAGAGCTCAGCTCAGGCCTGACTGTGGCACAGTCCTGATCTGCACGCAGGTTTGGGGCTATAAATTGTGGCTATAGCAATGTGGCATCTACGGACAAGGGTCACACTGGCCCTTTGGGCAGTGGTGTTTGTGTGGGAGCCAGAGAGTTTGTGCAAGGGGCAACCATTACGTGGTACAGAGCTGCATTAGGTACCAGGAGCAGCAATGAGACTAAACCTTGGCCACCCAATGACTCCACGCCAGGAGGTCACTTCCCCTAAGGAAAACAAGGCAGCATTTGCAATGGTCAGTAAGAAGGGATCAGAATTGGGCAGGAGCTGTTGAAGGTCACTAGAAATTGCTCGCAAAGTTAGTGGGAGCCATATCAGACCTGTGCTATGAGAAGGATGGGAGGAGGCTCATTTGATCAGAAGACAAATTAGATGGTTAGAGGCATCACACTCATTCCTTATGACCAGAGCAACCACGGTCACTGCCACCAGTTCTCCCAGGAACTGCATTCTAGGACCTGTGAGGCCGTTCACTGTCACGAGGTGCTGTGGCCCTTAGGCAGCACGGCAACTCTCAGCTCCCTCCATGGCTCCCTGTGCTCACAGGACCGCGTGTGGCYGCTCTTCTGTGGCCACTGACACCCAGCACTTCCCTCCGCTCCTGGGCAGCAGCTGCTACATCCATTTGCTCAGCAGGTTTGTTCTTGCGTTCCCTAGAAGAATAGGCCTTTCAGAAGAGGTGGAGAAGAGAGGAAAAGTTGTTAGTGGGTGGAAATGGAGGGAAATGGAAGGCAGAGGGAAGAGGCAGCAAATGACTGAAGGAATTATCGCTGGAGCGAGGAAAGGACTGTGTCCCCAGTCGCTCTGAGCACTCGGCAGATCCTGTGGCATGTCTGCTTTATTACTGACAGAGCTCTCCCTTCTGTCGGCTTGTTTCCTAATTGCTGGTGTTGTAAACTGCTTGATTTATGGCTCCGTTCATCAGTTCTGGCCCTCGGGTATAACATGCTTTTCCTTCCAGGCTGGGAAGTGAATAACGAATTAACAGCCCACCTTAGGTTCAATAAGAAGCTGAGCGTTCGGGGATCTTTATTGCGATGCATGTGCCAAATCTCAGTGCTTAATTTTATTTTTCATTCATGGAGGGTATTCAGTGACTCCTTCCCCAGGGCAGCAGCTGCATTGTGGATGCTTGGTGCCTTTGAAGTGTCTCACAAGAGAAGCCACCAAGGAATGGATTCGCTGTTGGTTTGCTTGGGGAACTCAATCTGTTCCTTTGCAGCTTGCTCGGAAGCTGATACTGTGTGCCATACGTGTTTGTCTCATACGAAATTCCTTTCAGAACAGTCGAAGGATGAAGATCAAGGCGGAGAACAAACAGTCCTGCTGAACCAGAGCCATGACCTCCGATGTGCGAGTTGCTGTCAAGCCAATCCTGGCCTGTCGTCTCAGTGTTCAGCTCTAAGAAGAGCTTTGACCTAGGCCCGCAGAGATAGCTCAGTGTAACTTCAGTCTGCTCTTGAGTGCAGTGAGTATCTCTGCCCCTGTGGATCTGCGTGTGCCACTACAATGAGGGCAATTCGGTGCCTTCTGCACAACTGTGTTTCACGTGGTTATGTGTCTGCATCACAGGGCACACCCCTGGTGTGTGATGTGGGGCAGACTCACACTTCGGGCAGTGGAGGTGAGTGTATGTCACATAGATGTGCTGTGCTGACCAGCTGAGCCTGGCGTAGAGGAACTTTGGAGGGGAATGGCACAGGGCACCAGAGAGCACAGCCTAAGCCTTGCCAGGTGAGAGTAGGAGAGGGAGGCGTGTGAGGGGACAGCGGATCTGGGAGTGCAGAGCACAAATGCGGAGCTGCAGAGCCCTCCCAGCTTGCATGCTGGGGCTTTAGCATTCTGTTTCCTTGTGCCATATAGTCCAGAATCCAAGAGCACTAAGAAGGGAGATCAAAAGAGCCTCTTGCTTACATTTCACACGTCCTATCACTGAGAACATTAACTGCTAATTACTCAGCTGATATGAATACATGCTCAAAGTCCAGGTGTTATCGCTTACTGATAAAAAGGCTTGAAGCTACCAGTGGTTCTACGTGTGAGCATGCTCACCCCCATGCAGAATCTCTGTCGTGTTTCCTASATTGCGTGGCAGGCAAGATGGTTCAGAGAGAGAATGTGCAGAAGGTTTGAGGTTCAAGGTCCTGAYAGTATCTTGATTGCCCAGCTGAGGCCATGAGCTAGCAGCAGAGATCAAAGGAGCAGTAGTCTGGGATGTGTGTTCAGCACAAGCACAGAAGATGSCTGCACACTTTCCCCCATGCTAGGCAAAGACTGGGGTAATTTCTAGGCCTGAGACCAACTCACTTGCTGGTACTGCAGTAGACTCCCATCATAACATGGAGAGCTTCTCTTTTGACTTATTCCTGCTGCTCACTGTGGACAAGGGGCTTTAAATGGGATCAGTGTGCAATATCGTTCTTTAAACTCTCTCTTCACGTGGCACGATCCTCTCCCTCCCCTCTGACCTGTTCCTRGCTGATTAGTACTGATTGAAGCTCTGCAGCGTCGAATCACCTTCTAGGCAGTTGAACAGGAGCTGCTCAAAGACGGTGCTTTTCCCTCCCTCCTGCCCAGGAGCAGGAATTAGCTCAAGCAGGTTGCGGCAGCAGATCCGGTAATGACTCTATCAGTGAATGTAGTTCTCGTTGCCTAGATGCAGGTGAAAAAAAAAAAAACTACCAGGAGGAAGGGAAGATCTTATGGCTGAAGATATAATCAGATGAACATCTGTTCCATTTTTAGATTTTTTTTTTTTTTTCTAAACTACATATTTCTGCTGAAGCTTCCTGCCCCTCTGCTCTCAGGTCTCCTCCTGCTGCTCAGGTGAGTAACCCAGGTCGTGTTTCTGCTCTGCAACCGCACAGAGCAAAACAGCTTTGGTGTGAACCCTGCTGTCAAGCTCATCTTGTTCTGAACATAGTGATCCCAGGGGTCTGACCTCGCACAGGACTCGGCTTTGCTGCTCTGGCTCCAGAGGCCTCGAGCGCCTGCTCTGTTGACGCTTCTTGTCACAGCCTGTGTGCTCCTAGGACACAGAGCATTTTGGTGTCTCTTTAGCACAGCAAAGCACCAAGCAGGTTGTGAGCTTGTTCTTTGAGTTGTCTCCAGGCTCTTGCCCACTTCTGAGCTTCCTGAGGAGTTTCCTGCACTGGAGGTTGAGCTCAACCTTGGAGGCTCAGTACAAGTCGGACATGAAGGCTGAAAGGTGAATCCCTCTGAAAATGGCCTTACTAAYTAAGACAAAGTGAGGTCTGGCCTGGGGGTGCCCGTGAGGAGCAAGCTGGGCTGTGGCTCTGCAAACCTCTAGGAGCTGTAGGATGTGGAATGTGACMCAGAGACATTTTAGACCTATCTTCCAGCTATAGCTAAGCAAGACCTTGTGCCTGGGCTGCACAGASCCCCTATTCCTCCCCCTAAGGGGCAAGAAGACAGAAGCCAGCATTATTCCACACTTTGAGTGTGGAGGAGGACAGCTCATTCTACCTGTGCTGGACTAGCGCTGCCTTCACCAGTCGCACCTGGGGTGGTCTCCAGGAGCAGGAGGATTACAAGCTGCATGGCTGCCACTGAGCTCTGACTGCTCTGCCCATTTACCCTTCCCTTGGCCAGGGCCTGGAGCCTCCATCCCTTTTCCTTCACCACAGGACTGCTCGGAAGCCATGAGGAAAATCCAGTGGCAGCCTCCACAAACACTTGGTTGTCTCCCAGATCTCTTCTCTCTGTTGCAGCTTCTGACTCGCTTGAGTCAAGGACGTGCATTACTCACTGTCTTTCTCTGCCCTGCATCAGCTCTGCTGTGGCTCRCCCGCCTCACGGAGATGTCCCTGCTTAGCCAGCCAGGATAACCTGCAGGGCCAGGGCTCCATCCTTCAAGGCAACCGCACGGTTCTTCTGCYGCTGGCACGCGAGGCAGTGCAAGAGTCATCATCCAGAAGCTCTGAGCCTGGCAGGAATCCTGCTGCTCACCAGCACCAAGGCGCCACCTCCAGCAGGGCCTGGCTGCAGGGGGGCACTGGGCGAGCAGGGATCTGCGGGACAGTGACGGTCCGTTCCCTGCCGCTGCACCCACCCAGTCCCCTGCTTCTGCGCTGTGCAGGACTGAGCGCTACGAGCTGCGCTAGGAGGGGACATTGTCCTTCCCAACGGGTCCCTAACACACACACCCCAGGTTCTGGTAAGGCACAGGGGAAGGGAGGTGACTTTTCCCTCTCCRTTGCTTTGTTCTTGTTTAGGTAATGGTGGGGAGAAAAGGCCTTGCCAGRTCCATTAAGGAAGTTGTTGTTTAGCTGAGGGCTTACGTGTTGTTTGGGGGAAGAAGATTTTGTTTGCTTTTGGCCTGGGGATGAGGAAAGAACAGTTCATTTTAATTAGTTTCTGTTTCTTTACCTTGGCTTCATTTAAACAGAGAATAAATTTCTGAAGGGAGAATTTAAAGGAAAAAAAAAATGTTGGGGAGAGCGTGCCAAAGGAGATCCCAGAATGGGGCTGGGATTTGGGATCTGGGCTTCCCATCTCTTCCCTGACCAAGGAAAGCTTTCACCATAGAGCCACAGGATGTGCCTCATTGCTTTCSCTCTCTCCTTAGTGTCTGCAGTCATGTTCAAGGGAAGTCTCTGTATGGYTGTGGTGGAGTTGATGGCAGTATGGAGATGARYGGGACGTGCCATGGCCTGTCTGGCYATAKAGRCTCACCTAGGAAGCAGAGGCTCTGACCAAAACGTAGACTTGGTTCTTTAGTTTGTGAGATCTCTTGGAAAACMGAGTATTTAAGGCAGAACCTCCTGTCTGACCGCAGCACGTGGTAGTAGGTGCTGTGTGGAGTGYTCCCTTGGGGCTGCACTGAGCGGTCCGGTTCCTAAATCAGCCTCTGCCTCGTTTCTCAGCTGATCAGGATGTGAGAAGGCAGCACCCAGAGACTTTCCTTCCTTCAGTTCTGCTCCCTTGAGTTGCACTGGATGCTCCCAGAGCTGGGGAGCAGGCAGCCTGCTGAGCGTATGGAGACGAGCTGTCATTGCTGTGAAWGTGTTTAGGCACCTGGTTCTGCGACTTTGGTGAGAATTAGACATGAAACGAGCTGTGGAATAAAACATTTACATGAACCTGGCCTCAGTACCTTCCTGCTAGGGTGCTTGCCTGCCTGTGAGCACTGCCGCTGRGGCAGCCAGAGACACCTTTGAGAGGGATGTTCAGGTGAGAAGAGAAATTACACTGAGGAGCCGAACCCAGCCCAGACATCTTCTCCTTCCACCATATCTGTGCCCATTTACCTCCATTTTCCTCTCCATCCCTTGTCTCTGTGGCACAGCCCTATGGAGAAGGTGTAGTGGGAGTAAGGGTCCCTTCCATGTTCTCCCACTCTTGTCTGCAGATTTTGGCTCTGGGGAAGGAGAGGCCCTAGCCCTTTGAAGTCTCTGTGTCACTGCTTCTTTGTGAAYGGGAAGGTGGCAGTTGTGACAACAGGTGGAGAGCAGGGACAAGCAGCTGGGGTGTAGGAAGCTATAGGKCAGGGCAGGGTTTGCTTTTGTCCGGGTCAGAAAGAAAGGAGACCTGCTGGTGCCAAGAGAGTTAAAGCCYTCTCCATTGCAGCCCTCCTGGCCACGTGGGGCTCTGCAGGCCCTATTTGCAGTCTGCAGCACTTGCTGGCAACCGGCTGCCCTCGGAGCCGGGCTCGGTGCCTTCTGTCTCCCCTATTCTCTCCAAGGGCACCTCCCCGCTGTTCAGGGCTGCGGGAGCTCGGGGTCATTCCCACTCTGAGCCTTTTTTCTGTCTCTCCTTCCCTTTCCAGCTCCTTAAACAACAAAGGTRTGGAGGGGATTTATACCTCTGCCTGGTAACAAGGCAGAGCAGTGAGGCGCTGTCACCGTTTTGTGAGGGCTCCATAGATTTTTATGGCTCTTCAGTCCTTGGGTTCCCAACCTTCCTTTGGCTTGTAAATTGCCCACAAAATGCAGACATAGCTCCTATTCTGTGAGATCCTTTGATGATTTTATTTATATCTCCTGCTTTGTCTTGCCTTTTATTACAGGGAGACTGCAATTAATTATTATCCCATCAGCTTCTCTTTAGCCTGACAGTACAATGCAGCACGCGGTGTCCAGCCTTGCCCTGCCTGTGTGCCTGCGGGCRGGCGGCTGTTCTCGACATGAACAAAAGCGCCGGCGGTTTGAGAAGGGGACGTGCTGCTAACGGGCAGCCTGGAGACTGCACCAGTGCCGTGAGGCAGCACCGTGGCTGCAGTGACCCAACATCCCAGTCCAGGTATCGTGCTCCGTGTTTTATCTCACCATCCAAAGTGCTTTTTATATCATCGCTCTTCAGGTGGGTATAGATCCTTGGTGAGGGTAGARGCAGGGCTCTTGTGTCCTTTTCCAGAACCTCAGACCAGATTATTTCATGTCTTACCCCTTGTGAAATGGAAATGATACTTCTTAGAGAGAGAAAACAGTCATGRTTTGGTCAGTGRGAGCAGAGCCTCGGTGGGAACACARGAGGTGCACAAAGAGTTTGGAATAGCACCAGCACCATCAGAAATCTTGGGGAYRTTTCCCCTGGGATACAGCTGGAGGAACTGGGACTCTCTGGTCCTGAGACAGCTTGGATGGCAGCTGCTGATGCTCTTTCAAAGAGGGAGAGAATAAGCAGTTCTTCACCTCCCCAGGGTAGTAGGAGGGCAAGAAGAGCTTAACTTATGTCAGGGGAGATTCAGGCTAGATGTGGGGAAAGGGCTGAGGATAGTAATGTCAGGAGCAGTTTTCCTGGACTGGAGAGGGAGAGKGTCCAGTGTTGATGCTAGTTAGGAGCAGTTTGGGGTATGTGCCTGTTAGGAAGAAGTCGACCSCTACCTCTTCATAAGCAGATGGACAAGATGACTTCTCAAGAGTGCAGCCCAGTTTTCCAGGTCTCTTCACCAAGCTCTTCTGAGGACAAGTTTTCTTAGATGGTCACTGGGCCAAGCAGCTTCTCCTTGGTTCGTTCTCCAGGTGCAGGCCCTGATCAAATAGAGCACTGCCAGGCACGGCACTTTGGGGGTAATAATAGTTGAAAGTGTTGAAAACAATTGTTTTAGACAGAGAGATGTGTGATGGTGACTCCACAATCCATGTCTTGTCCAATCTTTAACACTGGTGTTTGAACAGGGAATAAAGAGCCACTGTGGCTGGGCAGAGCTGGAGATGCAGTCAAGATGTTTCCACAAGATTCAGTGCTTGGCGAGTGGAAGCTGTTTGTGAACCGAGTGCCTGTTCGCTTCCTTTCTGCTTACCCAATCTCAGTTTTGGGCTGTTGGTGAGACCTCCTCACTAATGACAACAGAGCACAGCCTCCAAAACATCCCCTAGAAGAGGCTATTTCAGAAGCTGTCAGTGCAGTCCTGAGCCAGCATCTTCTGCTTGCCTGCCCAGCGGGATCCACACACGGGTGGAGGCTGCAGTACAGCCCCTGTGTGGGCCACAGTGCTCTAAGCTTAGAGATGCCTCTCGCTCCTGTTCTGCATGGATGGCATGTGCTCACTAGCCTGCATTGCTACCAGCCACGGGCTGCACTGAGTTGTTATAGTCCAAGCTGCTGTAGCTCTGGGGCTCTGTGAGGAGGAAAGGGCAGGTCTGGGCGGGCAGGAGAGGCCGTCGAGCTGCCTCTACCATTGCAAGTGCCAGAGTGGAAGCGCCAGCAACAGCAGGGCTGGGATGCTGAGCTGCCTGCACAGAGCTGGCCTCGAGTCGAGGGCAGCCTCCCCCACGTACCGAGGCTTTCAGAGGGAGAAGAGCGTGCGGCAGCCTGCAGCGCTGCTTGGATATGTGGCCCTGTACTGCACTTCGTCCCAAGCCTGGAGATGTGGCTGCAGGTGAGAGCAAGAAGGCAGTGCCTGATTCAAGGTTTTCCATTGAAAAAATGTTGATACGGTGATCAAGTGAGTTCCTCCTCCTGCAGCCCGACTGCATCCCAGCTACTGAATCTCTGATTACTGGGAGAAAATTGCAACTAAATCCTCCCAGCATTGAAGCGTGAACTGTGAGAGCTGCTCTTTACGTCAGATGTGTAATTACCTGTCTGCAAAACTATGAAAATATACAAGGAAAAAGAGAGGGAAAAAGCAAGATCACTGTCAAGTGAGAGAAAACTTATTATTTCCCTTGCCCCTGACTTTTTGTTTTGTTTTTCTCAATTCACAGTTGTACATAACTGTGCTTAATCCAGCTAAGCTGCTGCTTAAAAAGCAGACTGTCTGATAAGCTATTACCTGGTAGCTCYTGCTTTATGAGAATGTAGTACTTGRTATTTGAAATCCCTACAAAACTCTGAAATCCACCAGAAATTGCGGGAAAGTCTGTTACAAGGGACGCTTTTTTGTGTTAAATGAATACCAGCTTGCGATCAGAATGACAGTGCTATTTGTTAAATCCAAGTTACTTAAATAATTCATTTTTCTCACTAATTATACAGTACGTGGTTAGTTTCAGTGATCACATGTAATTAAAGGGGAGCAGTCTCTGCAGCACTGTCATGGCTTTGATGGTGCTGATCGAGAGGAGACTAAGATTTCCTCGTAGCCTACAGATTATGCGCTAATTAAGGAGTTTACATGGAGTGTCATGTATATCCTCTGCTTGGAGACAGACCGTGAACGTACTTAGTACCTTCTGCTTCCCTAGATTTGACTAAGGTCCCAAGTTACCAAAGCCGCTTAATTAATACGTGCTGAAAACCTCCCCAAGTCAGTGATGCCTGAGTTTGTCCTCGGGCTTCAGTCGCATGCTTGAGAGTGTTTTACCCGATCAAGGCCGCTGTCTCATTGGGGATAAAGCCTAACTTGGACCTGCTCTTCCCCAAAGATATGTCTCCTCTCCTTGATTAGCTGATCCAAGACCGCGGGAGCAGCAGTGTGAAGCACAAGTGACCTCAGTGACTATCACACTTAACTTTATTTAATTTTAAACGCAGTAGGCAAATCCCTAAGTGCTTCCAAAGCTTTTTCCCTCGGAAACTAAAGAAAAGTATATGCAGGAGTTGAAAATACATAATCTCTGGCTATGTTATTTTCTGATGCCAGCCAGTGGGAAGCCACGGAGACGGTGGCTGTACATGGAAGAGGCTTGGCTCTCTGCACTTGCTTTAATGACTGGACCTTTGTTTTGCCTTTTAACTGTGACCATTTAATAACCACTTGACTCACCTTGCCCTCAGCAGGATGTTGCGTTTAAGAACACAGTCCAAATTAAAAATGTAATTTAATGATTCAGTTGGTACCAGACAGATTACCCAACAGCCTGCCTGCAGAGCAGAGAGCAGACCTTCATAAGCCTTCTGCTAGAGCAGAATGCTTCCCTCGGCAAAAAACCCACTTACAGGCAGTATGCACTGAGCAACCAAGCTGTCTTATCCGCAGTCTTGAAATTCTGCGTGTGKAAGTGCTGCATAATGTTTAGCCAACAGCGAAAGGAGGGAAAATTCTCTGCTTTAACAAAAGTAAAGTGTGCCTCACCTTTGCCGGCGAAGCGGGTCRAGATAAGTTTGCATAGAGCGTGTTGGGAAAGATGTGGTCTGGTCTGTGGTGAGCTTGGGATTTAACCACGGAGGTCATGCTGGAGTTGGGAGTGGAAACTGGGTGCAAAGGGAAGGAAACTGCTCGGGTAGTGCCATGGCAGGGGCAGTGCCATTGCCAAGGCCGCCTGTGTGGTGTCCTGTGCCCTGCGGCAACAGGAATCCTTTGGGGCATCGGTTGCTACTTGCAATTTTCACTGCTTGGATGTGGGCAAAGCCTAAACAGAAGGRTGTTATCTACAAGGCATCATGACGGGTAAAGAAACTGAAATAAGTGATTTTTTTTTTTTTTATACCGAGGAGAATTGAAGAGATCTCCTGAAGGCAGCTCAGGGCTGGGGCAGGCGGGTTTGGGAACAAGGACACGCTGATTGAATGGGTCAGTGGAGCTCTGTTCTCTGCCCTTCATCTGAGTTCCTGCAAGGTACCGGAGAACCAAGCCCTGAAAAAGTGCCCTGTTTCAGCCTAGCAAGAGCCTGCACCATGGCTGTGATGTCTGCCGTGGTCACAACCAGGCAGCACAGCGAGGGAAGGGGAGGTTTCACTCGGAGAGAAAATTCTCACTTGCCCTGAGGGAAAAACAATAGATACTTTCTGCCCGATCCTCATAAACAAATTCATGGCACCTGACTCTCCCGTCAGGCAGGGATAGGACCAGAAATAATGCATTTGAATTGCAGTGGGGAAAATATAATAGGTTAGATGTTAGGAAATTCTCCTTGCAATGAGGAGAGTTTAGCTGTGCAGTAACTTGACCAGGAAGGACGTTGTTRAGGACAGATTAGAGAAATATCTGTCCATAGATACATAGATAGAGCTGATCCTGTCTAGGTCGTTTCTCCTCTGGAAACTTACTCTAGATAGCTGCAAATCCAAGGCCTGAGCTTTTCAGTTTCTTCCAGGCTAGATGTTTTCTGGACGCGAGCAGGCAAAGTGTTACGCTGAGGCAAAAGTCCATCTCTGTGAGCCCTTCTCACTGTACCCTCTGGCCCTCTCTTAATCTGGTCCATTCCCAAAATAAGGTGAATGTGTGTGCGCTCTRTCACACCACAAATAGTAACAGAAGGCAGAGAGAGACAAGGATAATATGGTCCTTAATAAATCTTCTTAGTAGCCTTCATTTGCAGCTAGGTTGCAATTGTTTTTTTGGAAAGAATAAAATATGAGTCAGCATGGGTATCTTGCAGGTAAATCATGTCTGGCTAATTTGATCACTTTTGCTAATGAAATAACTATCAGTCTAGTTAGCATAGATCTACCTGGTTTTCTAGAAGATTGTAACTAAATTTTGCATGATGGATGATAGTGCAAACTCCCTAAACATAGGTTATAGTAGTCCATCATTGAAAAGGATGAAATACTAGCAAGATGGCAGTGTTGTGGCGTGGAGTTAGAGGGAAGTGTCAATGAAGAAGTGGGATCTTGTAGGATACTCTTTGGAGACTCTTTATTAATGTACAACAGCTCTGCAGTGTCCAGGATCATGAAATCTGCAGGTGACACAAAGCTAAAGGGAGCAGAGAAGATYTAGAGATCTTTCTTTGGGGAGCAATTGCTTTGGGGTAATATAATCCTGCCAAATCATGTAAATGGACTCAAAGGTACTGTATGATCCTGACCAGACCTAAAACCTTCCTTGAGCAATACAGGACCTTCAGTGGAGCACTAAAGATACAAACTGCTGAGTCTTTTCAGTGGAGATGGAGAAGAGTGTGTGATGTAGGTGGGGGAGAGAGAAATGACCAGGAAGAGAAGAGAACCAGCAGATTTTTCCTTTTTTTTTTTTTTTTTTCCTTTCCTTTAGCTAGTCCCTGAGTGAGTCACCATGAACATTTGCACAGCAGAGTTTGATTGAAAAGTACTGGTGGTGGTTGCCGTATTTTATTATAGTATATAAAATATATTCTTATTATGTTCTTATTATATGGTCTCTTTGCAGCTTAGGTAGCATTCCTTGCTGCGGGAAGAGCAAGGGCGAAGCTGCTCCTGGTTACCTGGAGTGCCTGTGGAAGGAGGGAGACAGGAGAGGAGCAAAACCTTCTTGTTGCAGTGAAAATGTGTTTGTGCACAGAGGTGTCTGTGAATAGATACTACCCTTCTAGTTCCTACCTCATTGTAATGCAGATAATGMTGAAAGTAGCCATTCCCCGAGCATTTTTAGCTTTCTAAGTGCTCTTCCCGCAGCAGCTATCTTCTGAGCTGCACATCCAGCTAGTTCTCTGATTTTAGGTGCTCATCATTACCCAACCTCTAGGCAACATCTTGCCAGTCTAGGCAGGAAAATCATTTCCTTTTTCTCAGGATGCAGCACTGTTCCCATCGAGTGCAAGACAACTGAGCTGTCCAGCAGACAACACTCAGTGCTTTCCAGTCCTTTCTGCCTATTTTAAGAGTAATGTGCTGTGCTGCTCCCGTGACAGTGTTACGCACACGCTGCTTTCTGCTACCCTGCGAACAAATGTTCAGTCTTTGAAAGACGTACTAAAACTAGCAGCTGATTTGTCACATGAAATTCTGAGTAGAGGGAACAGTGGAAACAGTAGGAGAGTATTTTTCTCCTCTATTTTGGTCCCTGACTAAAATCAGCTTCTTGAGCAACATTCATTTCTGGGAGCAGAATGATGCTTCTGYATTGGGATTTCTGCAGTAGGAGTGATCTTTTGGGGTAGCGGAGCACATATATTTCAGAGGTAGTGTAAAGGTGACCAGTGATCTTTACAATATACCCAAATGCTATGATTTCTCTTATAAGAGAAGCTGTYCTAGAAATCTTCAGACATCTGTTTTCATTAACAGAACAAATAAAAGAGACTCAAACACGGATATATCAAAGATAGGACCAAAGAAGAAATGCAAAATCCCCACATATGAGGCATAACTCATTCTCACTGACGGTTCAGAATTAACCATAGCAGGAGATTTAATGATACCATTGTTTAGGGAAATTGGACATGACATCAGCCAGTTGCCTTTTCTTTCGCTTGGTTAGGATTCCCTGTTGTTTGACACTCATTAGAAACTGCAGTAACCTGCTTTAAAGGCAGGCAAATTAAGATTCCTTCCCATTGTACAAGATTACTCATCATACCACAGCTACCTGGTAATTGGAAAATAACTAGTGAATTAGTAYGTCTTACAGAAACTGTCATCTGAGCATTCTGGGTAGCATAACCAGAAATGATGTTACAAAGAGTTTAGCTGTATACACACAGATAAGAAGAAGCTGTAGCAAAAAGTTAATGCCTCAATAACTCTTACTAGATGCAGAGATAGTTATTAATCCTTACTGATGCTGGCACGATATTAGTTGTTGGTGATATCTCCATGGGGATTTGCCTGCCTTTCTCATCCCTTCAGTGTCTCCAGTGTGAGGACACCTGAGTTCCTACCTGAAACTGACCCCTGCCTCTCCTTATTCAGGGCACTGGCCACACAGAGGGACTGCAGCGACTTGTGGAAGCATCTGGCCGCCTCGTGCGCTTCTCTGCTTGGTCTCCCAAGTCTCTGAGCTGCTCTGGCTCTCAAGGAGGAGCCCGCTCCGTGCACAAGCAGCCGTTGCTGAAGCCCTCCAAGATCGGAGGCAACTCTTGGCAGCTCAGGGCAAACTGCAGCTTGTTGACACTGTGAAGTTGCTTTCTGGAGGTGACTCTGCGGTGAGCACAAGGAACACAGCAAGTTCTCCACTGGTTGAGGTGAGGGAAGTTTCTGCTTTTTCAGTTGAAGAGAGAGGGTGCCTCGTGTGAAGCTTACGTGTTACAAGGTTATGAATGTCAAGTTGCAGCAAGCACAGGGCAGTGGCTGAACCAGGTGAGGGGCTACTCTGCTCTGTGTGTCTTGGGGGACTTGCTTGGGAAAGCACTAGCCTGGCCCAAGGCCTGGACACCCAATAGCAGCTGCAGCATGGTAGGTGTGATTCTGGAACTCATGTCTTCAATCAGGTCCATCTGAAAGGGATCCAGTTCTACAGCGTGGACCTCAGTGCAGGAAGGGGAGGTGGTCAGGAAGGACTTCAGAAGGGCTATTCTGCTCTAAAACGGAACACAAATGTTAGCATAGCTGCCAGAGGCTGCAGTAAGCCATCAAACCGGCTCTATCTTCCCAGAAATGGCTGACAGAGTTAATCTGAATGCACACAGCCTGCTTCTTATTTTTAGAACATATTCACTCTGAAATGTTTTTGTTCTAGGGAAGTATAACTGTGCATTCAGGAAGTTGCTCGTTTTGTGATTAGCATCACCACGGCACCAAAGGGAGGGGATGGAACTGCCTGGATCTGCTCAGTTTACACCTGATGCTCAGCTGGAGATCCAGTCTACAAGTAGAAGAGTTGCCGGACCCCAACTTGGGGTTTAGGCTCCAAGAGATGGAGTGCAGTGTGTGGCCACGATGCCAAATGAGAGCAGTCAGATGTGCAGTTCCCCCGGTAGGTGTGACATGAGTTTCCAGCCTCAGTTGGGYAGGGAAAAACACAGGTAAGATTAACCTTATCAGCTTATTGTTTATCTTCTGCATTTTTTTTTTTTCGGTCTAGAGAATACCATCCTTATATCACACTACCCAACTCTTTGTATTCCTGTATATTAAAATAGAAGGTGGATGAATTTCCGCTTCTGATAGTATAGCCCACAAAACCAACAGAGAGGGGAAAAAATCTTGTAAGAAATTTCGCAAAACTGTAGAGGGACCATTCTGCTTCAGTGAGATGACTGATGACTTTTTACTTATGCTCAGATGCCAGGTCTGGATTTGAAATAGTAGTAAAAAAAAAAAGGTAATATACTGTTTTATAAAGTTATTTCAGGAGGGGGCCCTGAAGGAGGAATGTAGAATGTGGTTAGACGGGGCTGGAGAGATCAGACAGGCTCCAGGAGAACAAAAGCCGCCACTGTTAGGGATCTGGGAGTTGCTGTTGGATGAAGCGGGGCCTCCCGCTGTTCCCTGCTCGCTGTTGCCGTGGCCAGGCTGGCATCGCTGTGCAAGGGGAAATGCAGCGCGGAGCTAATCTATCGAAACAGAAGGACAGACTTAGCTTGAGAAGATGAGCATGCTGTGCTGGTTTCTGCTCTGTTACACCCTGAAACCTCACTGATATCTGTCGAGCTCCCCAGCTATAACTAGGAGCAGACGGGGGTTCTTTATGCATTTCCTCCAGAGCCGCACTGTTGAGGATTTGGGGAGGACTGCAGCAACTGATACTGAGATTTTCAGCTCTGCAGGAGGGAGTCTGTGTGTGCTTAATTTGGGTAGAGACAGTCGTATAACTTGCAGCGTGTGAGGCTTAAGCAGTGGAAGGATCCTCCAGAGCGTAGCCTGGGCTTGGAGGCAGCGAGGAAAAGCCTCTGAGGCTGCCTGAGTCCTTCCTCAATGCTTCCCCTGCTCCTCCAGGTGCTCACAAGGAAATGCCTGCTGCAAGCAATGCCAGCGTCTCAACTTTTCCCGAGGCAAGAAAAGGAGAACATCCAGTCTGGGCCAGCTGCTTGTCGCTTTGATATAGGGAGCCTCGTTTATAGGCACCTCTCTGCAAGGTTTTAGGACAAGCGTCCCTCCAGAGTGACAGTTTGTCTGATGTAAGCTGCAAACCTGCCGCAGTCTTCTGTTCCTGAGGTCACGTGTGAATGCTTTTCCCGTAAGGATACATGTGAAGCGCGCTTTGCGCTGGCAAACTAACCAGATGGAAATGTGAACAACTTTTGCAAGCAGCATGCTGGGCTTCCAGAGAGGACAGCACCACCCCGGGCTCCAGGTGGGAGTTTCTGCACGGTCTGGTTGCCCATACATGTGCCAGATGGTGCAGGAGGTGCCCGCTGGCCCTTCCCAGTCAGGTGCTCATTGCAGCACCATCGTTTTGTAGTCGCCACTTGTGCAAGAGCTGCTCTCTAGGACCAGGAGGGCTTATCACAGGCACGGTTAGTCTGATCTCCTGTGCACAAAGGGCTATATAATTTCTCCCAACAGGTGAGTCAAAGGGTGTCCTCTGAAAAACAGCTCATCTCAAACTGTCACCCAGTTTTGCATCAAGAAAACGCTCAGGTTTGTGGCTGCCAGTGTTAAACGCTGAGAGATTGGAAGAGTTTCCTTACGGCACTTTGCACTGCAGTGAGCACTAAGGCAGATGTCTGCCAGTTCCTCCAAGTCCTTCTCAAAGCAACTGTGTTCCGAGGCAGTTGTGCTGTGAGTGTAACCTGCGTTTCTGGTTTCAGATGTCTTCCCTTGYGTTTGACTTCTGCAGTCATATTCTATTGGCGTGTGGCCAGTTCTCAGTTACTTCGGATCACTCTATATTGGTAGTCTGGTCTTGCTTGTTGTTTTCCTGCCACCAGTCTCACAGGCATCTGCAAACTTTGCCACAACAAGGGTTTTTGTAGCGTCATTTAGATTACTGATAAAAAGCAGTGAATAAAGCGGGAAGAAGAATTTCACTCTTCTTTTATCCCAGATATTTTTTGCCCAGTGTAATATTGCTGTGCCTTTATTGAACTGTGGCTGTGGGGACCTCTCCTTCAAAGGAGAAAGCCTTTGAAGAACAGCCAGTTTTCCCGAAATGCTTTCCACTGTAAATGTGAATTCCCAGTGCGTTATGCCGACGACGGAGCTTAAGGCTTGGGAAAACAGCAGTGTTCAGCGCCCAGGTGTGTGCGTCACTGCCCGGTGCCAGGTTGTTTGCACAAGTGTAACTGGATCGTGCCCTGTGGTATCTAGGCAACTTGCTGGGTTTAGAGCAGCCGTTAACTCTTCTTTGGCCCTCAGAGGTCCCGTAGAAGTTTTCCCTGTGCAGAATGTGGTGGTTTTGGAGCTGAAGTTAATATTTTCTCATGAACATTTTTTCCTGGCTTTACGTGGTGTCTAGTAACTAGTTTGGGGAGTTGGATCCCCCACAATAGTGCAACTCTGTCCCCTTCTGTCATGGGGAGGGGAAGCGAGAGCCGTGCTGGGTGTGGTGATGCCCACCTGCTAGACGTACTGTTAATAGCACTTTGAAGGTTTCTTTTCCAGAGGAGAGGCCAGTCCCAGCTCCAGGCAGGCTCTCTGTGGGGAACAGGGCCAACTGTAGTTCCTGCTGTGATTRCCATGGAAAAAAAGCTGGGTCTAGGAGCTCCAGAGCCAGTCRAGGGGACATCAGGTAGGTCCCAACATTCCCTTCACGGCAGTGCAGGTCCTGAAACTGAGAGATTTCGGTCTTTGTAACAGCTCTGAAGGGAGAAGAAGCAGATGTGGCGGAAGGCCACCCTTCTCCTCCCTCAGGTGCTGTGAGCTGTTCAAGATCCACAACAGATGCAGTCAATGGATGCAATCCAGGATCTCGCTTAGATCCCAGAGAGTGAGGATTGCAAACCCAAGGATTTGGTTCTAAATATCTTCCTCACCCTCTACAGCTGCCACCACCACCTGCCTTGGTAGCAGTCCCACTTTGTCCAGAGCTTACTAGGGCAAGAGGTGTCCCTGTTGCTCACCGGGACGCAGGCAGCTCTTCTGCCAGTGTCTGTGCAGCAAAACGTTTGAAGGAAAAACCGCCTCAAATCTCAAACTGCTCCGAGGGCCTGACCCGAATATCCCCAGGCTTGTACAGCCGAGCACGGAGGAGATGCTTGACATTCAGCACTTTATTGTTAGCTACGTAGGACCTGACAGCAGGGGCATGTTTGTGCCTCTGGGGACAGAGGCAGGAGGAAGCAGGACAGCCTTTGACGTGGTGGCAGGAGCTCGTGCTTGCACAGCTAGAGGCAGAGTAGTCCTTGTTAAAAGGTGACTTGGCCTTCACAGAGCCATCTGAGTTGCTCAGGGCTGCAGCCTGCCTGGCCTTTGAGCTGCAAACTCGTTGGGTGTGTTGGTTCTGAGCAGAGGGGTCTGGAAGAAGGTTATGGCTGGGAAGCTCTGGCACCGCCAGTGGGAAAAGGTCGTTATAAATAAACCAGATAAATTTTGGCAAGAGGCAAGGACTGTCTCAGGCTTTGTACCCATAGGCAGCTGCTTTGTTGCAGGCCCCTCGCTCCTGGCAAGCAGGCAGAAGAAAACAGTGAAGGCAACTRAAAGAAGCTTCCTCCATCTGCAGCTCAGTGCAGTCAGGGGTAACTCTGTGCAGCCCATCCTCAGCCTCTCCCTGGTTCTCATGATTATTTTTTATAGACACAAATAAGACCTTTATCAATGTTGTTCATCGTCTGTGAGGTGCCCATGCAACACTTGGCAATACAGCATTTCCCAGCAAGTGCTGACCCAGCGAGAGCTCCTTTCTAGCCAGCTCTTCCTGGCTCCGCTGGTGTCCTGGTCCAGGAGCGTTTGAACTGGAACAGTTGTGCCCRTGTCGGCCTCCCGCGGGGGCCTACACAGAGAGCAACGCTGCGCTGTGCAGTGCTTGGTATCCCTCCCTGGGCTTCCACCGCACCACAGATTAGCCGTTATCCTCTGCAAGCACTAATTAGTGGGGGATTAAATGGATAGGATGCTCCACCAGCCTTGAGGAGRCGTTGATGGGGGACAGGGTGTGCTGTAGAGCTGAAACAGAGGCACTGCCACCTTTTCTAGTGCTGCAATAGGCCACTTGGGGATGAATGACCCAGGAAGGGGCTGCCTTAGCATGCAACCCCYCGGCAGGTCTCAGAGGGCTGCACGAGCCAGGCAGTGAGTGCAGAGAGGAGCAGAGCTCTCCCTCCYCCCACGCGCTCGGGTGCAGGTTTGCACCAGACACACAAAAAGGGCCTTCCCAAAGGTTTTCTGACCAAATTCACTGCAAAATGAGAGTGTCAGCAGAAGGCTGACAAGAAGGAGAGGACCAAACTTTTAGGTAACTCGGCGTGTATAGGGCTCATGACAAAAGCCAGACGGAGCAAGCCAGAGGCTAGTTGTGTTCCCTGCGCGGGTTAGGCCGCGTGCAGCAGCTCCAGCAGGTCTGACAGGTTCCCTGGCAGATCCAGGGCTCCCAGGGCGGCTCTCGAGCCCCCTTTTCCCACAGCGTCGTGCCTGGATTTCTCCCTCGGGTGAGGGCGGCGTGGCTCGCCCAACGCGGTACCTGCCTTTCCACATCGGGGTTGCTTTGCTCCCTATCTCTTGGGCTCTGGGCAGTAGGTCAGGGCAGTGCCGCCTTCACCACCACAGTCTCTTCCATGTGTTTTTGCCTTTCTCCTCAATCCTAGCTCCCGGTGACGTTCCCTGCATTCAGGTCTTTCTGGTGGAGCTGCCTCTTCCGTCCCCAGGTCCTCGGGACACTGCAGTCCCTGGGAAGTCTCTTYGCAGCTTCCTCTTTGTCCTGCCCAGAGTGGAGCTGGCCAGGAGAAAGTAGATGGGACAGAGGRAGGCAGCTCTCCTGCCTCATCAGATGACCTCTCCTGAGAGCATATGCCACCAGTGGGAGCTGAGGCTTCATGGTCCAGCCCACAATGCTCCTTTAAAGACAGTTCAGCAGCTCAATTAACTTTCCCCTTCTGTGTTTTCGTTCCCCTCCGCCTCCYGGTTTGCTTTCATGGTCATTTCAGACAAATAAAGAGCAGAACGCGGCCACCCGCTTGCCGCCCTTCCCCTTCCTTCCCACGGCTCTCCAGATTATTTGGCAATTCAGTGGCAGCAGGGGGGCCAGTTAGGGAAAGGGAGGGGGGAGCTTCCCACAGAGCCAGCGGCACAAAACAGGGCCCCCGAGCTTCCCGGCAGGAAAACGTGCCCCTGCTTTTGTTGGAAAAGCAGGATGGATGCTTTCACCATGGATATGGAGAGCGCAGGCAGCCCAGGCTTCCGCAGCGGGCCCTGCCCTCGCCCTTCTCCTGTTGGGAAGCGCAGGCAAAGCCCAGGGCTCGGGCTGCGTTTCCCGCTTTCCCGTTTCCGTGCGAGGCTGGCGGAGTCGGCGCCGCAGACGAGGGGAGCGCGTGGGGTCTTTTCTCGTAACAAGGAAACGCAGCCGCATCGGAGCCTGCCAGCTTCTCCTCAGCRCTCTGCTCCCTGCTGCCCTAGGAAATTCAAAGAAGCTCATGCTTGTAAGAGGCCCAGGGATGTATATCGTATTTTAAAAAGAAAAGAAATCCTTTTTTTTTTTTTTTTCTCCACAATTTCAGAATTTTTCTTGAAACCTCTGTATTCAGAGGTGGCTTCTGCAGCTCCAAGCCCAGTGGTGGTGAAGGGGAGGCAGGGTGTTTTCTGTGTTTGTGGACAATTAATAGTGGTCCTGTGTTCCACAGGAGCAGCGTGTAAGCATGCCCCAGGAGGGGCACAAACAACCACTAACCCGGCTGCTGAGCRGGCCAGAGCTTTTGCTGCCCTATGGGGGGACACGAAATGGGGGCTTTGCGTCTTCATCGGCAGCAGTAACAACRGGCGCTCGCCTTGAGCTGTCCTTCGGCTACTTCTTTATCTCCCCAGCCTCTTTGCTAGGCGCAGRAAAGAAATGTTTACTGTAGTTTGAATGCAAAACTGTGTTTTTATAGCTGTCCAAATTCTAGCTGTTATTTTCTCTCTGGGAAAAAAGAAAAAAGAAAGAAAGCATGGTTTKCATAACTTTGGCTTGCTCTCCCCCAGCATCGAAAGCCTCTTGCATGCGTTCTGCCAGCCCCACGCTGATACTCGTCCCTGAGCCTGCCAGCCCCACATTGTACCCCGTGTTGTATATGCAGGTGCTTCGTCTTGGTGACGGCGCGGGATGCGTGTTAGTTTAATGCATTTATAAGCTAATCGCCCCCAAAGGGCCGGTCAGTGGTTTGTCCCACTCCTCCTGCAGGAGCTGTGTTCGTGTCCCTGCCTTGGTCTGCACCGGGAGAYGGGCGACGGTGGCGGCAGCTTCCCCACGTGGCCTGATGAGGCAGGAGCCGGGTCCTGGTAGCAGCGGGGAGGCTCCCACGCAGCCTCTGCCCTGTCAAACCTCGGCCTGTGCAGTAAAATGATTCAGGAAATACATTCTCAGACTGCTGGGGAAAGGCATGCATCACTCCCCTGAATATGCAGCAATTCTTAATGCTCCAGGCCAAATACCATGTCTCTTTTAATGCCTACAAAACGTAGTGTGTGTTGCTGGCTCTATATTTGTAATAATTAGGAAAGTAACGGGAGTAGCTGCATTCCCATAGGCTGGAAGTGGCTGGACCCAGATTAAAAAAAAAATTGATTCATTGTTGCAATTAATACTTGAGCTTGCACCTGTGATTAATTAGCCTGGCRATAGTGCTATGCAAAAGATCCAGGTGAGAATTAATAGGGAGACAAGGGCYGACTTTTCAGATGGTTAGACTACTTTTTAGTGCTCCTTCCTTGGGCTGCCTGTGCCCATTTAATTAAAGGTAATGGCACCTTCTACGCACCTGTAGAGCCATGGGTGGGAGTGTAGAATATTTATGTGACAGTGCTCAGTAGCAAACGTCAACATTAAGTTCCTCCACAGGTGCCTGGACCGCTGGCTGTGCTGAGGAGAAGTGTGACCTGGGTGAGCTGAGCACCAGGAACACAGTGTCCTGCTCTGGGTTTGCGCTGGGCAGYGGGTAGAGCGGAGGCTCTGGAGGTGCCCGGGGGACTTTGCAGCTGCTGCTCTTCAGGGAGTGTAGACTGTGGTGGTGGGTGCCCTGCGAGGGGTGGAAGGCAGAGGAATCGGCAGCACTAGTGATTCTGCAGCTGGCTGCTGCTGAACGCTGCAGACTCGGTGCTGGATGCTGCTTTGCACATCTTTTCTCCTCTCGTCCTCCTTTTTGCTCCGAGCAAACCCCTCTGTGAGGAGCAGCTTCACTCGTGCTTTAACAGGTGACTTGGATGGTGGGAGGGAGCCGGAGCAACTCGTAGGAGCCTGCAGGTTGCCACCAAATACAAACTACACCCCAGGCTACTCTTTAGGGAAAGCTGTGTTGGTGAAGTCTCTTCTGTGGGTTTTTGCATCGCTCCTTCAGCTGGCTTATAAATTTTTCCACTTACATATATGGGTCTCCCACCACCCCAAACCTTCTTCCCATTTGCAGCAGCTATAGACTGGTTTGTATAGATKAAGTTTAGTCCTTTCCACCAACCCCTCCTGAATCCCTGACAAGGGCAATTTGCCCGTYTGCCCGTCAACACGAAGCACGCGCAAGGTTTCATCCTGCCTGTCTTAATTGTTTGGAGCTGCAACCCCAATGTCTTTGTAAATGAAATGGTTTAATCTCGTGGGGCTTGCCTGGTGGAGAGAGGCGAATAAATACATCGATATGGAAATGGATCCGCACAAGAGGGATGAGCGGGGGCTTTGCAAACCTGATAAAGCGTCCTAGGAGATGCAGTGCTGCTGCAATCCTCGCACGCTCTGCCGAAGCAGGCAGTAAATGCTGGATCTCAGCCCTGGGTTGTGCAGGAGGGAGGGAATGTGGGCACAAAACACCGTGACTGAAATTCTTTTATGCATTGATTTGACTTAAACATATTCTGGGGCTGGTCTAATTGGTGGTTTAGGCTCAGGCTTTGGTTTTCCTGTTGCTTTCATGCCCCTGCTGCTATGTTTTTCCTGTGTTTTGGGCAGCCTTAGCAGGAACAGCACCCAGGCCAAATAGACCCCATGTCTGAATGTGGCGAATCCTGCTCCCAAGTTGCAGCTCTGTGTGCTGGATGAGAGGAAACCTGGGAAGCCATGGGGAGCCTCCAGCAGCCGGAGGAGAAGCCCCTCACCACGTCGTCAAGGCCACCAYGGTATCCTCAAGCTGAGCTCCAGCCCTTGTTTTGCATTGCGCCGCAGGGGTTTGTCACCTTCAACACTGAAATCTGTCACCTTCGAGCTGCCTTACTGGAAGCTGGGCACTTCCCCCGTGTCCCCGCTGCACCACCGTCCATCGGTCGGGCTCCTCACCCATGCCAGCGGTCGTAACCCAAGGGACCATGGTCACGCTTGTTGTCTCGCTGGCACACAGCAGCGTTCGTGCACGAACCAAGGGACAGCTGGAGGGAGGACCCTGGAGGGGATGCACCACTGTGCTGATGTCCCTGCTACTCCCGGCCCCAGCAACGACTGCCACTAACCCACCCAGTTGGGGACATTCGATGGCAAGCTAGCAGAAACCTTCTCTGCAGCACATACAGATTTTGCGAAGCAAAAATAAGTATTAATGTAAACACCACGCACTGTTTTGCTTTCTAGTCCCTTGCTTCACAAAAACAGGAAGGGGCAAAAAAGGATTGATGCTTCATCCTGCCGAAGGCTTTTCCCAAGACGCCTACCGGGAATGCTCTGCGCCTGCTTTTCTCCAGGTTGTAACTCTGGTGATTTTTCTCTCTGCCCTGCAAGTCGTGCCGAGGAGCCTGGAGGAGGGTTTGCTGATTGCTTGTGAAATCCATTCTCCCTTGAGGATCTGCTCTTTCCATCTTGATGAACTTTTAATTCCTGCTTTCTAATAATGCCAAGTAGCTGCGTTTTCAGGACCTGCCTTTCCGAGGCACTTGTGATTGATGTTTGGCTGCGCTTGCAGGACACTGTTCACCTCATTTAATTTTTGACAGAGCATCAGAACAAGGGTCCTGCATCCTTCTCCTTTCTTGGTCACATATAAATGAAAGCAAAAGAAGAGCAGATGTAATCTGTCCCAATCTGTCATTTTGCCTCACTTGTGTTCCATCACTGTACTGCTAAGCTTCCCACGCTGCTTCTGTCCAATGGGGCAGACAGACATTCAAAGGACACATTCAGATTATTTTTCATTTTACCTTGTTTTTATTCTTGGTTCTGCACACTAAGGGCTGGCATATTCGGAGCTGGCTGCTGCCACTTTGCATGGGAGCAGGTTCTTTGAATATGACCTCGTGACGTGGATGTAAATTTATAGCAGATAAGACTTGGACCCAAACTGCCTCTTTTTAATCACTGTCACTGTCTCCTCCCCATTGCATTTACTCTGCCCTCTGTTTCTGCCATATTTCCAGCAACTTCTGAGATGAATGGGGCTTCCATGTTATTTTTAAACTAACCTCATCTGGAATGCCCGACTTATATCTGCATGGCAAAAAGAACAAGTTGGCACTTATGGAGTATGTATACACATAGGGAGCGCTGCAGAAGGACTTGTCTCTGTGAGAAATGATGAGGAAAAATGATGAGGGAAAAGAATGAATTCAGCAAAAATACATAGTAGACATGCAGGTAATATCATTCAGCAAACTGTGGCACTGTTCCCATAGAGAAATGTCGTTTCTCCTTGAAGATCGCTCTTATTCCCACAGGAATAAGCACTGCGTGCGTGTCCCACAGCTTGTGCTGCTGGCAGCTTCCAAACACAGGTCTGGCAATTCTTCATTTTCTCCTCCTTGCTTTGATTTCTCTTTTTCTTTTGCCTTTGAAATGCCTGCCCGAGTCCTCAGTGAAGAACAGCTGAAAGATTGTGAAAACGGCTTACGAATTCAACAGGCCATAAGGTATTTGGGTTGGAAATGGTGCCTGGGAGGGAGAGCTCTTCGCGCTCCCTGGCTGCACAATCGCCCCTCTGTGCCCGGCCGGCCCCGCTTTTGTTCGCCGTGATGTCAGATTCCCATTAGCTTCCCTGTGGGCTGCGGAGCCATCAAGGAAAGGCAGAGGAGGATGAATGGGGCTTCATTTCATTTTAAATCCCCCAAGGTTCTGCTTAAGAAAAACGAAGGACCTTCGTGAGCCGTCTTCCTTGCTTTGCTTTGGCTTTGCTTTTCCATGCTGTTCCCCTCCCTGGCCCTTTGCAGGACACTGCTGAGTGCTCGGGAAGGGCTGGGCAGAAGCAGCTCTGTGTCTGCAGGCTGCTCCCATGGCACTGGTCCTCCCAAGAGGCTCAGGGACTCTTTTCCCCTCTTTTCCTGGGAATTGCAAAACCAGTGGGATGCTAGACAGATGCGAGGCGGGCGGGAGCGTCCCAAGCCACTGGCTGCCTCTTTATTTTTCCTTTTCTCACCTCTGATTTGCAGCAAATCAAGGAAAAGGCCCAGCCAAATGCAGCGGGCAGGTGGCCTGAGCACTGCTCGTGCCTGGGGCAGGTCTGAGCGGCCCCTTCGGCGCTGCGGCAGCACTTTTGGCGTCAGCCCTGGCTCTGTGGCAGGTATGAGCAGCACTCGCACACCACCCACCCTGTGGGTCACTCTGTCACTGTCCCCCTTCCCACTGCAGGACACGCAGGCACCACTCCAGGATCCTTCCTAAAGCCATTTTTATTATGAAATTCCCACAGTTTTCTTCTCGCTGAGCTAAGCGAACTCCCTCCTTTCCCTGTGTCTCTCCCTTTCTCTCAGAGGGCTCCTCTCTGGAGGCCGGGATTCTGCTGACTTCTCTTGGCTGCTGGTCCCCACCGGACAGACTCGCGCTGTTCTGGGGGAAAACCTCAGGCCAAGGCGAGCAGCAAACCTGGCCCCGAGCTAACTGAAAACAGGCCCAAGGGGAAGCTCTTTGCGGCCGCGTTGCCTCTCGCTGCCTGGCTTCTGTTCGGCGCTTGGGGACGTGCCAGGCTTCGGTACCTCCGTGCTTTTGATTCCTGTTTATCCCCAGCAACATGATTGCCTATAATTATATATAATCTCTCCCTTGTTTACTCTTCTTCCTCCAGGTCTGAACACAGCTCGGTGGCAACTCTCGGCACCGGCTGCCAAGGGCTGAGGCTCTGAGCGGCTTCTCGCTATCCACCACCTTCTTTTCCAGAAGTAACAAAGACATCCGATTTCCTCCCACCCCTTCCCTGCTCCCCCTCCCCCTTGCTGGCACCCGCTCATTTCCACGGAATATGGAACCAATTTGCCGGCAAAAGCGAGCCGCGTACCGCGGAGCGCAGCAAGGGAGACGGGTTTATTGTGCAGGCGGGCCGGCCCCGAGCGAGGCGCTGCGTTTGTGGACTGGTTTCCCTTCCCTCTGCTCTCTCAACATCTCGCCGAACCGCTTTCCGTCTTACTTTCCATGTCTGGCCCAAACCAGAGCAACCGGTCCCAGCCGTGTGCTTTGGAGGAAGCCCGGCCGGGCTCCCGCGCTGCAGCCGGCTCCGCAGGGTGCTTGATCCTCTTGGAGGCCTCGCGCTCGCCCGGATTCGGCTCCTGGATTAGGCTCAATGAGGAGCACGTGTGCTGTGAGGACCTGAGCCGGGCCTGTGGAGCTACAGCGCGGCTGAGGGCGCTGCCTCCCGTCCTACTCGTGAGAGGGTCTGCAAAAAGGGAGCTGCTTGCTCCAGTGCCCGCCTAAGACGGGGAAGTTTGGATTGAAGCCTTTGTGCTTCCCGGAGAGGCAGGAAGGAGCCATTGGGAGCTGAGCCAGTGCTTGGTTTGGCACTGCTGGGCAGGTCTGAGGTCTTCAGATCTTCCTCTACTCTGGTCCCAGTTACCAAGAAGTCCTCCAAAAGGAGCCCCAGCCCACCCAGCTTTGGAGGAGGGGTTGGTGGTGGTGTAGAGGAAAGGACGTGTCTGCAGGTTGCACGCCGGAGCAGAGGCTGCCCTGGCAGACACCCCTTCCAGGGAACCCGCTGCCTCCCTCCTCAGCAGCCTCAAGACTTGGGACGTGGTCTGTGCCCGTGAACCGGGCTGGTAGGAGCAGGAAGCTGCCAACTGGGGCAGCAGGTTCTTCTCTGAACTGGGCAGAGCTCTGGTCCCAGGCTGGGGCAGGAGGTAGAGAGAGACTTTCTAGCACAGGAAGGAGCTGGGTGATGGGATCAGCTGCGACCTGAGCTGGGGCTCTTCCTCCCTCACTTCTCACATCCTCTTTCACCCTTATTGCTCCTTGGCATCCCATCCTTGCACCCTACACGGTGCATGAGCTTTCAGGGCGTGAATGTTGTGTAAAAAACCACAAAGTGGCCAGGGGCTCTGCGGGCTGCCCAGCCCTTTCACAGCTACTGGTGGAATGTAGAGACTGGAGTGTAGAGACCAGTACCAGCACTGCTGCTGCTGCTGCTCCCTTTAGCCAACCCTTGGCCCAAAATAGCAGCCTGTGGTACGGAGGAGAGACTGCTTTGCCCCAAGAAACACGAGGCTCCGAGTTAAAAAGCATGGAGGATTATGGAGCAGACAGCTCCCAGCAGCAGCACACGTTTGGGCAGAGCAGCCTCTTGAGCTCTGCTTTGAGAGTCTGTCCAGCGCAGAGAACAGAGGCAGCAGCTCAATTTCAGTGAAACAGTCTTGTAAAAACAGGAGTAAAGCGCTCCTTGGAACGAGCTGCYGAAACTATCCTTGGCTTTCTGGAATTTCCTTTGTCATCTTGTTCTTTCTTATTATTTTTAGGGTGAATTAGGCAAGAACAGATTTATATTCTCTTGGTGCTGCTCAGCGGCCACGTGAAGTCCTCCTCTGCTCTTTGTGGTTTCCAGCATGATGGCGAGCAACATCCTGAGCACTTCAGGTGAGGGAAAGCTGCAGAAGGAGATGGGCTTTAAATAGCAGAGAGCTGACTCTCGTGCCAAGGTCCTTGCAGAGCAAAAATGAGCTGAACACTTGGAAAACTGGGAGCAACTTGATTTTTATTTTTCTGGGAAATGTCAGGATCTGAAAGGTGATAATCTGGGGTGGGGAGGGCAGTGTAGGAACAGCCACTATTGTATTCTGGTGCAGTCAGCTCTTGCCAGCAGAAGCTGTTCGTGTTTGAACTTGTAGCAAATTGGAGAGCATGGAAAGGGGGGATTTCTCCAGAATCAAGGATTTTGTAGGGGATGGAGCAAGATTTCCTGCGGACGTCTGCACTGGCATGTTTATCTTGGTTTCCTAAGGAAATAACCTGCTATTTTTCTGTCATCTTCCACCCAAACTGCTTYCAAAACTGTCAGTCAATCTCCACCAAAATTGGGAGCAATGATTCAAAGTTCCTATCACATCCCTGGAGAGGTGCAGTGGGATGGAGGAGGAAGAGGCTCAGCTGAGCACCCACTGATGGGTGCAGTCATCTGGAGGAGCAGGAACCGTGGGCCGAGCAGCACAGGGCCATGGGATGAGCTGGATCCCTGCAGGAATGTTGGGGTAAGAACGAGGGACTTAATTCCCAAATGGTGGAGCTTTGGTAGAGCTACGTACAGCTTGTTGTCGTAAAGGTCTCCTCTAACGGAGAGGCGGAGGAGGAAGAGGGAGCAGCTCCGGGGGCTGGCCGGCCGGCGTGTGTGTCGGTCCTGCTCCCGCAGGTGCACCYGCTTGTGAGGGATATGGAGAGAAAAGCCGAGTGCTGACACAGCCTGTCAGGGCCTTGGGAGCAGGCGCTGACAGGGCTCCCAGCGCAGGCGCCCAGAGGCAGCAGATGAGCTGTTTCCTGACCGAATGCAGACGCCTGCCCCCGTGAGCTCTGTTTGCTTTGAGTTGCCATGTGCCCGAGCCAAAGAGCGAAGCTAGGGCTTGGGGGCTGCTTCTCTCCTTCCTTGGCCTGCTGCTCACACAGCGCCCCTTTCCCTGCCACTTGTACCTCCTCTTTGCTTGCTCCTCGAGCCCTTGGGATTTGGTTGTGCCGCTTTCGAGTCAGGAAATGAATGGAGAGAGGCAAGAAAAGCAAAGCCCCGGGCAGGAGGCTCACTTMCATAATGTAGCGGGTCCAGAGCGGTTTGTCTAAGCCACGTGGTGTCAGGTGTGAAAGAAAGTGGGAGAGCAGAGCAGCCCAAACATCCCACAGCCCAGTGGCCCTCTGGAAGCGGGAGAGAGGCTCCAGTGGCAACTTTGTGGGTGCCTGATGGCCAAGAGCAGCCCTGGCGCTGATACACGTGATGTGTTTTCCTGTCCCTAGGCAGGAAGGTGAGTGCTGGAGTGTMCCGCAAATCCTGGGGATGCAGCAGTCAAGGAGCAGCAAGACGGAGGGAGCTGGTCCCAGGTGGGAGCTGCAGCGGGCTGGTGCTGCGGCAAGTGTAGGGGGGTTGATGTTTTCCCTTGGGTGGGGAGGGTAGGGAGAGGTGAATCCCAGAGTCTTAATGGGAAATTATTAGCATTGGAATGATTTGGAGCTAGATTCCCGAAGGGACATTTAGAGATAACTAAATGCCCCAAGGAGCTGGAATGCATCAGCTACCAGAGTCCCACCAGGCCAGGATAAAGTATCTGAAGCTGATGGAGCTTTAATAACCAACTTGTGTTTAGGGGTTCAAGATACAAGAAAAAATATCTAAGTAGGATGAGAAAACACTCCCTGCCTTTCCTAATGCCTCAAATGCCTAAAAAAATGCCTCAAATTACTCATTTTTCCCATGGATTTCTCCACTAGACAAGAACTGCCGTGTGTTAGGACAACCCCTTGGCCCAAGGCTTGCAGACCCACAGAGCTTCCTTCCTCCTGGTAGCCACTGCTCCGGCATTTCCAGGGAGACCTGTAATCCCAAGCCACAACCTCAGAGGTTAATTGAGCTCACAGGTAGGTTTGATTGGTGRGTCAGCTGGAGGAGGCCTAATTACGTGTTTGGAGCTGTTGCTTTGAGCACTGGTTCTGCCTGAGAGAGGAAGCGGCAGCAGTGGGAGCTGCACCTCTGAGCAGCAGAGGTTTGGAGACYGAAAATACGGTCATCTTCCCTTACGCAGAGGCAGCTGGAAATGGTTGTGAGGGAAAAGAAGCTCTCTGGTTTGTTTGTGGCCAAAAATGAAGTGGACACGGTGAGACCTGTGTTTCAGGGATGGATGCTCAGCAGCTTCCTGATGCTCAGGCTGTTCAAAAGAAGCTATCCAAAAGGCACCCCATGCACTTCTGGAAAAGGTTGGCCTTATTTCTCTCTGCCTTTGTAAGCTGGGTTCTCCCTGCAGCTTTCCATGTCCCCCAAAGCTTTTTATTCCTCATTCTGTAGCAGGATAAAAGGCCAGGAGCATCCTCGGCACCCAGGCAGCATCCAGCCAGCCTTTAAAACCTGAGTTTGCAGCCACTGACATGTGCTCAGGTGAGAAGCCTGGAGAAGAGCCYGGTTTTGGTACATGAAGGGGAAGCAAGAGCTCTGATTTGGGGTTGGGCAGTGACTCCCTGACTTGGGGAGATGGTTTCCTGGCCCTGGGCACCTGCTTCCACTCTGCACCTCTGATTGCTGGTGTGTTTAGGCTTTGAGCCCTTGGGGCCTCGGCCCGTGTCTCACGGCACGTGCAGCCCCGGTGCCTCATCCCCATCAGGCCGGGGAGGCTGCAGGACCACRAGTGGCYGCCRCARGCACAGCCAGCCGGCAAGGGCACAYAGRCCGCCCTGCAAGCGTCATGAGCGCCGCGGGATTGAGGCTGTCGCCGTCCCCTGCTTCCCGCAGACAACACGTTGGCCAGTCCCAGTTAGCCCCGTGAGGGAACTGGTGCCTTCCCAGCACCTGGGCCCAAGTCACAGAACTCCTTTTCCCCCCCTAGCAGCGCCGTGTGGGAACCTCCGGAGCCCCGGGAATGCAGCCGCCTCCCTGCAGGTGAAAAGCTCCCCCGTCCGCCCCAGGGCTCAGAGTGGGAGCCTCGTCCGATTTGCCATCGGAGAAGCRAGTGGGGCAGCCTCCCCTTCCCCACCTGTGTTGCTGCCTCCCGCTGGCTTTTCCGACGCTGTCCTCCTTTTGTGGAGCCCCTTCCTCCGCTGGCAGGTTCGTTCCCTGCGTCCATCCCATCTTTTGTGGGCCTCCCCGGCTCGAGAAGGCAGCGCACGGTCGTGCTTCACACCAAGGGAAGGAGTATTGGATGGATTCCCCATAGAGTATAAATTGAATGGAGAGAAGTGGCTGGTTTCCCAGCAATAATTTATAATAATAATTTATCTGATTAAAAAAATACTCCCCAAACTCCCCCCGCTCTGGTCCTGCGCCCCCTCCAAAAGGCTCTTATCCAGGTTGCAGGAACGGGGCTTTAGAGAAGAGAACTATCAGGAGATAGCTGTCCAGAGCGGGAGAGAAGCACCAGCGCTGAAATTTGGGTGCTTGTCTCCCTGCTTGCTACCTGCGCAGGTTTTATCCCTTCCAAGCGGGGTTATGCAGGACTGGTGACTTCCTCCTGGCAGCGCATTCCTTTGCTTGCCAGGGCTGTTGTCYCTGGGGAGCAGAGGAGCCATCCTCTGCACTACCAAGGTGCAGCATCCGTGACCCCAGTGTGCATTTCTGGCCCATCTGCGTTTTGCTCCTGCCCTTCTCCTTGCAGGAGAGAGGCGGGTGTTTTACATTTCAGAGCGCTTCCCCAGCATGCAGTGATTTATAACAGGAGCTACCTTATTAATGTCAAGGACAGAATTGCTACTGACATTCAAGCTGCAAGCGCGTCTGAGAATCATTCTGTGAGCTGTGGCCCGGTCCCAGCGCCGGGAGGGCCGTTCCCGCCTGCGTCCCAGCCTCAGCTGGTCCTGGGTGGCGTTTTTCCGGGTGAAATGCAAACGTGCCCCTTCGGAGCTGGAGCTTTACTGTCTCGGAGCAGCCTTAAGCCAGTGGCTGGGGCTTGGCTTTCCCTGGATTTTGACGGGAGTTCTGTGCGGGTGAAACCTCTCTCGGCTCCTTCTGGAGGATTTACACTGCCATGAGCCTTCATTTTTTCCAGATGTTTTACCTAATAAATCAAGGAGCCTCATCAGAGGATTCGAATCCAAAAGCTGTTACCATGACTTCAAAGGCGCAGCCTGCAAGGGAGAGAAACAGTGCAGACATTTTCTGCCAATCCATAGTCCCTGACTGGGAAAATTCACTCTGRTTCCAGGATCTCTTCTGTGGATAGCAAACCTCTGCTGCAGTGAAACAAAATGGTGCAGCCCTCCCCACCTAACCTTTGCCTCAACAAAACTCAGGTCAGGCCCTGGCAGGCAGCACAGCTGGCACAAATGGTCCTTGGTAGCATAGAGTGGGCCTGGTCCTGAGGGTGCTGAGCTCTGCCACCCCCTGCAAAGCCAGGGACAAGTCACCTGGGCTTGAACTGGGTCTGGCCTGGTCCATACGTTTCCCACAATGTTTTGTTACAGGATGTTCCCAGGAAGGACAAGTCCTGCTGTGTCCTGGGACAGGGCTGTCGGGGTGCTGGAAGAGCCAGGTACAGATCTCTTGCAACAACATGCTAAGGTTAAAAAATAATCTGATCCATATTTTAGTAATAAAAAAGCAGTTGCCCTGATACAGTTTGTTCCTACTGCAGACTTGGGGAAAATTGCTGCTTATCTTCCCTCCACCAAAAAGCTGAAGCGCAGCAYGACAGACTGTTTCGACTGCCTTGGATTGGTGACATCTCGAGTGACACGTGCTGGATCACCAGAACCGAGTGGGCGCAGCACAGCTTGGCTTCAGGAGCCTAAAAATAGGTACTATCATTTCAGAGCTGAAGCCTCCCTCCTTTCCCCACCCAGCCCTGTTTGGCACAGGCAGCGCATAATGCCAGTGTTCACGTTGTACCAGAGAAAAACCACATTTCTAACGCAAGGCCTGTGTTAAGCAGTGGACGTGCACTGGATGTAGGATATAACACAGCTCTGAAATTAGTGGCAGATATTCCATGGGCGATGGGGGGAGAAAGGAGTTCAAATCCTTGTGTAGAAAAGCAGCAAAGGTCTTCGGAGATGCGCCCTGGAACAAGGACCTTGAATTCCTTTCACTGGACAGCTGCTCAACGGCCTGCGAGTTGAATGAGTGATGGATGCAGCCCCTTTAATTTCCTTATGCATCTTTTCTTTTTTATTCTGCAGCTCAGTGGTGCTTTTGCCTTTTTATTTAGTTATTTTTTTAAACTCTACTCACTGGAGTAAGTATTTGTCAGCTTCTGCCAAACCCCAATAAGCTACATTTCATTTAAAGAAAGAAAAGGATTGCTCAGAAAGGGTGAAATTTGATTCACTGAGATAAAATTCTTTGAAGATGTCTGTTCCTTTGGTAGGGACTGATTTAAATGGGTGCCATTTTAGTATGCCTGTTACGCTGCTCTCAAGGCCACACAAAGGAGGAGGAATTGTGTGAGGCCACATAAATCAGGGTCTGTTATAGCGATGTCAAACACAACTGCACCATGGGGTGTTAATAGTAAGGAGGCAAGAAGCCAAAAGCAAGTCAGAACCAAGCAAGAAAAGCTCCTAAGCTGATCTGCCTCATTCTGGATGCTTCCCCGAAGTGCACTGCCTGCACACTCATGTTCTCCTTCTGGGGGAAGCTTGGGGTGCTCTGCTGATCCATATCATGTTTTTAAAGCGCTCCAGTAATTGGATGAGTAATGGGATGTTTCAAGTGGAACATCTTTAGTTGTCAGTTTCTCCCATTGGGAAGGATCTAAAAGGGGGTCTCCATGGCATATCACCTGTCCAAGTCTCCTCCTCTCACTAACGCCGAGGTCACTCCGCTGGGTTTGTGGTCCTCAGGAGTAGCCATGAGGACAGCAAAGCCCCTGGCACGCCGAGAGAGCCCTTGGACTAAGCTGCCACTGAGCTGCTCCTCACTGTGCGGCGGGAGGAAACTCCCAATCTTTGTGCATGCAAATAAGAGTTTCCTCCTTCTCCAGCAGCACTTCGTGGGCGGAAWGGAGGGCAGCCAAGGAAATTTAACCAGAATGAGAAGCAGAAGAAAACCTTTTAGTGCACCCTTCAAAGGAAAGCTCGCAAGGAGCACTGTGGGTACTCTTGACAACAGGAATTCTGCACGAATCYAAACCTCTCCCCAGGGATACTCTTGCAGTGGGCRCAGTGCTGCATCTCTCACAGTATGRGGTTTCYGTCCCCTCGGCCAYATTCTCCCATGGAGCCATCCTGGCAACATCTCCTCAGACTTCATTTGTTGATCATTAATGTAGAAGTTCACTGCGAGTTAAGCCCTGAAGTTCTGACTCCACTGATTTCCCATTGAAGCCTGGGGAAGTGTTGGGATAATCAGTGAACAAGGAGGTGAGTATGCAGTCTTGGGAGAAGGTGTGAGCGACCTTCCCTCCTCCCCAGGCACACAGCAGAGCCTTGAGCTCTGCAGGTAACGAGAGCTTCCCCCTCACAGTAGGTTAGAAGCAGGTTAGGAGCTGTGTGGGCACCAGGAGATGCAGAAGAGAAGGGGACGCCGCTTCTCCTCCTTGAAAGGCTGTGTAGTCCCTGAGGCTTTCCCAACACCTGATACTCCAAAGGAGAAACTGAGGGCAATCCTCTTGAAAAGTAACGTGCCTTTCCACCAGAACAAAGCCTACGGTGCTTTGGGATTGAGCCTGAGGCTTCCTCCTTGCAAAAGGAATTTGAGACAGAGGAAAGTTGGARGGATTTAACATAGCTTGTGGGTCAGGATCTTGGATGAGTGCATGAGGCCATTGGTCAAAACTGCACACATGTGTGTGCACATGKGCCCGGTGGTTTCTGTATTAGTTTCTGTTATTTCTCAATCTTCTCTTCAATATTTAATGCATTCATCTTGATTGCTGGTAATTGCGGCAGTGAAAGTGCTGACTCTGATCATGTCCCTCAGAGTTGGAAATTGGCTTGGGATAATCCAACATTTTTGTGTGGGCCTGCAAAAAAATGTCATCTGACTGCCCTCCAATCCCAGAGCATTGCTGGCTGCTCTGATAGCGTCCTGAAACCCTGCACTGCCTTTGAGGGTGGATGAGTGACACAACGTGTCCAAACACAGTTTTCCAGGAGCTGTGGGTTGCTAGAAGCTCTCTGAGTTCTGCCTTTCGCATGTAGAGGAAGATTTAGTTGTCTCAGTCATGTACCTACGATGTCTCCCCATTTTAGAGGGGGGCAAATTTGGCAAGGCTAACAAGCAGAGATCAGAGATGGCCTAGAAGAGAAGAGCTGTGGTGCCTTGATGCAGCTTTTCAGAAACTAGTAGCTAAAACCACCAATATAATAACTAAAAAAGCCAAGGAGRGGGCCTGCTAGTGAGAGCTGAGCAAACTCCAGGGAGGGAGCACATGGCAGGTAGCAGCTGAGCAGGATGCAGAGTCATGCTGGGGTGGCACAATGACATCAGCTGCTGCCTCAGGGGCTGGGGTGGTGTTTGGTCCTTGATGGTGCCAACTTGTGCTTGATGATGGGGCTGCTGGTCTGGGACAATGAGGTGYATCTGGGTAGTGCTAGATGCTAGGCAGACATATCCACATCTCCCTTGAAAATCAAGAGCAAGTCAAGTCCAGCAAGTGAAGGGGAGGTGTTTAGGAAGGCCTGGCTCTCAGAGAGGCCGTTTGTCTGTGGGAGCTGGGAACCCTTGAGGGCAGAGGAGRGCACGTGCTCAGAGAGCAGCTCTGCGCATGGGTGCCTTGCCGCTCCATGCACCGAGCTGCATTCTGCCTTCGTGAACGTCTGCCAATTGCAGCGTATCGTGCATGTCAGTCGTGCCTCTAACTTGCCTTAATACCTTTTTATGAGAATAAAATTTGCTCTTATATGGTGCTTTTCATGCTTGAGGCAGTGGAAAGCGCTTCGCTAGGCACAGTAATGAGTTAGATCTTGGGAGCGCGGTGATTGTGTAGGCAAATACAGGGACTATTATGTGCTCTGCARTAACTCACAGAGCTGCCTAGGCTAGAAACTATTTTATTTATCAGAGGAGGGAATGTTGGCTCGATTTCCTGGTTGTCCTCTGGAAGATTTTAATGGGTTTTTGCCTCCATGTAGAAAGCCACCTTGGAGCGTTGGAGCCAAGAGATGACGACTTGGGCCATGACACGTCTGGCTGTGCAGCAGCACGTCTGCAGCGACCGCTGGTGCGAGCGCCCACAAGGTCTTGCAGCCCTTGAGCGTGAGTTTTCCTCTTGCAAGCAKATTGCATTTCTTTGAGTCCCTTGTTTTCCTRTAATTTTAGTTATGGAATCATAGWATCATAGAATGCTTAAGGTTGGAAGGGACCTCTAGAGGTCATCTAGGCCAAACCCCCTGGACACACAGGGTCTCCTAGAGYGWGTGGCACAGGGTGGTGTCCACCAGGTTTTGAAGATCTTCAGAGAAGGAGACTCCACCACCTCCCTGGGCAACCTGTTTCGGGGCTCTGTCACCCTGACTGTTAAGAAGTTCTTTCTCAAGTTCCTGTGGAACTTTTGGTGCCTCAATTTGTGGCTGTTTCCTCTAGTCTTATCGTTGGCCACCACTGAAAAGAGGCTGGTCCCATCCTCCTCGCTCCCTCCCTTAAGGTACTTATAAACACCGATCAGGTCCCCTCTCAGCCTTCTYTTCTCCAGGCTGAACAGGCTCAGCTCTCTCMGCCTTTSCTCATAGGGCAGATGTTCCAGGCCCCTAATCATCTTTGTAGCCCTGCGCTGGACTCTCTCTAGCAGCTCCACATCCCTCTTGTACTGGGCAGCCCARAACTGCACACTTCTGGAGCTTGCCCAGGAKGATACTGTGARGGACAGTGTCAAAAGCCTTGCTGCAGTCCAGATAGATGACATCCGCTGCTCTGCCCTCATGTATCCAGCAGTCACACCATCACAGAAGGCTATCAGGTTAGTCAAGCATCATTTCCCCTTGCTGAATCCATGCTGGCACCCTGAGCATCTTCTTCTCCTCCATGTGCCTGGAGACATCAGCCAGGATGAGCTGCTCCATCACCTTTCCAGGGATGGAGGTCAGGCTCACCGGCCTGTAGTTGCCYGGSTCCTYCTYCTTGCCTTTTTTGAAGACCAGGGTGACATTGGCTTTCCTCCARTCCTCCCGCACCTCCCCCATTCTCCAGGACATTTCAAAGATTATGGAGAGTGATAAAATAAATAAATATAAAATAAAATCTTTCTTTTTTTTGAAGGAAGAGGACCTTATACCCATAGGTCTTGGAGAGGGACTGCAGAGCTTAACCAAGGCACTGTGAAGCACAGGAGATATTTTGTTCTTCGGAACAGCAAGAAAGTGGGCTCAGGAACCTCCTGAAAACAGAACCAGAATGCAGGAACCTCCTTCCCCAGTCACCATCCTGAAAAACCTGCCGTCAGCTTATGCCTGCCTCCTCTTGGAGCTGCCTCTATACAGAAAGTTCTTCGTTTTCAATGTTTTAACTTCTTCCCGTGCAGTCCGAGAGGCACTTTGGAGTGCGGGTGTGATGGCCTAAGCAGTTACTGCCTCTGCTCTCCACTAGCCACGTTTCGATGGCTTCGCTCGCTCGGACTGGTTGGCATAGATGCCTGCTCAAGCATGGCAAATGCTCTGCCCTTGAGTGTCCCCTTTGCACATAGCAGAACAGTTAAATAGAGAAGTTTCTCTGGTATTGGTGAGTAGATATATTTTGCTTGTGTTTTGCTCCAGGAGGCATCCAATGTTCAAATAAAACCTTGAGACTTCCCCCTCAAGTCACGTGAGAGGCCCGTGCCCCAAGGCACTTGGGGAATTTGTGCCACTTTTCATCATTTCCCGCCTGCCTCGTGATTTGTGTATTAACTATGAACAACCTCTGCGTAGTTTGGAGCATTGGAGGCTTTCAAACTGCTCTGCAAATAGGGCAGCACACTGGCATGGATGGGGCCAGGCAATTGGCGATGTAAGCAGGGCTGGACTTACTAGCAAATTAGCTTCCTAGCAGGTCTAGAGACTAAGACAGAAAGGTGTCACCTCAGGCACGGCTGGAGCTGGAATTGTCCTGGGCGAAACTACCCACAGTCTCAGAGTGTAAGTGAAAAATTGTAAAATCTCTAATTGAAACCAGATGAGAAATTCAAGCAGACAGCCTGCAAATACCTCCCAAAAAGCAGAGAGTAAATGCTTTTTGTATAAGCATTAATCTTTACGTGTCACTAGGGCACAGGTCCTAGCATGAGTGCAGGGAGTGAATTCAGCTCGCTTGGTGCTGGTCCCTTACAACCTGGGTCCCGTTTTGCACTTAATTCTCTTTAAGTGGGGCCCTCGTGCAGCTCCCCTGGGTTGCTGCCTGGATGTGCTGGGGCCAGGGGAGCCCCTGCACATAAAGATCTGCCACTGATTGCTTGGGCAGCTGAGCTGGGCAGCCACTCCAAGGTAGCTTAACTTTGCATCCCTTTTGGTTGGTGACTCCTACCTCACTGCAATCTCCTCATATGCACTGCGGTTCTAATTTTATGCCTAGGTGCAGCATTTTCATTACAAAGGAGTTTTGTTGGTTGAGCTTTGCTGGTCCAAGTCTCTTGTGGGCTTCTGCTTTTTTATACCCCCAGAACAAACCTCCTCTACGCAGATCCTAGGCTATCAAAGCCCATGAAACAGTTCAAGTGCCAAACACAACCCAAATGGCAGCCTGAGGAAATTATGTCTCCCAAAGGGGCTGTTGAATCTGCACAAACGTATGCTCTGTTTTCCTAACGTGCCTGTCAGAACCCTGCTGATGCCTCCAGCAGAGGGAAATATTTGGCATCGTCCATTTCCCCCCTAACTTTTACTCCTTGCAGGAAATAGAAAACATTCTTTGCCTACATATTTATTTTTGTCTGACTGTAATCAAAGGATTTCATTTTTCCTCCCTTTTTCGGGTGACCCATGAGGGTCCACTTACTGTCCATTCTGCATTTCCTCCATCCCCCCAGAGCCGTGAGCAGCTCCAGCAGCTCCCTTAGCCTTTGCTCTACTCTGTGTAAGAACCTGATTTAGGAGATGAGCTTTACCATGAGTGGGCTCTCTTTGGATTTACTTGGCACCCTGTGTGCGCTTCCCTGTTTTGTACAAGTCCTCACTCTCTCTTAGTTGTTCAGGTCCCATAAAGACATTCTTCTAATGAGAACAAGGCTTTGATGTGTTTTCAACACAGCTGTATATGCTTCTGATAGCTGGGGTGGTTTTGCTCTCTCTTGTTTCCCCATACATGTAATAAATTACTGCGTCTGCCTTCTCTCAGTCAGTGCTGGTCTGACGCGGTGACTTTCCTCTTCGTAGCAGATCCACAGACTCAGCCCACAGCTTGGAAGGTGCTCTGCAAGTCAGCTGCGAGGCTGCATGAGATTACCACTGGACCCCTTCAGGCCCACAGTAATTGTGAGTCAAAAACCTGCTTTTCTGGAGACAGACTAAGTTTGTCTCAGGACTTAGTCGTGATCTGATTTCCTATCTGAGTTCAGTTAGCCCTTCAACACTGCAGATCAGCTATTGAGGTTAGAGAAGAAGCTCTGCAGCTTTCTAAGCTTACTCCTTCTTTACATGCATAATATCTGGCATTTTTGTATGAAGTGCAAGATTTCTTACGTTTGTCACTTTGTAAGCCTGAGCCCAGCCTGAGCTCTTTCAGGAGCTTCCTGGGGCACAGGACCCCATGAGCAATTACATTTGTCAGAAATTAGAAGTTAGAAAAAAATAAGGGAGAAGATGAGAATAGGAATTTTATGTGAAGGGATTTTTTTTTACTGATGTCTTTCACTGATACTTTTTACAGCGTTGTTTGCAAGCTAAGAAAACCAGCTGAGCTCTACTTTTTAATAAAAACACAGGCATTAAGAGAAGCAGTAGCACCAAGCATGAAAGGCACCTCAGTCATGGTGCCCCTTGTCCTCTCCTGCTCTGCTCTCTCCAGAAGCAACATCTTCTAGCTGGCAGCAAGGAGGAGCATCCTTTGGCAGCGGCAGCCCCGGAAGGACCAGAGGACTCTTAGCTGGTATCTGGTGAGTGGGCCCAGAAGGAGAAGGCTGAGCTACCCCTTGTGAGTGTGGTTCACACAGAGCTAACAGCTCGTGAAGGCAGCATCAGCCTGGAAGAGGGTTTTAGAGGCAGATTGCAGCCGTTTGGGGCTAGAAAAACATTAGATTCATGAGAAAGCTTTTCTTCCTCTGTCAAATAGATCTTATTTGGTACCTGCCTCAGAGGGCTCTCATCTGAAAGATGCTGTTTCTTCTCTTTGTAGAATGTAAATGTTCCTTCCAGATGATACAGATTTCTCTTTCTCAGTTTCTTTTCAGTATTCGCTGTATGTTTTTGAATGTGGAATCAGAGCCTTTCCGAGAAATGAATTCCTTGTTGGATTACATGCGCTTTCATACTTTCGGAAATGAAAGGCACTGCTGATAATCTGAGCCTCTTTCTCTGTGAATTCCCCATATTTAACACTGTAAGTTGCTTCCAAATACTTAAATCTCTCCTTTTTTTTTTTTTTTTTTTTTTTTTTTTTTTTTTTTGAGTGAAAATATCTTCCTTTTAAGCAATATGTATGTACACTACCTGGGGATTGGGTATGAGCATCTGGATCCCTCCAGGCTTCCTGCCAGTGGGTATCTGACACAACTCCGAGGCAGGATATGCTATTTCAGACCTTGGTCCTTCTCCTAAGAGCATTCCAAAACCATTTCAAAACCCAGTGATTTGTGGCTGCATAACTGGTGACCTTTGTTAGTTTTGTGCAGTTCCTTTAGTATTTCTGAGTCTCTCTGTGTCTCATGTGGGCACAAAGTCACATTCTGACCTCTTTGAAGCTCATTCCATATTTCTTATGATCAATAAACTTCAAATGCAATAGCAGAAATACCAACTAGTCAATAAGTCCAGTCAAGTTACGTTAGAAGTAAAAGCAGTGTGTTGTAAGGGCAACATTTTCCTAAGGAACTGCTCTTCAGGCATATTTGTTGTTTCAATTAGCCTGATTTAGTGGCTCAGTAAGGGGGCTGCAGCCTGTAGCAGTCAGGCTGTAATTTGATTTCTAAAACTGCCATTCAGGTACTGAGGAAATAAAAAGACGCAGTAAAACCACATTGTGACAGCAGACGCACCGATCCCGATGCACTTAATGTGCAGCGTACCTGTCAGGAAGATTCAAGGGTTCACTGCGTGATCACCTGCATTTCACATCCCATCAGAGCTGCGTGTTTTGCTCTCCTGGCTTTGATCACTGGTCCCTAGGGAGGAGCATGGGAAGGTGGGGAATGGTGGTGTTTTTTTTCCAGTGCTGTTGCCCTGAAGGGGCGTTTAAACAAACAAAATAAAGAAARGAAAATTAATGTGTGCAAAAAGTGCCAGATTGACAGCTTGGGAAAGTGCACCACTTTGAAGGCTACCCACGTTTTATCTGCTAGATCTGTCAGCATTGTACCATTCCTCAGCAAGAAATGTGTTCTTCCTGTTTAAACTGCCCCTCATCTCTCTAAATTGCTCAGTCCTGCCTCTGAGAGGGACTCGGGCAGTACTAACAGGGGTGAGGCACTGGACTGCTGAAAACTAGGACGAACTGCTGGCGAGTTCATCGTTCTGGAAACACAATTTGCAAGAGAATTATTTAAAAGTAAAATGTATGCAGAACAAGATGAAGCATAACTCTGCTTTCAAACTGGAAACTGTTGGGAGCAGAAGCTTGTTTCTCTCCTTAGTAAATCAGGGCTTCTGCATGTGTAACTGTTTGGAGAGAGACCTCCACGCTCTCTGAAGAGCTGTATCACTGAGGCCTTGTGCAGCTGCATGTCGAGCTGCTGCAGAAGGGCTCCCGGGCTTTCCTGGTAGGAGTGTGCTGCAGTTTGGATCTTGCTGATGGAAACGGAGATAACCACGGACACACTGGGAGCCAAGCCTGAGTCTGACCATCTGAGCTATTACAGTTGAGTCCATTTAAAAGCTGCCACTCATACCCAGAAAGAAAAGTTGAGGAGGGAGACTTTTGGGTTCCTCTACTGCTCCATGACTGTTGAACCTGGTTCTTTGTCAGTCTATCCTCCTCGAGCACCGTGAAAGTTGTTTATTTTGGAAGAGACAGTTTTACCCTGTTTCTCCATCTTTGGTATATAATATAGAAAAAGGTGGGACACTTGGGGATATACCAGGATCGGCTGCTGTTCAGATCAGGGGGCAGGAGGTCACAGAGCAAAGACAAGTGCTCCAGGATTCCAGATACCCTTCAGTGGCACCTCATGAGCTTGGGGAGTGAGATGCTGGTCTAAACGGGATCTTGGATCTGCTGCTTTTGGGCACTGGTAACAAGATAGCTAATTTATTGGATATAGAGAGAGTCAAGCTGGGTCCCTGTGGTGTTATGCATAAGTAAATTTACATCTCTAACCTCCTAGTAAAATCTCCAAAGCCTCTGATACATGAATCTCAGACCTGTTCTGAGAAGTTGAATTTTACAAGTATTTGCGCTTGCCTCTTTTTCAGATGGCACAGTAGAAATGAAGTAATGCAATATCCATTCCATGAAAAATCCACTCCATTTATAAGAAATTCTTTCACAGTATTTGAAAGGGTGATGAGGTTTTGAGGAGCGTCCCAGGAGGGGGAATGGAGCCAAAACTTTGACTGCTTTAAAGAGCTGCCTGAGAAGTGTATGAACAAGATGATTGTCCATTACAGCCGCAAAGAGGCTCTGTCCCCGTGCAGGCTGTTGTCTGATGTTCTGCAGATCATTCCCCCTGCCCTCACTACATCTGCTGTTTATTACAAATTGTGTTCCAGGCTCAGATGTGAACCCAAGCTTCTAGCTACACTGAATGTCCCGTCACACTAATGATGTGTGGCGTTGGTTTTGAACTATTAGATGAGTGGGCTGAAGCAATTTTGTTGATATTTACCATTCTGTCCTAGAGTTCAAGCCTTCTCTTTGCCTCCTATTTCCCCCATTTAAAACAGGGGGATATATTCTTCAGGATGTTCAGATGGGAGCTCCTGAGACTATTGTGTTTATAGTATATTCAGTTTCCAACACCTAAAGTAGTAGCCTGAGGTACAATCCAGCCAGGACTGTCTTCCAGTACCATAGCAGTCAAATCATCTTGTCTCATTCATTCATTCATTCATTCATTCATTCATTCATTCATTCATTCATTCATTCATTTATTGATTTCATCAAATTTCTGCATCTATGTGCTGCCAACCTGGCTCCATCTCTCTGCTTCCAGGACTCCACAAACCAAGTGCAGCTGACTCGTCCATATGACACAACACATGAGCCTAACCTGTAAGGTAACAAAAATAAGTACGCGTATCCAGGTATGTGTATGTTTCCAGGTATCCTCTGTTGCTGTTCTGGGATTGTTTCTCTGTTTGCTTTCCGCTCCCCAGAGGCAAAGGACTGGCAGTTTCTTTGTGCTAGATATCAGTTCTCTTCTTTCTTTTTAGCCTTCCTCCTCTTTTTTTTTTCCCCCTCTCTATTTGGAGCTGTTCTCAGGTTGCAGCAGCCTCTCTTCCCTGCCTTTGCTAGCGTAGGCAGAGCAGAAAATGTGATCGTGTGGATATGGCCCTGAAACACAGGGGCTCAAGAGAAGTGAAATCTGTCTTCCTCGCAGACCCACTGCGCTGCCTCTGGTGACTCCTAACACCTTTCCAGGGGTCCCTTTCCATCCTAGCCTCCACCAGTGCAAGCCTCTAGACTGTAAGCTTTTTTGAGGAAAGACTGCTTTTATTGTGTGATCAAACCTTGTCTAACACAATAGGTCCCAACCTCAGGTAAGACCTTTAGGCATTCCCATTATGTGAATGAGAACAAGATTGTTGGTGTCAGTAATTAACATTCTTGTGGGATTGTTGGAAGTGCTTTGGGATAAACACCACCTGGAATCCTCGTCTGGCTTGTGTGGGTTTTAAGCTGCAGAGAAGGCTCATCCTGTTCACATGAGAGGGCTTGGGCCATCTGTCCGGGTGTGCAAAAGATCCTGTTGTCCATAGAGGGGTGCAGAACCTCAGTGAGCAGCTGGACACTGGCCAAATGGGGACGTTGCTGGTGGGGWGGAAGAATGGAGACAGTAGTGGTTTCAGCTGAGAACAAAAACAGAGGGAGCAAGATACCAAGCCAGCAGTCCCTGATCATGTTGTGAGTGCCTGTGACACAGCAGTGTCCTGTGGCGGGCTGCTAGAGAGGAGATGTCACTCTGGTTACACGGATGGCAAAACTCCCACCGAGTGCAGTATCCCTGGGCGGTCCCCCTGGAGTTAACCTGGATTGCTTTGCTTCTGAATGCCCGGGTAGCTGCACACCACATCATTATGCACATGCCAATAACAGATAAGTTATTCTTTCCTTTAAAGTGAGGATTAGATTTGGTAATCCCCGCATTTTGGATTCTGGGCTCCCTCTATCTGCATCTGAAATCTTTGAATAAACAAACACTGGATTAGACCACAGCCGCTGAAGCCATTAAGAGTACTTCACACCAGYTTTTATTTCGGAGAGTATCCTGTTGGGCACCGTGATGCTAGGAGCAGCGTGGGGACTTCTGATGGCTTCATCAGACATGGGTCATCACCACAGAAGTCTGCGGCCGTAGCTCACGCGCAAAGCAGGCAGCTTAGCTGGTCAAACTGAAGGGCAGCATCTCGTAGCTGGGAGTCTCTGATGTAATGAGCCAAAACTATTTGTGCTGCAGCGTCTTTCCACCACAAATTTGCCTTAACCAGCTGCTGGAGGGTGCTCGGTAAAGGGAAGTTCTCCGAATAACAGAAAACTGGTCGTATGTATATATGTATATATAATCATTGAAATTAAGGTCCTTTTCAGAGTCTCCCTCTGGGGAATACTGTCTGTCTCCATTGCTTATGCACAGACTCCCAAATAAGGTAAATTTTGACTGTCCAATGTCAACCTTTGAATGACAATATTAAATCTTGGCCGTAGGGCTCAAAGAGAAGAAAAACACTTGGTGCGTTCGAGCATGTAGCAGTGGCTGCGGTGGATAAGGCACGTGCATTGTCACCAACTATTAAAGGCTGGTGGAATCACTTACACACTTTATTACACGTTTGCAGGCTAAGTTCTTCTTCCTGTTATTATTGCTCTAGAGTTTTAAAGCTAAAAACGCCAGCATTAAGGTGGCCTGTGCAACTGTAATTTGTCCTCTTTTGTGCATTTGCATCGCGATACACTATTTAATTGTAATTAGGGCACACACTGTTCTTTCGACAGGTTCCCTGCCTCACTCATTGTACAGAATAGACTGTGCTCACTAAGTAACAATTGTATTTTCTCTCTGCTGTTCTCTTTGCGGCCCATGCTTTATTTACAGCATGCTATTCGAATATTGTTCTGAAAACAGATTTACTTGTTTCCTCCTGGGCTTTTCCATCATACTCATCACTATGATAGAAGCGCTTCACAAAGTCTAATTCATTTTCTCCAACACAGTTGTGAAAAGTAGTATTACCTCTGTTTTACGGATGAGACATACCGAGAGAAGGGTAAGAAAATTTAATTAAAATAAAGTCCAATTTGGAATATTGTGTTCTGATTTTGCCAGGAARTACAGCATGGTGAAGCATCTCATTTGATCCAAGTTAATAAATTCTCATTTGCTGCAGTTGTATCTACAAGTGCTCTTCACTTCTGCAAGTCAGACTTCAAATGTCAGATCAGGTACCTAGGAAATGAAGATTTCACAAATAGAAACTTGGTTTTGAGCCCTGTGCTCTGCACCGTTGTTGGTGCTGTGAGGCAGAAGGCCCTTCTTGTGGCCATGGTCACCACCTCAATGACAACGCAGTTCCTTCTTCTCTTGCACTTCCCTGCAAGGACCAGAAAATATGTTTCATAACTTGGGAGTGTTCCACTTTGCAGCCTAACTAACGTTCTTTGAAKGCAGTTTGCTGTGTGTATTTCTCTTCTGTTTAGAGATAACCTCCACCCTYCAGCAACGTAGCCTTGTGTTGTGACAGGGGCATCTGTGCTGAAGACCAGGTGTGTTCTCAGGGTRTTTCAGATAGTTGATGGCATTAAACCAACTTGGTCTGCCCTTCCAATTCCCGCTTCCCTCTCCCTGCCCGGAGAACCCACTTTCCTCCCGCTTCTCCCTTTCTGCCACCTTTCTCTCCCCTGCACCCCAGTCTTGTCCCCTYTCTCATTTTCAGACTTGAAGATCCCGTCTCAAAGCAAAACCTTCCTCCTGACCTGGCAGCTGAAACGCCAGAAGAAACTTCTCAAATTTAACCTGAGGTCTGGACCAGGCACATATATTTCAGCCCCAGAGTGAGCCCGGCGATGCCAGAAGAGGCTGAAGACAGGGTTTAATGATGGGAATTGCTAACCAACTTTAATTTTAATTAGCAATACAAATCCCACCTTTTATTGGTGATTCCATTTTGAGTAAAACTCATTACAGTTCATTGCTGGTATCCTCCTGGCATCTCAGGTAACCAGRCAAGATTAACATGGAGAAAGCAGAGCACGTAGTATTCAGCATTGGGAAAACGCTGCRGGATGTGTCCAGAGGAGGACGAAACTCCACTTTCCCTACACAGCAGTGAATGAATGAAGTCCTGAAGAATGAAGCAAGATTCCCAAAGGAAAATCCCACAGGAGCGTAGGCAAACTAGGTGAGCTTTCTTGAAAGTTGCCCTCGGTTCCTTGGGAACTCTGTCTTCTGGAACAAGCTGTGTTAAACTGGTGTTAACCCATTTTGTGACACTGGCATGCGGCAGGGGACCRTGTCCGGCTTAGCCGTGTTCCCGGCTGGCTGTGCTCGAGGGAGCAGCTGGTTTGGGACCCTCAGGCCCCTGTGTTGCCTGGTTCACGTGGCCAAAGAGATGGTTCCGTTAGCCCGGAACAACATGGGAGGTCCCCAACGGATAGATAACTTAGCAGGGAGCAAGCCAAGGTGGAAAACACAGGCTACAGTTTGCTTGATTAGCGGACGGGTTCTGTGTTCCTCATAGGGGTGCAGGACTCAACGTCTGGTAGCAAAGCGGCATTCAGACAATTTCGATTTGAACGGCAAAGGCTGCGTAAAGCTAATTGCCCCCRCGAGGATGAAGGTGCATCTCGTTTGCCTTTTCCTCACATTATTTACCCCTTGGTTTGCTGAGAAACGTGGTTATTACAATTGTGGCCCCCCCAGGAAACGAGTGTGTGCAGCGGGTGTTCTCAGCAGCCTCGGGAGCTGCTCCGGCCGCTCTGCCGCGGCAGCAGGGCCGCGTCTCCCTCCGCGCGGGCTCCCGGAGCGCCGCCACGTCGGTGCTGGGCGGCTTCGGGAGGTAACCGGCACCCGCAGCCGCGCTGCGCTGGGGAAGGTGAAACCTGATTTCGCGCGGGCGCCCGCACCTCCCTCCGGCCGCCGCGGCCCCTCAGCGCGGAGGCGCCGCC
>PTEX01000021.1:6580832-6699230 GCA_003342815.1 Eudromia elegans
GCCTCGCGCAGCGGCGCTCAGAGCCTCCTCGCAGGTAGGGAGCGAGCCGCGGGCAGCGGCCCTCGCGCCGGCGGCCGTTGCGGCGGTTGGGCTGGGGCACCTGGAGCGCGGCCCCGCGGCGGCACCTGCGCGCGCCCCGGCGGAGCCGCTCCCCGCGCTCGCACCTTCCCCCATTGTTAGCGGCGGGACCCGCTCCTGGCGGGCTGCGGGCGGCCGCGTCTCCCCGCCTCCCTTCTCTGCCTCCCTGCGCAAAATGGGGGCTCGGGAGGAAAAACTTCGGGTTTGCTGCCCTCCTGGTCAGGAGCCGCTGGCTGCAGCGCCCGSGTCTGGTCCTCACGGCCGAGGTTTGCTTTTAAACCCGCCCTGCGGCTGCTGTCCGGATGGTGTGAGAGGTGCTTGATGTAGGTGGGAGCCGCTGCACGGAGCGGGTGCAGTTTAATAACTCCGAGCGCGATGGAGCGCGGGTGGTGCGTGACACAACTGCCGGTTCACATTGTGCCCCGGCGCGCCCGCGAGTTTGCAGCGCGGGCGCTCCTGAGGTGCCGCGCGCCGGCKCCTGTTGACAGGGAACCTGCCGCTCCCTTTATGGAGCACAAGTTTGGCGGATTCCCCGTTGGAGTGAGAGTATTTATTTTTCCCCTTCCTTTTGGAAAACGCGCCTGAGGTTCAAAGATGCACAGGGCATGTGTGGTAGGTGCCTTTCTGATGTGTGAGATCCCACCATGTGATGGGGCTCCTTTAGCATTCATTGTTCTGCTGCCATTCACTGGGGCTGTTCTTGCTGCCTTTTCTCTGTTTTTTTTTGCCCTTTTTTGGTTTTAAAAAAAAGGTGTCCTTTATGGTGTCAGAGGCGTGGGTTGATAGGTGAACCTTTGTGCGTTKAACAGCATCGCCTAATGGAGCCGTTGAGATGCAGTGCTGAAATGCAGCAGGTGAAGCTGGCAGCCTTGGTTGAAGCTGTGGCTTTCCCCAGGATGGGGAGCCGGGAGAAGCCGAGTGGAAATCCTGAACGTCCAGGTGTGTCCTGCTCCATCCGCTCGCTTGGGGAAGCAGCTTTGATGCTGCCATGGTGCCCCATCCGTGTGGGCCGTGCTTGGGACGCAGGGCCCTGCGCTCCTGAGCCCGGAGTGTTTGATCCCAGAGGGAATCCAAGTGGGTAATCGAGGCGGGAGAGGCGCTTGTGGTTCTTTGTCTCCATGAATATTTAATACCTCATGCAGAGCGGATGAACTTTGTGTTAGTTCCCCTGTGTTTCCAATTGATTCCTCTAGAGTCTTCCCTATATGTTTGTTTAAATATGAGGTGCTCTGCTTCCAAATGTTCCTGTAGCCGGGAGGCTGGAGAGGCGCTTTATTGGCGGCAGCGGGCACCGGATGGGGATGCCCTGTGTTGGGGTGACAGCTCTGTCCTCGGTGTTCAGAGGCAGGGGCCGTAACACCATGTTGTGGGGGAAGCTGATGTCTCCGGGGTGCCCTGAGCACCCGTGTCGGGCGGAGGAAGCATTGGCTGGGGGGTGGACGTGAGAGCAGGCCCTGGAGCGCCGCTCCGTGCGGCGTCCCCAGGGAGCCGAATTGGGTGCAGTGGCAGCTTGCCTCGGGTAAAAGCGGTGCCGATGAGCACAAGTTCCAGATCTGGGCGCCCGTGTTCCTTTATGTAGCCCTGACCGTTTGATGAGAGACACTTGATCCTGCCTATAAATAGCCCGTCGCTGCTTGAAAGAAAAATCAAGCGCTGTTGAATTATTTTAGGAAAAACCTATATAACTYGGAGCGGTTATTTGTGCCTCTGTAAATGTTAATCTGTTCCCTTCGTGTTTGCTCGGTCGCTTTGTGTGTAAGATGAAGTGAGACGCTTGCTTTGGAATTGGCACAATGTTTGAGTGAGGTAGGAGGATAAAAACAAACAAACAATAGTAAGGAACAAGTATCAACTAGAGCTAGAATCTGCCCATCGTAGCCTTTTGCAAGCTGGCTTGAGATTAAGATCAAAACTTTGTTCTTTATGGAATTATGCTGGTAAGAATAAAATTGAATAAAATGGGATTTGATCTAACTGTTCTTTTTTAATAGAAAAGCTGTGATGAACTCTATAGACCGTTGAGATTGCAAATTAGATTATTCAGAAGCAGGAAGCTTGTTCTGTCCCCCCTGCTATCCTTAAAGTCCTTGGAATCAATACTCATTTTTCCATGGAGGGACAGCCAGGCAACGTAGGAGCTCCTCAGTAAAATAAGACTAGAAGTGGGAGGACCAGAGCTGTAGAAGCCTCCCAGCGTCCAACAAGTGTTTTCAATAACATGTTGATTACGTATCTTAAAAATGGGCACGTTTGGCTTTAGACAGCGTGCTCCTTTGCAAAATGTTGAGCAGGGTAAACTCGCCGGCCCTCCCCTGCACGTGGCGTTGGCGGGCTGAGCCTCTTTGCCCTATTATGTTTGCCTGCTCGTAAACCAGCGCTTCCATTTCGAGACTGGAAGATGCGTATCCACGCTAAACCCTGCCACTTATCCCAGGGAAATGGCAAACAAAAACTCRGCCCCTTTTCAGAAACATAAATCTCCTGGTTTACCTGCCGCCTGCTGATTTATCAGTGCAGTTTGAGGAAATCGCATGCTGCAAGTTTTTCCTCATTTACACACGAGCATTTGGTTAGTTTTGATGATAAAGTGTCCTTCTGATCGGCAACATGTTAAGCCTTCAGCAAAGATTCTCAGAGAAATCTGCAAACTACTTAGGCATTTTTTACAAATAGTAGGATAGTGTTCTGCTAATAAGCTCTGCGAGGTGTTCTGGCTTGGGTTCTCAACTCGCCCAGTTCATGTTTGCAGGTTGAGAGGAGGAGCAGGGCTGGCTCGTGGAGTGGGAGTTGAAGGAACCACACGGGCAGCAGGATGACATGTTTCTTAACACTCGCTTCCAAATTACAAAAACATGTGGAAGATCAGCCTGGGCAGAAAGGAAATCGCTTCTGCCATCRCTGGCTTGGCATGGGAAGAACTTTCTGCATAATATATATGCTACTATGCTCATAGCTTGTCTGTCTGAATATTCAGTACTTTGGTCTTTTTTCCTCTTCTTTTTGGTTTTATTTTAAATCGCTTCTGAGGAGGTCCAGCTGAAATTTTGTTTAACCATTCTATCTTTTTTTTTTTTTTTTTTTAATATTACTGTTCTGTAAGGAATATGTCCTGGTTTTGACAAGTCAGCACATGGCAGCAGGCTCCGCTCTGCTTCTCTTTAAGGGACTGGTCAGTGGAGACTTCATTTTGGAAAAAAAAAAAATCAAAAAAAAATTAAAAAAAAAAATCAATCAAACCCCCCCCAATTCCAATGGTTTCAGTGTTATTGAAGTCTGAGTTTAAACATCTGAGAACCAGTAATCTAAATAGCAGTTATAAATACGCTTACTTCTCTGTGAGTGTTAAGACCTGGGAGTTCAAGCAGTTAAGTGACCCAAACACTGGTCTGTCGCTTTGATACCCACTTGGTCTGCATGATGGTTCCGAGCGGGCACTTGAGCTGCCTTGGGCCTTCTGAGATGCCCTTCCTGCTACCATGGATCTCTGTGCCTTGAGTAAGGATATAATATGCTAGGGATATTGATTTATTAAGAAGAAATGGGGGGGGAAGGAACAGGTCTTAATAGTAAAAATGTCTCGACGCAGTGAAAGYAACAGTGATATTTTACTGATGGAGTGCTATTGATTTAGTTCTGCAGTGATGTTGCGAAGAAAGTGGCAATCCTGATTAATTCCATATAAATAAATAAGCCCAATTTGCAGTTCATGGTTGTGGACCACAGCTTTACATGATATATTAGATGCTTTATGTATTTTTTCTCATTTAATACATGTGCTGAAGAGAATATCATAACTTTGCAAATAGACTATTGATTTATAAAAAGCATTTTTGTGCATCAGTTAAAACATTTCTCCGGCAAGGATGATCTTACCAGAGGGAATGTAGAAATAAACTGTGTTTTGAGTTTTGACTTCAGGGTGCTCAAGGAGGGACATGTTAGAGGTCACTGTCCTGTCTGTGCTTTACTGTAGTAATTTCTTTTTGTTTAATTTTTCCTCTTTATGAAGATTTAATTTGGTGGATCTGTTAGGTCAATGACCCCGTCTGCATGARCTACATGGTATTTTATTGTCTTATTGTGTTCACACAGGCTGGGGAACATATGGTGGAAGTAATCTTAAAATTAGAATTGAAAGAAAACTGATGYTGTTCTACTTGAAGGAAGGCCCTTTAAAACCCACCGCTTCACGGTGCAGGTATCTTTGTATCCCACATATCCCGTGGGGGAACGTTTGCTGGAGGGACCTTTGGAAAATTGCACGAGTCAAAATTACCATAGTGAGTGTGTCWTCTTTCCCGCTTCCAGCCAGAGCTAATTCACACCAAGTCTTCCTGGGAGTCTGGGTAATTCTGTGGAGTAAGTGAGGAGCAAGAAGTGTTTGAGTTGGGCAGAGCGTGAAGAGGGATTTAATGTTTAATTGCTAATGAAAGCTATTTAATGCTGCGCTAACGATGATACAGCAGCTTTTATTCTTCCTATTCCTCGCGCTGTTACGCACCAGGAATCTCCYGAATTGCTAAGTTGGTTTGGAAATGGCAAATTGCAGATTAGAGGGATCCTGAAGATGTTGGTCTGCGTGCACTAGATTTCATTTGTCCAGAGGCAATTTGTGCAGCTGGCTTGGTACTGGACTGTAGTGAAGAGCTTCCTGTGCACCGTGCGAGCCCAATCTCTTTGATTTGTAGGTTTTGCTCTATTGACGCCCTGCTTTTTCTTAGTGCACTCTATAAATGTTAGCTCAGAAGTGTCATCCTGGAGCATTGTGTGTTGTTGCTTTGAATCACTTTGAATATTGACCATTGAGTGAGTTTGTTTGCCAGCAAAGCCTTGCAGCTTAATATTTTTATAGTATCCTCTAGGCATAGAATTTTGTCCAGAGGTCTTTTGGCAGTGCAAAAAAACCTGTTGTGATTGAATTAATTACTCTTCCATCTACCTATTGAAAGAATCTGAAGTACAGCCACCCTTTGTAGTTCAGATTATAGTTTACACAAATTACAAGATTATATAGTGACTATTTGTTGTTTTTTCATTTACTTGCTACAGAGATATTTTTGAAACAGCTGAGCCCTTTTCTTGCACGTCCATCAGACGGTTCAGTCTTTCAAGGGACACAGTTTTAATTATGTGGTGATAGGAGAGACGGAGTGAAGAAATCGCCTACCTGTGTGTTACTGTGCCCTGATTCAGACCCCTGCATTCCTCTTCCTCTTTGTTTTATGGGATTATGGACATGTATACTTCTGTACTTAAGTCTCCTTCTCCCCTAAAACTTGATTTTCTCTTTCTTGGCTTTTTTTCRTGACTTATTTTATGTCTCTTTCATGGGTTTCCACTTGCTTGGAATAACCCTGTGTAATTTTGGCTCTTGTTCATCCATTTTTGTCTTTTGGCTAGAAGTACTGATGTCTCTGCAGTCTTGATATTATCTTTCTGCACTTACATACTGAATTCTACTATTTTATCTTTGTTTTGCTTGATGTTTTGAAGCTGTCACGTTCTGTGGCACTCGGTCAGAGTGTGTGTCAGCAGCTGGCACAGTTGTGCTCTGTTATTATATTGAAATAAGTGGCATTTGATGTGCCTGTAACTTTTGACATGTGTCTGGCAKTGCTGTTGCCCCAGAGGTGAATAATCCACTGGAGCTAAGATGTTTACAGTGTTCAGTACTTTGAGGCTTTCACCARCGTAGGTCTAACTGGTATTTCATGCTAATTAGATTGTTTAACTTAGGCTCCATACAAATTTGCAGACACGTGCTCTTCTGCAGCTCCAGCCTATTTAATGCTCTGAACGCAGTGCATAGCCAGGCATTCGTAATGAGTTTGATTTGTGGGGAAATTCCATCTTATTTAGGTTTTTCTTTGCCTCTAAGAAATTCTAAACCACAGCAGAGCTAGGTTTTTGTTTTCGCACTTATTTCAGTGTGTGAACACAGTRTTGTTATTTATAGTATGGTATTTCCTACTCTGTTCTTCTTGAATTAAAATTTTAGTAATATAATTTAATAATAATTCTGGCGATTTCTCCTTCCCCCTGCTGTGGAGTCAGGGATACCTTTGTGTTGCTGGCAGCTCTAACGTGCCTCTTGCTCGAGCACTTGGTGGCAACTTCCAGCTTTATCTTAAGCTCACATTTTTTATGTAATCCTCCAAGTCAGTTCATTCTGGATAAGCTCTTGTCTTTTTCTGTGTTCTCCTGTAGCTGATGAACCTGAACGTCTCCTTGACACAACTTTCTGACTCACGCACTGAACCCCTGGAGTTTCGCTGCAGCATGAGCTGGGCCATGTTGCCAAAAATCATGTAGGTCATTAGAACTGTCAGGACACTGAAAGCCTCCCGAGTGTGAGCTGAAAAACTGGAGTACAGCTTGCTTTCTGCACGAGGACATTAGTAAGACTAGTGCACTAGGACATAAGCAAGAAAAAAGCATCAGAAATTAGAAAATGAAGCAAAACTGCACCCACAAATGTATTTTGATGTGGGAAAGGCACCGAAATGGCTTCCAGGAAACTTGGGTACATTTCGGATTGACTTTATGAATGTGGGACTGTTGGTGTTCACGTTGCAGAAAAATTGGGCATTTTGTTAGCAATTTGAGAATCTTTTACAAGAAACGTGCAGATAAGAAGTGCGCCAGGGATGTGAAGCTGCTGCCAAGCACCAGGCCCCTTTTCCTGTGCGTAGCCTCAATGAATGCTGCTGGAAGGAGAAGGGCCAGTTTACCCTCCAATTCTTTGCCTATATTAGCCCATATTAGCCAGTTATTTGCCTAAAGCCGAGATGAAACTTTGATTAATAATCTTTAGCTTGTGTGTCTAAAGGCTTCAGGTGCCACTTTGATTTTGCCTTTTTTTTTTTATTAATGGAAATAATAATGAAATGGACATAGAAACTGTTCTTTAGTGGCTACAAATGCATCTGCCAGTCCAGGCAACTTTGCAGTGCAACCCTGTCCATTTAGATGCGCCATCTCGGGGATTTTCTTGTGTAATTTTACATGTTCATTTCAAGGACAAGAAAAGAGGAAAGAAAACTCAAAGTTTCTATTGGCAGTAAAAACTTCTACAGTCTRTATGGTAAATTTGGAGTGTGACAGCCCTATTCCGTGATTTTCCCAGGTTGCCTCCTTTTCTGAATTCTGAACTGGCTTGCCCTCTGTTTGAAGTGTAAAATAGTTTATTTATGCTAATCTTTACCTTCAGTTATTTGTTTATTCCTAGTTCAGGTCTTTGGTGCCTTAATTTTTCATTCTCTGGATTTTCTTTTGTTATTCCTCTGGCTTCTTTTTCCTTATCTCCTTCCTTGAACTTATGGTAATTTTTGCTTCATATCTAAACACTAAGAAAAGAGGTCAGAAATGGCCTAGTCAGATACCTGAAGTGATTTAGGAATAGCTGTGTCTTGATTGTGTTTTTCATATAACTTTTTTTGAGCAGATGAAAGGAAATGTACAAATTAGCTAAAAGAAAGAAATGCAGTGACATATTGGGACTGCTGAGCTTTCACTTGTGCTATTGAGTGTGAACCAGTGCTTTTTGCTTGGCYATTTCTTGCCTTTAAACAGAGGCAAGTAAGTTCCTTGGTGTTGATGTAAGTGGRGTAGGCCTGGTACCTCCAACTAAGGAGGCAAACTCTGGGAAGTTTCGCCATGAGGTGTGGATATGAATAGGGGTTTTCATACTGCACCTTCGAGGCTTCGGGGGAGGACCAAGTTGTGGATGTGAAAGGCTCAAGTGGCCTGGAAGGAGGGCCTGATGTTTAGCGGCTCCTGATGCGGGGCTGGGCTCGGCTGACGCCCCTGCATTGAAGTGCCTTGTGCTGATGGCAGCACCACTGCTGGCCCCGGCTCTGAAGGGCTCCCAGGATCTGAAGACTTTCCCAAAGTCGTGTTTGCCACTTGTTCCCTTTATTCCTGTTGCCCAGCTTTTCGTCGTGTTGAGGAAATCAATAGCCTAAAGGAGAAAAGATGGCTTGTTCACAGTGTGGCTGCACATGCCTCTCTGTGCCAGCCCTGAGCTGTGGCTGTTGATGTCTCCTAGTGTTTGTGCTGTGATGGTCAGCGCTGCATAGCCAAGTCCAAGCCCCAGTCTCGGGGACTTGGTTGCTTCTGCAGTAGTAAATATCAGCTATTCTTCAGCTGTGGCATTTTACTACTTGGCCATACTGTTTTCAAGCATGTGCTTTGATAAGTGGAATTAAAACAACCTGTTAGAAGTAGCTTTTGGGTTTTCCTGTTGTGGTGTTTTTTTGCCTTGGCTCTTGTGTGCTCTTGGGCATCTTTCTAGTTTCTTTATGTGTAGGTAAGCTGCATGTCCAACCATGTCAAGTTCAGTGAATTACCTAGGCATCTAAGGATAAAATTTCTTGTATCTTGTGCWTTATTACTGTAGGTGAGCTCTCCTAAGAGAAAGGAGTAGATCAAAGTTTCAGAGCTGTTGCAGAGCTGTCTTTCAAAAATATGTCTTTTACTACAGGGTGAATTAAGGAATGATTTGAAGATATGGAGATAAGATCAGGGAGTTCAGAGGGACTTCCCTTGGTCTTGGGATGCCTGCAAAGAGCCAAGACTCCCTKGAACTGTGGCGACACTGCAAACATTTGCCAGAATTCCTAGGCTATAGTTCARTGGTGACTACCTGGAGTTGTCCGATATCCCTATTATTTCTGTTTGGAAAACTGAAAAGTAGGGTGAAATTATTGCTCACAGTATATGAAAGGCAATGGCAATTTTGAAGTTAAGGCAGCTTTTCCAGTCTTTCTAGTAGSACGTTGGAATTGTAGAGAGGGACCCTCGGCTTTGTTTGGAAGGGCTCTTTGCGGGCAGTGTTGAGAGACTGATAGCAGGTGCTTTCAGTGGAACAAGTGCTGTCTGCGTGCTGTTGTAATAGCACATCCACCTTTGATTCATTCTCCTGCCTTTTATGATGATAAATGTTGAGATTATGCCATCTTTTATGGCTGTTTGCAACAGAAACACTGTGCTTGTTCCTTAGTTATTTATATTCTCTTCCAAGACCTATACATAGYGAGCGTGTGCAATGTTCCTTGAACAGACCAATAGTACAAAAATAGGCTGATTAATTTTTAATGGGTTCTGTGATTAATTTCTTTTAATTGTAACTAATATGCATTCATTTTAATTTTTAAAAAATTGTCCGTGTCTGAAAAAGTGCTTGGATCCCTTTGGCGCGTCCTCCCACTCCTCTTCCCAATAGCATTAAGGGAAGTTCTACAAGGTAAATTGACATGATGCTGATTTTACCTTTACAAAATGGATAGATTTGCTGGCCTGTAGTTTGGCCTCGCAGGTGGATGGTGACGATTGCTCCGCATCTCCCGCAGAGCTGGGGAGGGTGAAACCCCAGCGCGGTGGCTGCAGGGCCACCCTCGCACCCCGCACCGCATTCCCTTCAGGCCCAGAGGTGCTGCGACTGCTTCCAGGCATCCCCCTTCCTCCTTTTGGGAAGAATCCTTCTGTTTTAATGCACTGCTTTTTTTTCTTCTCTTTTTTTTTTTTTCTTTTTTTACTTTAAACACTTTAACCTCTGACCCCCTGATATGAAATTCAATAGGAGCAGAGGAGCTGCTGGTGCTATGCTGAGGTCTGCGCTGCAAGGAAAAGCTTGCTTTTTAATTTTCTTTTCTAGTAAATATTACTGCAAAAGAGTCTGCCCTGTTTCACAAGCACTTAATAACTGCGGTTGCATCTCACGGGCATGGAAGGCCTTTTGATGCTGTAAAACCCACTGAATCAGAAGCTCTAAATTTGTATAAAAATAGTAAAAAAAAAAAAAAAATTCCATGTAATTTCGTGTCGTTCCTCGTGCTGCGAACCCCCACGAGCCCTGTGCTCCTCATTGGGGTCCGYGTGGCGGGGATGGCCGTTCCTCGGGAGGCTCCTCTAATCCCGTTGCTGCTATTTTCCTTGCTTGCCGGAGCAGAGGAATGTCGGGGGCCCGCGCGGGGGCACCGGCGGCGCGGAGCGAGCTGGGATTGCGGGAAGGCGGCGGTGCTGCCGAACCTCCCAGCAGCAGCAGCAGCGGGGAGAGCTCTGCACCCCCCGGCGCAACGGGGCCATGTGCGCGGTGCAGCGRCCTGTCCTGGGCCACTGCCGGGGCGAAGGCGCTCTGCAGGGGGGGAATCCTGAGCCGCTGGGAGCACTAGGGGAGCAGGAATGCCACTAGTTGCTCTCCAAGCATCTCCTGGCCCCGCTGTGCCTTCCTGATACCAGGGTTTGGCTAGTATGTGTCAAAATGATTTCATTTTATAGTTGTGTTCAATAGTAGAGCGGCTAACAGCTTGAATAATGTCACTTCTACTGTGATGGGAGGTGGAAGAYGGAGCTTTTGGAAATCCGTTGTGGCAGTTTGTCCAGGCGAGTCACAGTTTGTTATCTGCATTTGCACTGGAAATGTGTTTATGGGGAGAGGCTRAAGTGTAGATTTATACACAGATATAAGCAGATAATCAGAGCTCTCCTCCTTAGAAAGGACGACACGTACACTACGCACACTAGGCAAATTCCGGGACCCTAAGGGCAAATGCAGAAAAAGCTTCTAAAAAGTCAATATGTTGAAGTGATGCATCACCCTACGCGGCTGATGTCGCTGATGTGTGACAAAGTCATCTTGAAGCTGCTTATCCCAAGCAGGTTGYTGGAATTGCTGGTTGACAACCTTTTGCTTGAGAAGTGTTATGAAACTCACTGTTCCATGTTCTCCTTGCCAATATTAAGGCAATACCTGCTGTGAAAATGAATAGATAATAGAGCTRTAGAGGTTTCCTTTGACACAAATTGATTTGGAATATATAGAAATAATATAAAGTCAAATGGCTTGCAGTGCAGCTGCCTTTTGTCGTGAAAGCTCCAAGGAGAGCGCTGCAGTTACGGTCCCTCAGCTAATCCAGGGCAACATAACCTGGGAATTTGCTCTGACAGTTTTATCAGGCACAGATGTCTTGCAAGGTACTAGCACTTGTTTTGGGGAGTTTGCTGGGCTTCTRGTGTGCTTCTAAAAACACACTTTACCGAAGCTGTAGATACACTTTGTATTTGCATCTGTCAAACCTACAGAGGGTACCATGCGTACAGCTTCTCTCTGCTGTTAGACTTCCAGTGCAGTGTGTAGCTCAAAGACYTGCCTGCAGCTATTAAAGGCTCTACCTCTGGAATTAAGGAATTAAACTTCCGGTTTCTGTATCAAAACTATAGTGAAAATCTGTTTGGCCTGTGGCTTGAACAAGTGGTTTCTACTTGTTCCTGTTTCATTGTTGTTTTGTGCACATTACCCTGTTCTGGTGCACCGAGTTTGCTGCTTTCAGGAGAAAACGTACTCCTTTGATTCGGGTGACTAAGACTAGCCTTACCTTGGAAAAGAAGCTGGAGAGCTGCATGCAGCCTCAGTTCTGGGGTTTTTCTAAATTACACTGCACTCTTGAAATTCCTTTTTTTTTTTTTTCATTTTTTCAGAACATTGGCTTTATCATTTGAGCGCAATTTGGGTGCACAAAGTACTTGATATTTAATCCTTTCCACCTCCAATTTTACTTYATAGGGAAATCAAAATGCCAGATTCCACAGCGTGAACGTTCCCACGTGACCGCCGGCTGTAAGGTGACCTCTCTGGCTCCGAGCCCGGGCCAGGAATGTATCGTTTCTTTGAGTCAGACTTTGAAACAGGTATTACTTTACAATTTAATTGGCTGCATACATCTTGAAAAGGATATAAACCAGTGTTTTTTTTCCACTATGGAGACATAAAGGCTTGTTTCACAGAGGAGAAGGCATAAACAAGCCGGTACAAGGGACCTTGTCTGAACTGTGTACTGTGGGGAAAAGGTCTGATTTTTGTGTGTGTGTGTGTTGTAGGTTTTGGCAGTGTCAAACAAAACCAGCCAATGTTCTCCTAGAAAAACTAAGGATTTTTTTTTTAAATATCTTGAAAACGTATTTAATGAACCTGCCCCCTCAACCACCTTTGTGAATTGTTGGGAATGTTGTCCGGTCTTCCAGGCAACGACTCTTGCTGCAGGTTCTTGCTTAATGTGTTCCCTGAAGTGTTTTGCATGTTCTAGTGAGAATTCCAGTTCTCTGGCATAAGCAAACAAGTGCTTTGCAACCAGAGGCTACTAGCAATTAAAGAAAATGTTGCACATGTTTTGAGAGGGAAGCCCTTTGTTTTTTCCCTCCTTTTTTYCTTTTCTCTTGTTTTCAGTAGGTGACAGTGATCTAATTCTTGTCCCCAGCTGGRTCCAAAGCCCTCTTTTTGCTGACTGGTGTTCAGGACCCTTTCATGCGCTGTATACAGTGGAGATTTTCATATTAGTTATTTAGCAGTAAGGAACCAGCAGTGGGAGGAGAGGAGATAAACCTCTTAGTTCTTTGAATTTCTTGCTCTCTCTCCCTCTTTTTGCYAGTTCTTTTTTCATTCCTTCAGTATTTGTGGCTTATCTTCAATTTTAATCTATTGTTTGACTTTACTTCTTTGTACTCAGCAGATTTTAACACCTAAAAGGTCCTAAATATTTGATCAAAATAAGACCCGGCTCCTATTTTGAAGAGAATAAATCAGTTTAAAAGGAAGAGAAACCGTGTGCAAGCAAAGCTTTGCTGGCGGGGAAGGACGATGGGTGCCCCTGAGCGCCCACCACTAGTGCTGTGTGCCCCTAATGCTCCATCTGCCCCCTGCTTGGCTGCGTTTGGGCTTCTGGTGCAACTTGTGGAGCTTCCGTGACCCCCATTGATGCCGAGAGCTCTGAGCACACAGCTTGTCTGTGCGCGTTCTCTCTATATTGCGTTTTCTCCTGTTTGCCTCGGTTTCCCCAGCTTGCTTTGCTGGTGTTGGCCTCTTACAGATGGTGAGTTGAAAGCGGTGATTGAAACCAGCTCTCTGCTGCTTTGTAGGYGCAAGTAGGAGAGAGCGGGTAGTTAGTACCCATGCCCAAATACTGGAACTGGGTCACACAGATATTTGATGGTGGTTGTGATCGGGCCGTTTCTGCCCTATGGGTTTGGATGTCCATAAAAATATATTTGAAAAAAAAAAAATGGAGTGAGCTCTACTTTCTTTTTCTTTCTACAAAATTTGAGATTTTATTTTCAGCGAATTCCTGGCTCGTTAACTCCTGTTAATAATTGCTTAAGCCTAACTAAGCGTTTTCCGGCAAGGCGGTTAAAACTCTTATTAAACACATAGTATCACTTAAATCTGGATATTTTTTTAATAGAATATTTAAAACGTTGCCTATTTGAACATCAACAGCATTTATGTTAATGACTGACTAAATATTCTGGCAATGCAAGTTTGAAAAGAAATTCAAACGAGTAGTAGGGGAAGTCACTAGACGAGCCGGGAAGGCGRGTGCTGGCAGTCAGCGGGAGCCTGACACTTCCCCGCCTTTCTGGCAGGGCTGGAGATGTTTTTGATGATAGTTCAGTAGTTACTTCACGCAACCTTAAAATATTAATAAGTAATAGAAGAGTCAGGACAACTGTTTTCTCTTCCAGTTTGTAAACTGAAGAGCGTATGGAAGATGCGGAGATCTTAGGACTTTGTGATCAAGGCTGTTCAGCTCACCAGCTATATTGACTTTTGGTCAACACAGATCTTAAATGTGCAGAACACAATCAACTTGGAAGTCACAGATCTTTAAATTGCCTTGCTAAGAAAGACTTTTCTAAGTTTGCTTACAGCATTCCATATAAGTCATTGTTGTCTATAAAAGCAACTTCACATCTGAGGTAGTTATGCATAATAAATAATATATTTTTTTCTATCATAATAAAATATGAAAAGTAATACAGATGGATTTTTAAGTGGCATGATTACCTAGTGGTATACATTAAATAAATAAAAAAAGTTTGTGTAATGATTGTGAGAGAACATCGTGAAAATTGTCAGCCTTGCTTGAGGGACTGCAGAAGTTAAAGAGGAAAAAAGTCAGGGTTTGAGGGTAGGAGAGGAAGAAAAAAACCCATACTTTAAAAAAAGACTTCAAAGATCATTGGGGGATAAACTACTGTTGTCTTGTTCTTCAGAATAATAGAAATTAATAGTGTGTTTGTGCATTTTTCTCCTTTTATCTGCCTAAGCACTTACAGGCTGCCACCAATTAAAATCCTGATATGTTTTAAAAATTAGGTCACCCAAACTAAGTACAGCATTTCAGTAGACAATAAATCTGCTTGTGTGTTTTCTTTCCTCTTTCTTTCAAGTAGTGATCTATTGCACGCTTGTGTCAGTTGCAGATACAATTTTGTTTCTTAAAATTGTATGTGTGATGGACGAGAGAGATCTGTGGGTCCTGCTGCCTTGAGGGGAATCGGCGTGATCAGGGCCGTGGGCATCGCCGCGTTGTGAGACCCCTCTTGTCAGCGAGCCAGAGTAGGGCCGTGTCCGCACRTTAGGAAGGTGCTTTTGATGTTCTTGGACCGTTTACCTCTCCCCAAGAATTGTTAGTGTTGGAGCTGCAGGGCCTGAGCAAACTTCCGGAGAGGAAGTAATTGTAAAATATGCAGGAAGTTATTGGGAAAGGGCAAGTGCTGCTCCCATCTGCTGACGGTGTCGAGGGCCTGCGGTTCACGGAGCTCCAGCCCTGCCTGCTGCAGAGCTTAGGAGTGGGGCAGCCCCTCAGGAACATGAGGCTTTGGAGGAGGCTGGAAGTCGGAGGTGGGAACCAAGCGTTACTCGAGCACAACCTTTAAGAAGATTCTTGGCCACTCTGAGAAACAGGATTTGCTTTTCTTTTGAGAAACGCTCCGAGCTGCTGATAGAAACACCCCTCATTTTTGTTGCTTTCCTGACTCCTTCAATTCTAGGTTTGGATACTGACTTAGCAACTTCGGTATCATTTATCCAGCAATAGCAGAGACAGATGAGGAAACAGCGGAAAAGCGGTCCAAAACCAGAGAAGCTGGAGAAGCCAAATCTGGCTTTCAATGTGTTGCGATTAAAGCCCCTCTCTTCTTCATATTTAATTTCTACCAGACTGGACGAATCCCTTTTTTTGAATGTATTTTACATTATCTCTGGGAGATCTGAAGTCTAAGGAAATTGCAGCCGGTTACAGGCGTTCTCCTGGATGTTACGATAGATGCGATTTCTTGCCCTTGTCTTGAACGAAGGAGATCAGAAGTGTCCGCGAGCACGTACCTCATCYCAGGTGGGCTAAGGATTGACTGGTTCTGAATGTTATAAAACTGTAAAATATGTCTGTGCTGTTCCCTCCTGCCACTGGGGAAGAGCAGCTTTTTTGGCATTTGGAAGATGACAGTTTTTAAACGTGAACTTCAGATTTGTTTCTAAATCTGTTAACATTTAAATGTTAGTGTCACTTGGGAACTTTTTAGAGGAGAACTGGGAAAAAAATAGAGAAATTTCTCTAGCGTTCAAGGTACGCGTGGGGGAGAAACACACGAGCATATGACAACCCAACTGGAGGCAGAAGCTGTCTCCCACTTCTGCCCCTACRCTGCCTATTTCCTCTCAAATTGCTGATGGCATAAGGTGCATTTTTGGCTCGGTGCTTCCAAGACAGAGCAGATGCSGTTGGGCTTTGGTCCCAAAGGGTTTCAGCCTTTCCGATGCTCACGATGGGCACTGCTGCGGGAAGCGGCAGCCCTGCATATAAGTGAAGAGCGTGTCCAAAAAGCAGCACTCACATTTCCCCTGCCTTTGTGCTTAGTTTCTATAGCGTGAGTCTGGAGGAAGCTAGGAGGTAATTAATAGCTCTGTAAACCGTGTAACGAATAATTCTGCGTGTGTGTTATTAGTGCTGAAGTACCGCCTGGGTTTCTGGTGTCTGAAAAGTCAAAACTTTGCAGCCCTTTGCCCTGAGAGCTGTAAATCTTGCTGCTTGATTTGACTGCCTCTGTAAGAAGATTGTGAGAGCTCTTTGAAGTCGTTACCTTGGTCCAATTTGGTTTAAATGGGCACATATCTATGCAAAAGTTCCAGCAAGCAGGAGTTAATGTATAAACATATATACATATATACACATGCACATATATATGTGTACACATAAGCCTCGTTAAATTAAGATATCAGCTAGGAGATRCAGAATTGGCTGGCAGTGGTGCTCTGAGGATTGCCGATGTCTAGGGGCAGAAGGATCATACGTGGACTCTAGAAGGCCATTTAACTTGTTTCTCTTCCTTCCCTTTGCGTATCTTACTGTTTAAATGGGAAACTTTGTGGGAGTTACAGTGAAGTGTCACGGGACAACAGCAACTCATTGATATCCAAGTTTGAGGCCTTCAGGCTCAGTGCTGTGCAAGTTACGCTTGGCCAGGGTCCTTCCCTCCTTCCTGCTCCTGCTCAAGGTTTACAAAGTAATTTGATGATGAAGAATTTTGAATGCTGTTTTATTGGAGAAATTAATAATGTAAAAAGTTGTGCTTAGAATTTGATCCAATATTTATAGATTTCTGCTGTGCAAGAGTCAGAACAGCCTCATGAGGACAGTTTAAAATTCACATTTTTAATAGTCTTTTAAAGCTTCAAGAGTTGTGGAAGCCTCAGGAAGAGTCCCAAAGAATAGGAAGAACTGTTCCCGTTGCTGCGTTGTGGTTTTCCTCGTGTCTCCTATAGCTGGACAGAAAGGCTTGTTTTTTCCCTTCCGAGTTTTGCTGTTTGTTCCTGCACCATAATCCCTGTGGAAGGTGACTGCCGCCGCGGAGCAGGCGTGATGTCGGATGAGAACTCGTGTGTGTTATTGAAAACCAGCTGCCCTTYATTTTAATCCATACCATGCATTGATTTCTCTTGCTTGCCCGCTGCCTTGTTGGCAATTACAGATTTTATTCAGCTGCTGTTACTAGCATTGATTGTGGATGATGGGCACTTGGGTATTATTGTTACTGTATAGAAGTGAACGTTCTTACCTGTATTTCCTGGAACTGCTSCTTGAAATGTTTTGAAGTGAGGCCTTTTCTGTAAGAGGTGATGTGTGTTTGCTCACCTTCTTGGCGAACCTGCACACACAGTCGCAGGGGTGACGATGCCCCTGGTTTCATCTGAACCGAAGGCACCGACCCAAACGTCTTGGCATGGGTCTTGGCTTCGGGTAAGGGTCGGTTCCTCACAGCATCCCCAAAGAGTCAAGAGGTACTSAGCTGAAACTGTTTCTTGTATCTGTAACTATACGTTATGAAATTGCCTCAAATAAAGAAGTGGAAGGTCTGATCTTGGTACCCCAAAATCCCCATGACTCACCTGAGGGAAATAATCAGCTTTTTGAGGACAACATTAGAATTGGGCCGTTCAGAGGGAAGTCTGGAATAAATCCTCGTGTGCAGTGGGTTGCCATCTCTTTGAGCTGATATATGGAGTTAATGTATTGAGCCTATGTTCAAGAAGTGATACCCACATCTGCAGATTTGAGAAGGAAAAGCAAGTCCCAAGGCCAGGAGAAGCCCAAGCTGCCAAGAGGCTGTTCTGGGCTGGCCACAAGGCTTGCTTGGGCACTTRGGAAACTCCTGAGCGGCAGCATGACTGCCTGCAGAATGACTTGCAGAACTCCCTGACCCGCGTTTCAGTCCTGCTTCACAAAGGCATTTTGTTGCTTTCCACCCCTGGGAGGCAAACCCGAGTCGTACAGGTTCAGGTGCACTTGCATGGCATTCACCTTGGTTGTATTGCAGGCACAGCCCTAAGTGCCTGTCAARTTCTAAGGAAAGAGGAAGCAAACTTTTTAAGGATTATTTTTGGTAATTTTTGAGTAGAGGATGCTTGAACATCTCAATAGGCATCCATGTCTGCTAATGAAAGGACGAGAGTATAATTGGCCTTGGTGTGTTCTCTGGTTGTGCTGAATTACTTTGATGTGGCCCCTGTGGTTGCATATTGAAGCCTGTGCTGTGCATTGACTCCTCCATCCTGAAGCCTGCGTGGACCTGTATTGTAACAGTTGTCATTAGTAAAGCCTCTGTATGTACAAGGAAATGAGGGAAAAAACAATATGACTACGACGTAGTGTAAGATGGTCCAGTCGGTGCTGGGTAATGTGGCTTTTTGGAGTGKTTTCCCGCAGGGCTTCTCCACAGGGACTACTGTTGGTTTGATCATCTTTATTTTGAATGTGAATGTGGACAGCTGCTTGAATGGAGAACACACGTTATTTACATGAAGCTTCAATAATGGTTCACAGCCTTCCCTGCTCTCTCTGAGGCCAGTCCATTGGGGGCCAACTCAGAGGGATTGGCCCATGCTCCCTTACTGGGGATGTGTCGTTTCTAGGGGTTCATCTGGGCCCTTCCTCCTGTAGGTGCTGCTAAAGGAAGAGGGGAGGAAGGCTGGACGGCAGGATGGTTGTGTGAAGCAGTGTGTGCGTGTGGAAGGGCTGGGATTAAGTAATCTGCCCTTTAACAGCCTTTGAGATAATAATGTGATTGATAAAGTGAATGTTTCTGTTGTCCAGCTGCTGGTCCCAGAGCTTTGCACTGTCTTTTCTTGCTTTCCACAAACAGGCCTACTCTGTCTGGCAAACCAAAATGAAACATCTAAATCTCTTAACATCAGTTTTAAAAACCCTGGATTTTTATGCATGTGCCTGTAGCTGTTACCTAGTTGAAGACTTAAGCTGCTGTGTTTCTTGTTCCTTTACATGGCAAGTAGCTTTGTGAAAATCAGTCTTTGGACATAAACCAAATACAACTGCTTGCCCTGCTGCCAAAATTCCAAGATTCGAGTTTGTCGCGTGCGGATTCTCCTGACRCCCTTGACCTGAGAAGGAATTGGGTCGTGTCCTGAAACAGCAGCCCCAGTGGCCTCACTAGGATTGCCTCGTGAGCAGGACGGCCCAGATGAGCAGTTATCTGCGAGGTGTTTTTAATGGGGACGAGACTTTTGTATGAAAATAATTTAGATTATATCTGTTTAGACTTTCATATAATATTTCCCAGAGTTTGATACTTAAAATGGTTAAAATGAATATTATATGGTCTGCTAATTTGCAAATGGCTGTGTTTTCATTTTCAAGGCATTTCCAGATTTAATAACTTTTGTGTTTTCATTTTGCTGTTGCAGCAGTATAAAAACAGAGAGAGGACAGTGCATAAACATAAACACTGTCAATAATTTGCCGTATCTGTCTCTAATGAGTCACAATTCAGGCATTAATGCAAGCCTKGCAGTTCATGATGGTTGTAGCAGAATGCAGAGCCTGTCTGGGGGGGTTTGACTGCTAGCGCTCGGGTATAGAGGGTCCCTTTCTGCGTTGTCCCTTCCCGCAAGGACACGGCGCTGCTGCACACCTGGTGGAACAGCATCACTGTTGTCTGTATTTATTCATTGCTTCTGTTACATTAGTATTTTAAAATCACTTGGAGCTGATGAGAATTTGCTTGATAAAGATTTTATTTGAGGCCAACTTGAAGACGCCAACATTTGCCGTGACTTCAACGCTGACTGAGAAAACATTTAATATAAATTAGGTCAAGCGTATAAAGAAGTGCTGTTTTCTTACATAAATAACTCTTTATAGATATGTTTTTAATAGAAACAGTAATTCTGGAAATGCTCGTGAGGTTCCCCATACTCAGCTGGCTTTGCTAGTTTCTGGTGGTCAGCCAGGAGATGGAGCTTGTATTGCTGCAGCTCCACTCGGTCACGCGCTGTCGGCCTCCTGCCTTCGTGGCCACTGAAGAGACATCCCTGCAGCCGGCTCAGCCCTTCTGCCTAAGATCCAGGTGAAGYCTGCAAAATCTGCTGCAGAGTAGGACTGAAGGGCCTTTTTTGCCTCCAGTCCTAGATGGGTTATTAGTAAGTTGTTACTCTGACACTCAGGTGAAGTTCTGACTATAGGAAGAAACTCTTAGTGCGAAMGCATTGCAAGTATTAGGAAGAACTCTACTAGTTATGTAGACTCCCAGATAGGTGTCGTGGTGGTATTATTTCAGTGATTTATAGTAGTGAAGGAAAGGACAAAAATCTCCTTTTTGTCCACAGAAAATACTCTTCCTTTATGGCAAGGCACGTGTTGTTATCCTCTCAGTAGGATGGAAGTTGTTGAAAATGGGAAGATCGAAGTCTGTCTTGTCTTCTATTCTTCCTCATTCCATGGCACGACTTATATTAATGGAGAAGCACCCATCTTTTGGTCAACTTTCCTGTATATATTCTTCAATGTATATTGACTATTTTTTTAACCATTTAGCTGGCCTGTTATCAATAGATTGTGCTTTTGGAACAACCGTGTTACATGAGGTGGATTTTGGAACGTAGCTTGTGTATCAGCTCAGGTAATTGCGCTCTTTTGAGCCTCTCTTGTGGCACTAGGAACTTGATAAGGATGCAGTTTGTTCAAGTCCTGTTTTTTGCTTCTGTATTCACATAGCTATTTAGAATGTATCAGAAAAACACCATTTCCATAGCATTTTCAGTAAGAGAATTACGCTGTTTCAGAATTCTCCCGAGAGTTACTAATGCTTTTCATAGCTGGGAACCCTATTTCCATTTTATTTATTTACTCCCTTGTTCTTTCTACTGCTTAGCTCTGTCTCTACCCTAGCTGCCCTTTTGCTCACCCTGCATCTTCCTAGGCTTCCAGCTCTCAGGATACATTTCCRAACAGCGTGTCCATGCTTGTAGAGGTCTGGAATCTAGGTGATAAGGAACATCTTGAAGGAATGTGTTTAGAGGAGAGGTTGAGAACTGCTTGGTTCTGTCTTTCTATAATACCTGTTGTTATGAATAAAAGTCAGGGGCCTGCTTAGGAAAGGTTTGAAAGGTAACCAGTCTCAAGCTGTCATTCAGCATTGTTGGTATAAGGTCACTTCTTTTTCTTCCCTCCCAGAATCCGAATCACTGCATTGCTTGGATAGCTGCTCCGTGATGGGAGGTAACCTGGGACTCCTGCCCAAGCTCCGCATTGCCCTGTGAAAGTTGTGATGATACTGTCCAGTTCCTCTGCTCATCCTTAACTTCTGGATGTCCTGGGGGACTTCATAAGTATCAGTTCCTCCAGCAAAGCTACTGACATGAAGCAAAACCATCAATGAATTATTCATACGTTATTAATTTTCTATGCTTAGGAATTAATGCAACTTCACTTAAAAATTCTCTTCCACGACTGAAGTCAAGTAAAATTGCGAGAATTAAAGTTGCATGCTAAGTAACATTTTAATTRTCCCTGAATTGTTTTGCATCTTGTAACTGCTGGTTTACTAAACAATGAAAAGTTTCTTTAACTGCCCCCAACTTTCACGTTTTAAATTCCATAAGAACTATCTGAAAGTTTTTTGTGGTGTACACGTTGCTAAAAAGGCAAAGCACTGACAAGTGCCATTGCATACCCTTTATAAGATATAATTTGTAATAYTTAAATACATTTATGAAACAATAGCCTCAAAATAGGTAACTTTGAATTTACAGGGTGTCTGTTTGATTAAAAAAAACCCACACAGACCTGTTTGCACCACAAGCTAAATGCTGAGAATCCTCCTCARTCCTCAGAGGCTTTGGTGCTGATTGCTTCTATCCCATTTGTGGCATGCTATGTGCCAGAACGCGTCCTCCTTGTAATTTGAAGGAAGCGTGAAATTATATTTTCCCTCATCTAGTAATTATCTGAGTGTTGAAGGCATATATATTTTGAAGAGGTTGGTATTGTACATGCTACCCTCCTTTGTGTAGCTTTTTTTTTTTTTGTAATCTCAGGTCCTGCCTCTGAATTTATCATTTCTACTAAGATTTTTGAGTCGAGAACAATTTTTCGTTGTCACATAATTCAGTTCGTGAAAATGTCCAGCTTTTATTCCACAAAGACATTGTTGCACTGAAATGTGGAGAAAAACACAGTGGGAGACCAGCCAGGGCATTTGTGTCTTTGAAAAGGTATAAAAGATATTTAAAAGCATTGATTTTTTTGCAGAGGCAGCAGATGAGGAGAGGCAATATTAGTCTTGTTTATGGGAGGGAMTAATGTTCAGGTTTCCTGGTTAGTTGCTAAATGGGCACTTTCCAACAGCTCAATCATCTCAATATCCTTTTTATTTTTCAGCCTTACTATGACTTGTCATTGTAGTTTGTTTTAAATTATACAATAGAAAACAGCATCAATATTTAATTGCTGTGGTGGTCCTGAAATACACTTGCTAGGGTATGAAAGCAGTTCTTGTATTAGTTTGTCTTGAGGTGTGTTTAGCCTTGGGAACAAAATGTAGTTCGTTGTAATTTTATCTCTTTATTYTTTCTTTTTTACCTTGTTTTCTATAAAAATGCTCACGTCAAGTTTGTATTTTTTTTAAATCCATACCGAATCAACTGTAAATCATGAAGTAGTTAGAGATGGATATATCTAATGGCTGTAAAAACATAGGTGGGTTGCAGTGTAGCTTCAGGGCACATAAAGCAGTGATAGGCGGAATAACCCCAATTAAAGCTCCCTGCTGCTGAACTCGACACGGCAGGTCGAGTTTGTGGACCTGTGACCGTCTCTTCTCTGACTTTATTGGCCCTCTCTGCGGGGATACCTGAAGAAGGTCCTTAGCTGTTGTCCTGAGATATTTTTCTATATTGCTTATTTTTGTCGGTCTTTATCAAGCCGTGTCTGTTCGTCACTGTGCTGCAGGTGATGGATCCCAGTATTGGTTTCTAGTAAGTTCTTGCCTGCATCCTTGGTAGTATTCGTAGCTCCTTCAGAATTTGTGTGATGTTCTGACTGTAGAGGGAGATATGGCCTGTATTTTTCCATCTCTACTGGCAGCCCTGGAGTGTTGTTTGGGAATAGCCTTTTCTTCAGTTGGAAGCAGAATGAAGCTAATGTTCTTAAAAATAGCGTGCAGGAGGAATCACTGAGTATATTTTTCTCATTAAATATATATATATATATAATGCTTGTGTATGTCCTATTAGACACTGATTAGTTTTATTTGCAGCTTTGAGGTCACCCGAGTCCCTCTCATTGCAAAGTAGGTCGGTGATAACCTCCTTCCATGAGGAACTGATTAAAGCTATAAAATGAGTAAGACAACAGCCTGCCCGGAGACTGCAGACGTCCCCTGGCTGCATGTTCCTCTGAAGGCCTCCCATGGGGAACAGCAAGGGGTGGCAGCCATCCGGAACACGGATCCTGGAGAGTGATGCCGGTGCCTCGGACTGCACCGGGCTCTTCCTGGCTCCTTTCGCCGAAGCCGTGGTTGGCATGCAGGGTCTCTGAAGGTGTGAGACAGGTTTCAAATGATTGACAGTAATAAGTAGTATGGGTTTGAAATGGACTTTTTAAACCTAGACTAGGATTAAAAGGTACTTGTTTTTTGGAGGTGCTTTATGTTTGCTACCTTACGTGCTACTTGTACCAAGTGCTTTCCAAACGAACTGTGTGACAGGCAGTGCCTTGGTCCCTGCTCGCCCCGGTTCAGGTGTAAATCACCCAGCGTGCAGGCTGTGCTCTTTTGCAGAGGGAGAAAATGTCAGTGTCTGTGTCRGCATTAGCCGCCCTTGCACCGTGCTGAAAGGCCGCGGCTTCAGTGCTTGCCCGGCATCTGCCGCATCCTTTCGRGAGAACCAAGTCATGTATTCCTGTAGAAGGAGTACAGAGGAGTTGCAAATAATCCATAGGAGTTAGGTCCTGTTGAATTTGATCCTGTATAAGCACTTCCATTCTTTTTTCCAGCTTCTAAAGGCTGGATTAAAGGTTAAAATGCAAGTGGGAGCGGCAAGGCGAGCGCTGGGCTGCGCTTGCTGCGCCTGGACTTTTGGGGATGCTTCCCTGGCTAGAGCAAAARGCTTGGGAAGTCCAGAACGCTCTAGGGAGCCTTTGAGAGGCATAGCTGCCCCTTTCGGAAGAGCAGTAGGCTGGGTGGGTTGCAGGTTTCCTTTGATATGAAATGCTATGTGCTCTGGGGCAGGATGGTATTTATGCAGGCAACACTGTACTGAGATAGGACGAATGATAAAGAGCCGAAAGTGAAATTGAAATGTCCTGGGTTTGTTTTAGAGAATCTACTACAGATGCTTTTTCCGAGTACACATTTAGCTGAGTAAGAGTGTCATTTCTCCCTGGGCAGTTGGGTTCTCGAAAGAACCGAAATGTGCTGTTTTCTGGGATAGCTTTCTGACTGATGCTGGGCTGGTGGTGAAATTGCCGTGTATGAAGGGACTTCATTCTGCAAAGTGTTCTGCCTTCAAGAGTTATCATCTTCCAAACAGGGATAACTACTGGCATTYGTATTACGGTGATTTCCCTATTTTACCTGCATTGTTTACCGGTTTATGAACCCTTGCTTGTTTACTTCCTTTTTATATTTGTTGCAATAGGTTAAATAGCTCCGGATTTTTAGTGTGATTMTTTGTAGAACAAAAGAGCTTCTTAGGAAAAGAGCTGCCAGCAGCCAGGGATGCCAGGTGGGGAGRGCTGCCCTGTCCGGAGACAGTGCCTGTCGGGTTAATGCAGATCCGGCAGTTTGGTTTTGTCTGCGGTTGTAATGTGGTTAATAGCAGTGTAGTGTCTTAAATGCCAGTGTGGCAGCTCCTATTATATTCRGTGTTTTTAGATCATAAAGCTTAACTCCGTTTTATAAAATGTCATTTGAATTCTAGAAAACATTGTACTTGCCAGATATCATTATAAATATTTTTAACTTCCTTTTGARAGCTCTAAGCTCACTCTTTGCCTTAAGAAGACTTTCTTAGTGTAGATAGCACCTAGTTATGTCTTCAATCGTTTTTCTCAGAGCTTTTTGAAAGAGTTATTTGTTTTGGGATGCTGCTTTTTCACCTATGAGAATCTGTTTTATTTTTTTGCCAGGTCATAGGTTGCATTTTGAAGGCCAGTCAGTGCTTCTCTGGATAGCRTAGCAGCTGCTTAATATAGGAATTRCTGAAAGAAYYGGRTGGGCCGGTGTGAAGTTGTGGTGTGTTGAACCTGGGCGCCTCCGTTTCGCTCGCCACCCCCTCMCTTCTTGCCTGCGATCAGCATTGAAGCCAGCAGGGAAGGAGCTGGCACCGCACACCTTGTCCTGGGGGAAGTGGGATGCGATGGGAAAACAAATGACACAGGTGATGCAAGGGAAAAAGAGGAGGAAAGCCATATAAGAGAATGGGAAGAGGACCAAAGATGACAGTTTTGTGTGGGAGCTGGTTTCCTTTTCCATGCCTTCACCAKAAGGAATATGGAGAAGGGCTTGGAAAAATGAGGGAAGTCTATGGTTGCTCCCTGGGTGAAAGAGAGCAGGTCTTACTAATTCCTCCAGCTTGATCTGGTTTCTTTAAGGATGCCAAGATGCATTTTCTTAGTTGTATTTTTTTTCCACTTTGTCGATAGCCGTAAGGAAACGGCCGCGGCAGTAATGAGTGTGTTCCACCTCTTACCGGCCTCTCCTGTTCCTGCCCCTCCTGGCAGAAAAAGGAGAATTCCTCTCATGAGTTAGGAGGGGGAATTGCATTTTAAAATCACTTGAAGTGGTAATTTTTCCTAATAGTAATTGCGATGTATTTCTTGGGCTGTGTTATCTTTTACTGCGACTCCTTCGTGCTGCTGTAGCTCTCAACCGAGAAGAATGGGAGAGAGCAAAAATTGGTTTTAAGATGAGATGATTTTGTGGATATTGTGATTTTTATGGAACAAATTTGACACTTTTATCACCTGAATGCATCCCATTCGTGTTGTAGGCAGTATTCAGCTCACTTCTGCGGCTACGGACTCCTGCTCTGAACCAGACCCATTTTCCCATGGAATGTCCTTACTTGGACCGACTGTTTTGGGGTTCCCCTCTGTGAAGTTTTCACCCACGGTTACTACGAGAGCTGCCTGGCTGGACATGGGAGAACTGTGGCTTGGAGGGGAAAAAATCTTGACTGTTTTGGGAAGCCCCCATCTCTAATTCCATTTTCATTATGTTTTGCAGCTTCTGAGAGACCAAAAAAAAAAAAAAAAAGAAATTGCAAATGGCCCTATGTTATAGTGAATTTATTCTTAATTAAACAACTTTTTTGGGGGGAGGGGAGTATGTGGGGAAGGGCAAATCTGCCAATCCTTTTGATCCGAAAGAGCTGCTTTTCAGACACCTTTCTCACCAAGGGTACCTGCTCTTGCATTTCGTTACTGTGTTGTTCTTCCAGCCTATTTGATAGAGCCCCCTGGCAATTTCATCACCTTTGCATTGCTTTCATAGAGGACTAGACTTTAGAAAGATTTATCATGCATCTCTAAGTACCTCTGCAATAGGGCAGGCCATTATTACCTTGCGGTAGTCTGTACGTAAGGAAGAGGAGCTATTAGAATGGAGAGCAGGGATGCAGGGACAAGTCATAACATGACAGGGGTGCATTCTTGTAGAAATATGAGTGAGAGCAGCCTTGGACTTTCCTGGCAAGAATCCTATTGTGAGCAGGGCTGTAAGAACTTTGTATTTTCCATGCGAGAGGATTCCTAGGATCCTTCTTACGTTGCAGCTTGCGGTTCTTGGAACTGTGTTTGTCATTCAGTCAGGAGCTGCGGGCCTCTGGGGAAAATGTTCAGTTTGTTCTTCTTAATGTCGTTTGAGAAATGTCTTAAATTGCTGAATATAAGGAGTGTGGAAAATTTTGAGAGTTGCTCTTTGATTTTGGTTGTGCTCCACTTGTTCAAAGGAAATCTGCTGTCTGAATATCAACTCACTTGATTCTGCTCTGGGCAAGTGACAGATGGAGATGTCGGACATGCAGATTTTTGGTGGGGTTGCAAAGGCTCTTTCTCTAGCCAGGATGAGAATTGTCCCTGTTGAATACTGGATTCTGGGAATAACTCCCCCGACATCTGCCCGGAGTCGTGTTGCCCATGGGCAACTCCACCCCCCAGCAGGCACCACCATCCAAAACCAACGCTTCCGCCAGGATACTGAATGGCAGAGGATGCCCCAACCCTCCTGAGGCTCCTGCGCGCTCCCCCTTCAGCCCCAGCACCGGAACCTGCCGGGCCGCTTCTGCCTGAGAGCGGGGCCAGGACTGCTGAATTTTACTTCCCCTGGTGAGGACCAGCATTGCAGTAGGTGGAAAAGTTCTTTTGAAGGGATAGCTTTTTACTACCTATTTGACTTCCAAAGCATTTTTTTTATACTAAAGTAACCTGCAAGGGAAAATCTCAGTAAATGAATATAAACTCAATGTGCGTCTGGCTTGTATGGATTAATCTTAAAGCCGTGTCTGCGTGTTTGATTTTTTTTGTTATTAATTTTAGACTGGGCAGTTCTTGCATTTGTTGTTGTTTCCTGAGTGTTTAAATAGATTTAACCACTGCATTGTGAWATGATCTCTTGGTAATTTTGCCGTTCGCTTGAGCCATTTATTTACATTACCAATACCCTTGTGAACCTGTACTGCTGACTACCATGGCAGGAAAGCCTGGTTGTAGCTTCRGAACTACAAAAAAATTAAAAACAAAGCAATATATAGATGCATAGTCTATTTGTGTATATAGTGCTATATAAGCACAAATACAGCAAGCTATGCATGCACATATATACTCAGTATTACATACGTGTATATTGAGTGTATTGCCTACACATACATACACCTAACTGCTTCCTAGTGTCCTTCTGAACTAGAGCTTGGATTTTTGTTTCAATCCTTTATTAATTATCACCGTTAGTAGCATTCCAGCAGCAGGGAGCAAGTCCCTCCTGTTCGCAAGGGTTGGGCTGTGTGCCCTGACCACCCTTGGCCGGGGACCCCCGAGCAGACCGCGATGCATCAGTTTGTGGAGGATCCCCGAGCCGTCCCAGTAGCGGTGGTTTCCCAGGGACCCTGCAGTGCCCTGCAGACTAGGCGAGCACTGACCTCTTAGAAAGGTGGCTTTTTTACCAGTGTGATTCCTTTATGTTTGCACTTACTATTTATTTATTTCGAGAATCAGGCTGCAGGTCCGTGACAAAAGGGCGCCTGGAATGCCAGGCGRCTCAGGCAGAGCTGCAGCCCGTGGGAACCGGGGGCCCTTGGGCAGTGGACGATGCCCAGACCGCACCTAGGTGTGGATTTTATCAGCCTTTCCCCACAACCTGCGTGAATCCCCATGTGTTTTCCCCCAGAATTGCAKGGAAAAAAGGCTCTCTTGTGGTTCCTGAGCATCTGTGGCTGCTCTTAGTAACTGTCAGTTGGCTGCAGCTTAACCTTGAATTATATGGTGGGGAAAGTGCTTCCCTTTCTTATCTGATCACTTAATGAAGCCTTAATTACATTCTCGCCATGGTGTTGAGATCTCCGAGTTGCTGCCCAATTAATGATGTTTAATTTAATCGATGAGATATCCCAGGCACTTTAGTCTAATAATAAGTSCTGACCATGTAAACACTAATTTTTCCCCACAAACTGAAACAACTTGTGCAAAGCCAACAAACTGTTCTCCAAATGTTCTCCTCAGCTCGTCGTTTGGACACGAGTGCTGCCTCTCACCGGCTCTCCCGTTGCTGAGTAGGGCCAGTCACCGACCCTCCACGTGTCAGCTCTTGGTACCATCTCCTGCTTGGATAAACCATGGTTTATTTGTAGTCTTTGCGCAAAAAAAGACTCAATCTGGGCCAAGATGAGTGCTTCACACTTCTTATTGCAATGGCATTGCTGCCTCTGGAGTTTTGGTGCTCTTCGGTGGTGAGACGTAGCCTTGCCTTGCTTTCTTGGTTGACACGTGCCAAGCAGCCCTCAGTTGGTGCCTTGCTGGGGGTTGCCCTCTCTTCTGTCGCGTGGTCCTGCTGGGGGGCCCCAGCTCTGCTGAAGCACTCGAGATAGTTACAGTTTCCAAGGAGAYGTTTTTCTTTGAAATTCATTCTGGGAAAAATAATTTTCCTGAATTGCTAATAAAAAGCAGCGCTTAGATGCTGAGTTGCRTTTCTCTGGGTGTATTTAAGCATAGTTAAATGGCAGAAAAGTTGTCCCGGTTGGACTCCCCCAGCTGCATGGGACCGTGATGTGAGAGCTGATACCTTGTACAAGAGGCACCCCCAACCTGCATGATACCTGCTTGCTTGAACAAACTGGGAAGGGCTGCTGCGCTGTGTTAGAAGTAAARCTAGCTGAAACGTTGAGGTAGGTCTGATGGTGTTATTGGTAAGTCTTTGCAGTGATCTGATCCACGCTTTATCACCAAGCGCTTCTCCTCTGGCCCTATTGAGAGTTGTAGCTTTTTTTGCTGTGCCAAGGTACATCTTTATAAAAATAATGTATCACTTAAAATCTTAGAGGTACCGATTTGTGATGTCTGCAAAAGTGCAGTTGCAAAGCAAGGGGGTATTAGCGTTGGGCACGGGCTTTCCTTTCCCTTCTTTTCCCCCTCTCTTTTCCCCCTTTGCAGCAGAAAGGAGGTAGTGAGGTAGTTCTGTTTTCTCTATGTATTCGTTACTACTTAACAAAATCACTAACGACTTTTCTTCATTGACAGCTTTAGCATAAAATGTGGAAAAAACCATAGTTTCTGATTTGTGTTACCCCTAATGTGGTCTGAATACATTAAAACATAGCTTAACCCGCACCACCACCCCCCCCCAACATAACTTCTGAATGTTAAGCCAGACTTACCAGGGACTATAATTAGTTGATTATACTGTAATTGAGGGCTATTTGAGTTGTGAGAGTTTCTCAAGAAGTTCATGCAGACCATGTACATAAAACCTCCAAACGGACTTGGAGTAGGAGAGCGAGGGTATTTTTAGTTGTATAGTGATATCTGGATGATATCCCACAGTGGAGACCTAGGAGGAGGCTGTTGCCTTCCAGGTGGAAACATTTGTGGTTTTATCCTAAAGGTGCTGATCCGGTGACCGGGACGAGCCATAGCACTGGGGAAAAGCTTGGTTGTGCTGTCTCCTGGCACTTGTTTCTGTTCCCATGCTTATTCTGCCCTATATTGTGTTCTACTTCAGTGCAGAGCCACCGGTGCACGTTAGCTGAAATGGAAAGCTGGGTGCAGCAGGTAACAACCATAGTGCAGATGTGCAGGAAACGCTGTGCCCTTGCCTGAGCACTAGCTTGTGCTGCAGGAYATTCTTCACTCGCTGCCCTGCTTGATTTTTGCTCTCTCCTGTGTAAATGCTGCAATCTCAGGGCTGAGGGCATCTCGCACAGGCAAAGACCAGGCCACGCTCTCCTCGGTCAGCTAGATGACTAGTGAGCTGTTGTGGCTGTTACCTTGCTCATAAGCAGTCATAACTGATGAAAYGTGCTCAAATGGGTGGCTGTAGTCCCTGCTGTCCTCTGTAAGCAGCCACATCTGAGCAGTTGCTGCAGACGATCGCTCGGGAGCAGCTCATGGGTGGTGGCAGCTTGTGCTGGGTGCGGCCTGCAGCAGCTGGGGCATCATCCACAGAGGCTCTTTCCACCACAGGGTGACAGATCAGCTTGAGGAGTTCAGGGCTGGAGTCGAGAACTGCTGTCAAGTGGTGATGAGGGGACTTGAAGGRCATTGACTTCTTTCCTGTCTTGGTTGTTGGCCTTGTGTGCTCTATGCTTAGTGCCCAGACAGTACAATTAACATAATTGTCAGTGCAAGCAAAGCCTTGATTAGACCATCAGCAAACTCATCAGTCAAGAGATCGATGTGTTTAGATTAGATTAGGTTGTATCACAGCCTCATGTTTCCACCCAAAATGTGTAATGCAAGCCTTTTCAAATATGTTTTACCCAATTGTACTTCTGGGAGGAACGCGTACGGGTGCAGTTTCAGGAGTAATGGAAAGCAATTGCTGCAGGGGGTGTGTGTATAAACATATCTCTTGCCAGGTTTTTCTTGYGCATTTTTTGCTTGTTTGCTTTTTATTATTGCATATCCTTAGAGATGCTCAACACTTGCCTGGCCACATCCCTGAGTCACCTGCTCTAATTAGACCTGGTTTGAGCAGGTGGTTGGACGAGGTCACCTCAAAAGGTCCCTTCCAACCTAATTACTCGCTAAATCTGGGACATGAAGCTACGTCACCTGCAAGATACGAAGAGAGGATGAGACCTGCACCTCCAGCTTYGTTTCAGGAGGGATTAGCAATAGAAACTTTGTTTTGGAGTGTAAGGGCTAGTAAGAAGCAACCTAGCCATATTCCCCTGTTCAGACAGGATGAAGAAGCTGTTGTAGTATGTAGGGGTCTTATAAGACCACTTTAAATACAATTAAAGTCTTTAAGTCTGTCGGAAGAAATCTGAGCCGTGTTTCAYGTGAAGTCTGAACCGTGTGYGGTGKTTGCTGCTGGGTGGAAAAGGTGTCRCCCTGTTTCTGTGGAGCTGCTGTTTGTTGCCCTAGTTTATCCAATAATCCTCTGTCAGGTCTGTCTGTTTGCCTGGCAGCTTAAAATTGAAGGTGAGTTCTGCCTGGTAGGGAGGCATCAAAGTCACAAAGAAACTGGAGCGAGGCGCTTTGGGGGAGCCAGGAGGGAGGACAGCAGCGGTTCCAAGCCCAGAAGAGCAGGACCTTTTTGTTCCCTCCCAAGTGAACCCCAGGGGACAAGCTATGCCCCAGAAGCATCCTGTGCAATGCAGCGAAGTTTTCACTTAGTGGCTTCTTAAATGTCTCTTGTGAGAACTTTCCTGGTTRTTGGGAAATCGGAATAAAAGGGTTAAAAACAAATTCCTTCTAATGCTGATTTGAGAATTGCTTTTTAAGCGTTCCTGACTGTCTGCTGTTAGCAATTCAGGTAACCAACTGTCCATGCCTATAATCTGGCACGATAATTTATTTGACRTATGGAGTACTTGTATTTCCCGCTTTATACAAGTTCTTTTTTTTTAAACAGCTTTGCTTTCCCACTTTGATGGAATAATCTTTATCATAAATGAACCRTTAGATCTATTTCTTTTCCTTACACATTTACAAAACCCTTGCAAAGGTAGTATTTTGAAAAGCTTTTTATTTTGCCTTGACAAAAACTGCTAATCAAACCTCCAGGGATKTAGGAGGTTAAGTGAGTAAACAAGCTAGATGAAAGCTGCTGTTTGTCTTTAGAAAACGAAAAAGGAAGCCCTTTCATTAATACGCTTTCAGAAGAGACAAGAATCTGCATAAAGGCTTTACAAGCGTCCTTCAGCTCATTTTGCTGTACTTTCAACTGAGATCAAACGGGRAACGTGGTGACAGTTAGACGTGTTCCACCGTATCGCATCCCGTGGTTTATGTTCTCCTGGAAATTCATATCTTACAGGAAGGTGCAAGAACATCCTTGTTCRCTCGGATACTTTTCCCCTTTCCTTAACAGAAAGGGGAGACATTCACATACCAACCACTGTTTTGGATGCAGATGTTAAACGTGCAGTTGCCGTTGCGAATAGAGCTGTTTGGTTTCATATTAAAAAGCAGGAAGCAACAATCTAGTAATTTGCTCTCCAGCTTGGACGTTCCGTGCCCTCGACGTCACTCAGGTGCAGTGAATGCCACTCGTGGACGGCACTTCCCAACTTCAACCAGGCGGCTTCAAATAGGCCTGCAGTTTTGCCAGTTTCAGATCTGCTAGATTTCCTTGAAATCTAGTTCAGTAGTGTTGTGGCTTTTGTACTCCCCACTGTATTTTTTTATATAGGCATCTGATGAGTGGTACTAATGAGATCTGTAAATCTGGGTTAGATCAGTGACTTTTGTTTGTTAAAAGTAATGTTGCTTTGAAGAAAAAGGCCGAGTTATAATGAGCATTGGTAGGTGTGTATGATTAGATACTTTTAAAAAAAGGTATGGAATATGTGATTTGGCTGGTAGGACTTGACTGTAGAAATGGGATAGAATTGTAGATAATGTATCTAGAAATGTAGATAATTTATACTGGATTTAAATGGTTGCTCCTGTATTAAGTCTACAGCTATTCAGCCTCAAAAGATCTTTGCAAGGACCCTGTCGCTGGACAGAGAATCACGTCCTCTTACAGCGAGGAGGTTCCCCACAGTCACCCAGCACCTGTACGAGCAGCTGCTGGCACTGTTTGAGACGGCTGTACGTGTTGCTCTGTATAGGTGGATGCTTTTACCAAGCACTCTGGCAGTAGAGGGATGATATGTACCTGCTTGTATTGAAAACGGTGATTTTTTTTTGGTGGTTTGTTTTGTTTTTGTTATTGTAACACCTTGACAGCTGCCCTAGCAAAGCTTCCCATTCCCACTTGCGATTATGGCTGTAGGCTGTGGTCTGCTAAGGGATGTTCTTGGGTATAGGGCTGTGTTAGGATGGTTCAGGATCTGGGCACCTTTCACCTCTGTTTTCCATTTGCACTATAGGCAACGTTGAGGATGAACCTTGTGACATAAATATTTCTTCTAAGTGACGAAAACCATGCAGATTCCTAATTTTCAATTTGTCTAGTATAAAACACCCATGCTTTCTTTTTCTGGCATTCAGCTAATGCTGTATGTGTGGTTTTTCTTCTCTTTCTAGAGAAATGATTTTAATTCTGCTTGCTGTGGCTTTTCCTCGATGACCGTCAGACGCTCTGCCCCAAGGCATCCRTCTACCTGGCTTATTGAAATGCTAGGAGGGTTTTCGAGTGGGAGCAGCCAGCCCTTTACACTTGAAAACAAAATGCTTTAGAAATAAAGGTGCAGAGAAGGATGAGAAGRTAAAAAACACAGAAAACTCCAGAGTCTGCCCCGTCCTGTACAAATTTGATGTGTGCTGCTCGCAGTGGTCTGTTASTGTTGGTGCTCTGGGCTGTGGTGGTCAACAGGGAGTATCTCTAGTGCAGGTTCTTGTATTTCACTAATTGCTGTGAAGATGGGTGTTTCTTTTCTTGCCTTTGGACAGCATATTTTTCATTTTGGGCCTCCCAAACCACAAACCTGCACCAGAACTGTCCTCTAAAGAGCAGCCTTTGCCTACTTGTTACTCCTGGTTGCGTGTTGCCTCCTCCAGGTCCGTGTTGTGTTGCTGTTCCGTTAGGTTCAGGAATGGTTGGTTTTGTTGCAGGCTTATTTTTCTGTGTAATAATGAATTGTAACACAAAAAGTGAATCTTATGGGGAAAGTGGAGTATATAAAAAAAGTGTAAATCTGTGTAGCATCTGCTCTTGACTGGTCTCTGGCGTGGCACTGAGTTGAAGGGATCCTTTCTGCTCCCCTCTGGCACGACAGCTTCTGTTTCTGTTCTTTCCTGGTCCTCTTGGGTGATCCTTGCTGTCAGTGCTGTAAAATGTTAAAGGTGCTTGCCATAAAATGTTAAAGGTGTTTGCAAAGAACGGTTTTCTCTTTATGAAGCACACAAGAGGTCGCTTCGAGGGGCAAAAATCAAACAGGTATTGGAAATATTCCCCAGCTTTCAGTTAGCTTCTTGCTTGGTAGTCCTTTCATCTCTCAGTCCTGCTTTTTTCATTTTAAACTTCTTGTACAAAACCAAACAAAAATCCTTCTTGTTGTTGTTATATCTCTCCATGCCCCATTTTAAACCATTGCTGGGCCTGGAACACGCTGTATTTACCTCCGGCAGCGCTTCCTTTTGCCYCTCTGTCCCCTGCAGCCTCAGAGGGCAGTGTCGAGGGGCGGCATGGGGGAGCGGAGTGATGCCCAGCGTGCAGCTACGCCCTTGCCCAGCTCCATCTTTAATGCATTTTGCACGTCCTGTACRTGCCACTGGATAACGTGTAGCCTGCTGGTTCCCGAGATGAAGTATAAAATGAAGTATTACTGTACCTGGCCCACAGTTTTGCTAAATGCCTGGTGTCTTGCCTGTACTTTGTGCACGCTGGGTAATAAGGGGAAACTTTGCTTTATTGGCCCTTTTTGAAGATTGTTGTTTGTTTTTACTACTCCAAATATCCGAAGAGGTAAATTATGTCCCTTTGGGTACCTGGGCAGCGGGGAGCTCAAGGCAAGTCCCTGACTTCAGGAAAAACACAGATCCCTTCCTGCACTAACAAGCGCGGCGTTGTCGGCTCTGCACATCTGGTAGTTATTTCTGTGGCAAAGTCAAAGTCCTATTGTTCCCCAGACTAGCAGAAAGGAGGAGTTTCCTCCTCCTAGGTAGGTGTTTTTACAGTGCCCTCTAGTATATTTTTGTAGAAATGCTGAGCGCAGCTTTCCCCAGACCAGTCCGACAGAGCAGAGAAAATGGCTACTGGTAGAATTAAATATCCATTAAAGTCTGGCCTCATGCAGTTGATGCTAATATTAAAAGTAAGTGTTTGCCCTCCTCTTCTTTCTCATACTTGGCAAGGGAGATGACCTGTCATCCCCYTGAAGTCACCTTAGAGTTGCTTCCCTGCGTAAAAAAACAGAAGGTGCAAATGTCTAACACCCTGGGGGTATTGGCCTGTGCAAATCAGTACCGGGCACAAATGTAGCTCCTGAGAGGTTTGGTGTTTGAAATTATAGTCTGTCTGTGGCTTTTGCTGCTGCTGCTATCTTGTTTTCCTTCACCTTATTTAAGAATATGTGAGAAGGTTGTGTCACTTACAGAAAGAGCGACTGGTGTACATGGTGTGGGCGCTGATTTTTCAGTACTTTCGTGCATGCGTCCTATATGCTTTGTGGACACTTTATTCTTGATTCTATTTCCATGTGAACTTTTGTAATTGGCTAAGTCTTATTTTTTGCCCGGTTTCTATATTTTTCTGCCTGAGGTCTGTAGGGAAGACACCTATGTGCAGGATTGGCAACTAAGGAGAAGAGGAGAACTTGTGTGGTTGGACTCGATGCTCTCGAAGGTCTTTTCCAGCCGTAATGGTTCTCTGGTAGCTTCCCTGAGCAGACCCTYGACACCTTGGTGCGTTTCTGGAGGCTGGAAGCAATTCCAGAGGGGAAAGGGGCTCTGGGCTTCCTGATGCTCTCTGTTAGGGACTGAGATCAGAGCCCCTTTGCTTTTGGGCCAGAGTGACTCTGAGCCAATTCCACAGACGTTACCGCCYGCGCTCGGTGCTTAATGACAGTAGAGTGAAGATGAGTTCCTTTCTGATGAATATTTCTGCTCTAATGTATTTAATCCTAAAAGAGGAAAATCTGCTTGTGCTGAAGGAGCGAGGAATCTAGCAAGTAACCTGGAAAAGCCTCAATTATACGTGGCCTCACCGCTTTGGTCACATTGCCTCATCTGCTGTCCAAGGCTCTGCTGTCAGCTCCTCCTGGGTTATTCAAGTGCCAGCACAGGCTGCTGGTGCCTCCTTGTAGTCAAGGCTAACTCTGACACTCTCCTGAAGTGCAGCGTCTCTTCTGGCTCAGACTTTATGGGGGAGCAGTCTGGGCATAGGCAGGAGCGGAAGGGAGCGTGCAGAATCCAGCCTTGCTCCAACACGAGCTCTGCTGGGCTCTAATGTCATACCAAACTGCCRCTTACTGGGGCGCTGCAGAATGCTTTTAGTGTTGGCAAGGGRAAAAAATACTAAACTGCTGCTTACTATTATGTAGAGATTAATGTGGGTTACAACTTGTCCRTATAGATGATATGCTCCTTGGCAGTGAGTATTTGAACAGAACCACAAGACGAGTTCAGTGGGAGCGCTTGTTGGCAGCTTGAGAAATTAGCTGCGTTTGTAATGTCTGCAATTAAAATGTGTTTGTCTAAGTGTGGAGGACAGTGTTTGTGGGGATCTCGGGTAGGAAGGGCATGACGTGCTGCCTCTGGGATTACAAGGGCTGGTGGGAATGTTTAATTAAATTATTGGGAAAAGCCTTTAAAATTTCTATCTTGCAGCAAGAGAGCTCGAGTGTTTTCTCGTTCCCTTGCACGACACAGAAGGAGCATGAGGATACTCGCTACCGGTCCGCTTAAGACATCGTCAGATGCTTCTATTTTAAATATCAGTTTTCAAGGGCATTATATGTTTGCTCTTGAATTGCTTTGGTGTTTAATTTAAAAGGACAAAGATGCCCTGCTTGATCCACGTGGGTGTTGAGGGAAGCAGTCTCTGTAGCTCAGAGCCTTGTGTGACTCCTTCCAGCACCTGTATCCCTGTGTGCGCTCGGCTAGAGCCCTCGCTTTGCCTGAAAGATGGGCTTGGTTGCCTTAGTGCCTCATCCGGGGCAGGAGAAGTGGCTCTGGAGTTGCCGCAGTTTTGTCCTTGAGGACTGGGCGATACAGTCGTTGTATTGCTCTTCTATGGGTGAAAAGAATTACATGTTGTAGCCACCAGCGCTAATAGCAGGAGAGGAAGGCGTCAGCTGGACTGAGCAAACGACCAGCCAAAAAGTGYTACTTGGATATTTTTTGTTGATATTTTTCTGTGGGTTGATCTTGGTCGAAGCCATCTCAGATATGGTGGGTCATTTGAAGAAGTTCAGAGAAGAGGTATAAGGAGGTCTAGAAAAGCCCCCAGTCTCTTAAGCCAGAAGGAGGCAGGAGCTAAGGGAAGTATAAATCARCCAAATTGGCTCTGATTCCAAGATCTTCCCTCTACCACCACCCCACACACACTGTGCCTGTTCATGCCAGGTGGCCTGTAGCAAACGCCCCTAACAGCGTCTCCCGTGTCACCCTGCTGCTTAAACTSCCCCTGAGCTCTTGATCTGCTGCTCATCCACCCAGGGCAGAGCCCCCCACGTCTTGGCTGCTTTCCTCATTTCGCCCACTTCCCGTGTCCCCCATGATCCCCAATTGCCGCCCGGGAGGTCAGAGAAGAGCAGAAGAGAAGCAGCACTTGGTGAGCCCCTGTTTGCTCGCCTGGGGACCTCAATATCTCCTGCAAAGCTCCAAGGAGTTTGCAGATGCAAAACAGCTTTTGTTTTCCATGAACAGCAATCAGATAAGCTTACTAATGATGTTTAATTCTAATTAATATTGTTATTAACTATTTCTCAGGCATTTAGAGAAGTTCTTCAGAGWAGTTCCCTTCTGGGAAACTGTTCTTCCCTGCAAAACTTCCTTGTGTTTTCCGTGCATGACTTGGTTTAGTGAAATTGAAGCGATGTTGGCACCCAATCTCCCTGCTTGACCAAGTGGGCTAGAAATGCAGTAATTAAAATTCACTTCGCGGTGGAAAGTAGATGTTAATTATCGGTGTCTTCCGGGAGTACTTAAAATGGAAAAATAATCGTGTTTTTCCATAGCTGGGAGAGGAGAAAGAGATGGGTTGTGGTTCTCACTAGAGGTATTGAGCCTGGAATTACATTATGAATTTACTAAAAGCAAATGCTTTCTCTGAAGGTCTAAATTCTTCTTGATAAYAGTGACCAAAAGTGATGAAAACTTTTCAAAAATTCCTTGGTGAATGTAGATGTTCAGAGTAGACTCTGATGCAGTTTCTGCCCTTAAGGAGTAGTGACAGAGCAGCTCCCCCGAGTAATATTTAGTTCATTGTGTTTTGTTCTTGAGTGTCTATCACAATCAAAGTGCCCTGTTTGCAGGACGAGTATTTTAGCTGGAAAATGTTACAAATATTTCATTATTTTACTTTATTTTACATTATTTTACATTTCTTTACTTGCAAATACTTGGTTTTGACATTATTTCACATTAATTATTTCACAGGGCAGCTGTTGGCAAAAGAATTTCTTTCTTCCTGGACAGGAAAGCACAGTTTTGAGGCATATTGACGTTAATACTTCAAACATTTCAATTTTGGACTCTTTCCTCAGAAAAGCTAAAGCTGCCTTCAGTCATGAACAGATAGCACGTTTTTCATAAGCTTTCCTTAATGGAAAAAGTGGTAGAGGRGGAAGGGATTTCTTAGGACCTTTATTGGAATGGGATATATACAAAACTGTTTTCATGCTTTAGATACATGATTTGCAGGCAGGTGTGCAGTGTAAGGGAGCAAAAAGCCTTAGGTGAGGGAGAAAACTATCCCATGACCAAACCACCTCGAAGGCGCTCAGGGGAGCGTTACTGCAAGCAGTGATAGATCTTATGCTGTACTGCACGTGTTGAAATATTTTCACAGGATGTATTTTTCTTTTTTTTTTTTCCTTAATAAAAGCAGCAAAAGCTGAAACTGAAGGTTTCGTATGTTTCTTGCTTTGCAGGATCCACAGTGAGGACCTTCACTCCATTCCACTTCGTGGTGGAGCCCCTGGACGTTCTGTCGGTGCGCGGGGCGTCCGTGGTCATGAACTGCTCGGCGGTCTGCGAAACGCCGCCCAAAATCGAGTGGAAGAAGGACGGGACTTTCCTCAACCTCATGTCGGACGATCGGCGCCAGCTGCTCCCGGATGGAGCTTTGTTAATAAACAGCGTGGTGCATTCGAAGCATAACAAACCCGATGAAGGATATTATCAGTGTGTGGCCACTGTGGACAGCCTGGGGACCATTGTAAGCAGGACAGCAAAGCTCACGGTAGCAGGTAAGTCCTTTTTTTTAATTATTATTTTTGTGTTGTAGTTCATAGCTTGATGGTAGAGATATAGCCTCGTTCCTTGCAAGAAGAGGAAGGAACTTGGAGAGAGGGGAAAAGAACTCCGTGAGTCTTCAGCAAAGCTGGGACCTTATCTCTGCTAGCTGAGAGTTGKCTTGACTTCAGTGCATCTCTCTGGTTTGATGTATGGGCACTTTTGTGGGAACGCTGAAGAGCAGGAAGACGAAGATCAGAGAGTTAGGAAAATAGTGATCAGGTGTGTATGATTGCAATAAAGGCTTGCTAAGCTTAAGAGGAAATAAAGAGTGGAATTTTACTACTTTTGTGTGAGAGAAAAGAAGAAAGCCTTAACTCAGTTTCCTTGTGTGCTTCTGTGTTGAGATTTATTAATTTGAGAAATTTGAGAATCTTCTAAAGATTTCTGGCGTGTTCCAGCTCTCTATTTTTTTTTAGAGTTTCTAGTGACATAAGGAATGCTGGAGTTCCCTATTTTGGTAATTCCTGGCTGTGAGTTATGAATTAAAGGCTTTTGAAACACAACCAAAAACTTTCTTTAAAGCTCTTACGAGCCCCTCTACAAATACTAAGAAAACAGAGATCATCACTTCCTCCCCCTACTTTTTTTCTTTATTGCAGGTGATGTTTAGACAGATGTAATAGTTCTCATGTAGGAATTAGAAAGCAGTAGAATGGGAGAATTAAGGCTGGTGGAGGAAAAAAATAGAGTACTTGTAGAATATGAACTGGTTTTGGAGTATCATTCACTTGTAACTCGGGATTTTCAGGATTTTCAGTCTGTAATCAATTTTTTTTTTTTTATAAACTGCACCTGAAATAGCCTTATAATTACTTTGTAGGAGTGAGACTTGAGAGAGCAACAAAAAGGGTAAACTAGGCAGCTTAATAGGAAGAAAGAGCCGATGAAGCAATTTGTTGTTGCTCTAATGATCTCTGTGTCAGCCTTTCAAACGGTTTCTTTTTCCCTTTTCCCTTAATAAGGGGCTCAAGGTAATGAATTCCCCTTCTCCAGTGCCGCAGCAGGGCCCAGAGCTGCYGCCCCTCGTTTGTATTCAGATGTTGTTTCTGTTAAGCCGTCCTGTAGCATTGCAAAAGATCAGAAATGTCGGTAGAAAGACTTGAGGTTTTTGGCTTAGAGGAGCGTTTTTCGGAGGCCCTCCAAATGGAAAATCCTCTCCTAAGGTTATTGACAGCCATGACAGTAAAAGGACTCCTAACATCTTGATCTTGAGCCATTCTGCCCTTTCCTATAAGGAATCATCCACAGTGTCAGTAGCTGTTTTCATTAGGTAAAACGAAAAGGGTTAAAAATGAAGATCAGGCAAACTGTCTTTCAAAATCAGCAATTCTTTTTTTTTTTTTTGCCTCGCATCAATATGGAAAATACTGCTTTGAGAGAGATTTTTTTCAAGAAGAGGATTTCCAAGAGCCTTTTACTGTTTTTTTTTCCAAAAAAAAACCCCAAAACCTGCAATGAATTTCCTTTTTTTAAAAAAAAAAATCTATCTCATCCTAGAGAGCTGGAAACAAGTGCAGGTTATGGGAGCGCTGCTGCTGAGCAGGCTGGGCAGCTACTGCCCTGCCTGGGAGCCTCTTCTCGCTGCTTTCCTGTTAAAAGGGAATGTGCTGGTGCACAGCCTGTGCGTTTTACCTGCTGCTTCTTCATTAATATGAAGGGACACAAGTACATGTTTTGGAGCTTTTAACTTCTTTTAATTGCAGTGTTTTCCCTAACAGCTGGTTTCCGTGATGCTGAGCAACCTGCTTATATGGAAACCCACACGGAACTGAAACAGGTTGATATGTCTGGAATTTTAGGCTTTTTGACAGAGGTAAAAATTAGGAATGTTAGGAACCAATGCTCTTTCACTGCTGCTGTAATGCCACGTATTGATAAGCCAAGGTGTTGCTGTTTGCTTCTGRTCACATACATACGATACGCAGGGGTGTGTAGCCAAGATTTGAGGGGAAAAAACCAAAACCAAATGCACGTTCCCAGCAGCCAACGTAGGTTGTTTAGACAGTGACTGAATGGTTCGTTCTAAGAGTTGGTCCCCTGGTTTCTCGCTTCAGTTTGTTTCTGGCACAGCGTTATAAACTTGTCCTGGCTCTGGAGAATTGATGGCCGGTCCGGGTGGTTCGTAGGGGCCTGGACGAGGTGCTCTGGAGGAGCCTTTTCCGCAGGTGGTGATAGCTGGGAAGCCCCTTTCCAGGCTTCAGGAGAGGTGGGCATCGAGGCTTCTGGGGCAAGTCTAATGTTCGTGTAAAGCTCTATTGCTCTCTTCGTTTTCAGCCAGATTCGAGTGTGTTTTTAAAGGAGAAAATCTACTGGAAGTTGTGATAAAAGGAAGAAAATGCTAAATCATTAAGAAATATCTTAAATCACACTTTTCTGTAACCTATACTTGTCTGCTATTGGAAGATCATGGCCTGTTATTTTTAGAATACCTTCTGGTAAGATATATTTGGGGTTTTTTCCCAAAACTGCCAGCAATGGGCAGGAGGCCAGGTACAGACAAGTATAATTGCTCTCCTTAAACCTTTTAGGTGACCTCAATGGGACAATTTATGCATAAGGATGATCCGTTTTGTCAGATAGATGCACTCAGGTGTCTCTAATAGCATTCCTGTTAATTTTGAAACAAGAATTGTTACTAAATTGCTTTTGCACTAAAGAAGTTATTGAAATAACTTAAATGCTTGAACTTTTTGCACGAGTTTTCTCAAATACTTTTCAACATGGGACTCATTCTGCTTTGAGGTTTCTACACAGACATGTGAGTGATTTATTAGGCTGGAGCTTCATGAGTGAGGGCTGCAAACACTTGGGGGGATCGTGGTTGAAGCCGACCAGGTCTTTGGACTTGAGTTGGCGTTGCTGAAGCCAGTGCAGAGGGCAGCTTGTGCACGGGCAGCCCATGGAGATAAACGTCCTTGCCACTACGAATGGGGGAGAAAAACTGCGTCTCATCCATGAGGGAGCACTGAGAGCATGAAATTTGGTGGTCTRTTTTAATGATGGACAATTCCAGGCTGTATCTCTTCCTATGGAGCATGTGCTCCCATGCTTGCCACCTCCTAGTAAGCAGGGTTGGAGGTTGGTGCTGCAGAAGCCTCTGTCTTCCTTTATTGCTGTTCCTCCTGTTGAGCATGCAGAGCCAAAGGAAATGGCCAGCAGATGTAGAGGCCCACAACATTATCAGTGCTCCTATGGGATCAGATTTCTTTAATTGGCCTTTGCAATGTAAGCCTGCCTTTGGAGAGTGGCAGCTGAGCACCACTCGGGCCTTACAAGGAGGCGGGACTTGAACGAGCAGACAGGACGTGTTTATAGTCAGTAAAAGCTTAGTCTTTTTCGGGGACGTAGTGTCTAGCCTACGGTGTGTTCTGGGATATAAAATGAGCATTGCTTTTTCTTGAGAATTGTGAGTGCAAAGCTTTAAATATAGTTGTTTGTGCAGTTTGTTGACTGAGAACTTGACAGAGATCCGGGTTTTCCCATTTACAAGCATAAACACTGGAGCGACGCACACGAGGGTCAAGTCTCACGTGCATGTTCTTCRGAGAGCCGCTGTGTTCGGCCGCCGGAGCACGGCCTCGTGCAACATCTCCTYGACATGAAGTCCTCTGCACTCCCCTGCTCCCCTGCCCTGGATAAATCCTCCTCTTGCCGACTGTGTGGCAGAGGTGGTGTCGGGCTGCTGAAGCTCCTGGCTTCAGATCSTCCTGCTCTTCCATGGCTCAGGAATTGCTGCAATGTTGTTAACAAAATCCACCTTCGCTTCCTGTTATCTTTTTTCAAAAGGCAGGAAGCTTCATTTAAAAACCTTCGCGGGATTATTTTGCCTGTGCTGTCGAGCATCAGAAGGCTAAATGCCTGAATATGCTGAGCCTGCCATTGCCATCCTTTTGTACAGGGTGAGATTATATCAATTGGTCTGTTTCTCACCCTGTGAATTCCTTCTGCAGACCCGTCTCCATCAGTGCAGGGAGTCAGCCGTGGGGGCCACGGAAAAGGATGGGACCAAGGGGTGGCCAAAAAGCTTCCCGCTGTGGTTACCTCCAAAGCTCGGAAGCGTAGCCCTGTCTTCCCTGCAGAAAGGGAAGAAGATCCCTTAGTTCACTGCTAGATCTTCACCCAAAGAGGAGGGCTGTGGTTATATCCTCCAACCTGCCGTCCCATGGAAGCCCTGGCGGTAATTGGGATGTCAGTCCTTGACTTACATTTCACTGCTGTGATCCTAAGGGTTCCTATTTTTAGGTGACTTTTATTGCCTCTTAAGCTTTGTTTATGGCTTTGTGCTTCTGAATTGATCTTCAGAAGACCTGTACGTCCGTCTGCYGCTGGAGTGATAGGAAGCCAAGATGAACAACCACTGTGGCATTTAATGTAATGTGCTTTGCAGGAATTAATTGCATTATGAGCCGGGAGATGCTCGTGCCTAATCCTGCTTCTCTTACTGATTCATTAAATGGGCTTATGAAGGTCTCCCCRCTTCGCTTTCTCCTCAGTGCAGTAATAATGATTTTCTCCTCAATAAATTAGAGTGTTACTCTGTCTGCTGCACCAAGCTACTCTCCATGACGATACTGTAGGAAAAGTCCATGGAGAAATAAGTAATCCTGTTGGCACTGCAAGTCTCGATTTTATATAGTAAGCAAAGACATAGCCAAGAAATGAATATCTAGGAAGTGCCTGAGTAGTACTCAAGAGCACTTCACTTCCTTGCAAAAATACACTTTCTGGGGCGGGGGCAGGGAACATCTACATTTTTCATTGCGTCTGTAGCAAACAATCTTATACAAAAATTGCATTTCTTTTTGATGATGGATCAATGGGAAAGAGGTGGGTTTTACAAAGACTGCCGTTTATTCATTTTCTGTCATTATTTAGTAGAAAATGGAGAGTTTAGACAGGACAATAAATGTTCTAGTGGACATGTTTCAGACTCTTAAAAATACAGATTTGTCTGTTCAGAAGAGTTTCAAAGAGAAAGCTGCATTTCTGATAATAGCAYCTCAAAGCAAGGCCTGAAAGCGGCAGTCCAGGCTGAGGACACTTCTACACGCTTTCAGTGGAGAATTAGGACAAGCCAATAAAGATGCTTTGGCCTTGGGCTCCTTCCTTTCTAAACAGGAACTGCAAACGTTGGAGAAACATGGGCCGATGTTTAGAAACAGTGTGTGATATTGAGTGCTTCATTCTGGGGAGTGGGAACCCTATCCTGCTGCCCCGCTTCCTTCCCTGCATCCCAATGCCACCGATAGCCCTGGGAAGGTCCTGCTGATCTCCTGCTGCTTGCATGTGTAACAGCTGGCCTAGTGGCTGTTTCCCTTTAGGTCCCARCTGTCCCCAACTGGGCACGCGTGCCCACCCACCACAAGCTCATCCTGCACCCGGAACCCCATTCCCACACAACCGATTCCCACAGTGTTTGAAGGAACACTCAGTTCTCCCCTGTGAAGGCAGCAAACACTCGCTAGCCACGCAGTTACACCAGGAATAGAAATAGCTGAAGATATCGGCTTCACTTATTAATAACACTTATTAATAACACTTATCTTTGTGCATGAACCTGTGTGCTTTCCTGGATGCCCCCTATTGCCTGGGGGAGTGGGAAGAGATCCCTGCACAACTTGGTCCATGAGCAGAGCTCCGGTCGGAGTCGTGGTGTCCGCGGGGCGATAACCCCTCTCGGTGGGCTGGTGTTTTGTATTTCTTGGTTGCTTTCATATTTTCCTCCTTTTTTTTGCCATTCCCCTCAAATGAGCCATTATTTGTCTGATAATTGACTACTTACTCATGCTCTTTTAGTGCTTCCCCCCTGCTTTCTGCTGGGCCTCTTGATGTCTCTAGGCATCGTCAATAAAATATAAGCATTTAGTTGGAAAAGAATGGAGTTCTTCCCCCTGATGTATTAATTAAAAAGTTTCATGTTGTAGCAGCCCCCAAATGCTCTGTCTTTGTGGGGCTGCTTGGCTATTTATGAAGTCTCCATGTTTTTCTCTAAAAGTTCAGAGTATTTCCTGTCCCTGAGTGTTCCTGCTCAGGCACCAGCGTCTCTGTGACTGGCTGYGAGTCTCCCGCAGAAGTTTTCCCCAAATCTCTGCTTTTCTTGGCACTCTTGATGGATTTGTCTCTTTTCTGGGCATTCATGGCCCTGAATGGAGCCTTCCCATCAGCCTGCGTAATTGATARCTGCGCCCAGCCGAAAATTATTTAACTTGTCAAGCTCTTTTCTTTCTCCAGACCGCTTGGATCTTATTCTTCTTTTGTAATGGCCATTGATTTTTGCCTTAGAAAGAATAATTGTGAGCCTGGACGCCCTTTTCCCCCCTCCTTCCTTTTTTAAGGTCGTCCGTTGATGGGACCCAAGGTTGATGGGCCGCTTCCATACACCCCTGTAGCCTTGCTGACTCCTGTGCCCCTGTAGGCTGGTATGCACCATGTTAATAATTGCAGTGTTTATACCAAAGCTGCCCCATATTTTTAGCTTTAATTTAACCAACAAAGACGCGTGGTAGCTTTTCCTCTCTCTGTTTGGGAGTTCTCCTAAAAGCAGTCCCTCTCCTGACTGCCTCTTAGGCGTGTTTTGGGTCAGGTTGTGTCATTTTCTATCTGCTTCGGCTAAGCAAGGGAGAAACACCTAATGTGGTTGTAGTTGTGTTTTTTTAATTGTAGCAGGGCCTGTGGGAGCTCTGGTCTTACCTTCCTTCAGCTAATTCCAGCTGGATTTCTGCTCTCCAGCGATGGATTTTGCAATTATGAAGCCTGATTTGCTAGTGAGGTTCAAGGAGCAGGTCATATTAACAAACGGTGCCACCTGAACAAGTGATGCCGAATAAACTTCAAGAAAAGAAGCTGAGGTCATTTAATTAATCACACGCAGGTGGCTGGGCTTTGCTACCCGTTGTTGTGATGGTGAGTTTGAGATCCACTAGTTTGCTTGGACCATCATAGACACTGTAGCTGCTTTATTGCATTTTTGTGCCCCTTTGTGTAGTTACTTTGCTAAGATCTTTGCCTTTTTGCAGGACTATTTTAACAAACCGCACAAGGGAGTTACGATTTCAGCATGGGTCGAATTGATCAGGAGAACAAGAAGCAAATTACCCGATGTTGATTATTAGCGGGCTGGGTACCCCTTCTCGGTCGCTTTGCGTCGCACTTGTAACGGGGAAGGGCTGCGAGGTGTAAAAGCTGCTTGCCGAAGTTGGGTGAGCCGGGGAAAATTGCAGGGACCTTTGGCAGGACTGAGATTGGGCAACAGAGAATTTCATGCTTGGCATGTGGGAAGTAATAGGTTTGGAAAGTATATTGGATACTCACAGTTTCCTTTATCCTTACTGATGTAAAAATAATCAAAAAAAGTAGGGGAAAGTGTTTACTGGTTCCATTGAGAATCCACTAAAAAAGCCTAAAACTGGCTCTGGAAATAAATAACCCCTGAATACATTATATGCTCTGTTAAACTGTTTAAGGAATGATAAATGGGTGGACGTGCGTAAAAAATACATATGTATCTTCCAATACTAGAATCCCAAAGTAKCCTTTATTGTTATCGTCCTTTTAAYAAATGATGGGGTAATACCTCCAGGTACTCCTTGGAAATCCAACCTAGCTTTAAATTTCCCTCATCATACATAATTTTGCTTTGCCTCATTGGTGGAAATAGTTGGTCAATCCAAACCATTACGAGGAGAATCCTGCAAGTCAATTGGTTGCCGTTTAAAGAAGTTCTTTAACCAAAGGCTCTGGTAGATGGAAAAATCGGACTGTTCCTCTTTATGAGCAGGTCTTGGAGTTAGGAATAGTTTTGTTTGCATTTACAGACCGTGTTGTGGTGCGTCGTGGTGGTTTTGTGCTTGTTTGTTGGCTAGAAGCAGAAGATCCTGCTCCGTGGTGGAGGCCTCCAAGCAGGGAAAATTACAAATAAGCAAAGTCCTGGAATAAGCAAAGACGACTCCATGGCTGTTTTCATTATTATAGGAACAAATCTGTTGGGGTTCAGATGTGACAAAATTATGATCTAGATTTAAGGAAGAAGTATAATTGAATAAAAGGAGGTGTCATCATACAAAGACTTTACTGATGCTCGCGTAAGGAGTAACGAGACCATTTTGAACCCAAGGTTATTTAACGTTATTGGGCACGGGCAGTGGAGAGTTCTCGGGATTTTAGGACTCCTTTGAGCAGGAGRCTGGACTCTGTCCCCTGCACCCCGAGGTGTCAGTGGTTGCCCTTTCTCCAAAGAAGGGCTACGGGGATGGGTAGGGGAATGAGATAGAGAGCCACAATCTCAGCTTCATTAATCAAGCAGATCTAGAGAAGCTGTGATTTATTTGTAGGAATACCTTGGAGGGAGGGAGCGGAGGGTAAATCTCAAGGATGCAAAAAATAATTAAGCATAATGCCAAAACAAAGTCAAGATCAAAGCAGTGCGAGTGCTGGAAATGAGAAGACTCTTCTATTCTCTGAAGAGCAAAGTTAGAGAAGGAGCCTCTAGACAGTGTTTGGGAGGGAATGGGAACATAACCTCTTTGGAGCGGATCCTTTAAGAGCTTCGGGAAGGGATAGTGGGACAAGACCGAAGTGATAAAGGTTTTAGAAATGCKACAAGGTGCCTGGCTTGTGGATGTTCCCGAGGGTGATTGAAGGGACTGGCATTTTTAAAAAGTGCTTGCACCGTGGTAGTGTTTYATACTTAAATGGATGCTAATAATGAGGAATTTTCGAATCCTTTTTCTCCCTTCRACTTGAGCTTCAAGACTTTGTTCCATTCAAGGTCCCTCTAACTTGTCGTCACCTCTTCTTATTTCCAGGTCTGCCCAGGTTCATCAGTCAGCCCGAATCCTCATCTGCCTACAGAGGGAGCAGTGCAATCCTGAGCTGCGAGGTCAACRCTGACCTTGCCCCGTTCGTGAGGTGGGAGCAGGACCGGCAGCCCGTCCTTCTGGACGGCCGCGTGTTTAAACTGCCCAGCGGCGCTCTGATTGTCAGCAACGCCACCGACGGGGATGCGGGGCTCTATCGCTGCCTCATCGAAAGCGGTGGGACTCCCAAGTACAGCGAGGAGGCAGAGCTCCAAATTCTCCCAGGTACTAACCTGTTTTTTTCCACAAAATTGATAAAAATTATCATTACTCAAGGGAAAAGAGAAAAAGAGAATGCCTACAAAATAAAAGATGCTCCTGAAAGGGCTTTTTGAAGGGTCCCTAATAAACACATTTCTCTCTGTGACTTGTTAGGAGGAGGGAATTGCTCATTTCATTGAGCACGAGAGTTTGGAGATTAAGTTGCATTTCCAAGTTTCTCCCCTCATGTTTAAAGCCTTGTTTCTGTAATTTCTATTAAAAAAAAAAAAAAAAGATTCTTAGAGTATCAAACTGTTCCTACATTAAGCCCATTCTTCTCATGACAATATTGCATAGATCTTGGTATCACCAGATGTTCTCACACAGTTAGGAAAATGAACCGAAATCGTAACAGGAATGTGAAATCGCTTTCCCAAACTAGGGAAATAAGGGTTGTTTTGTGTGAGTTTCCTTAATTATTTCCAGGGCTTTGTGCTGCGTCTTCCAAATTAGTCTTTATGTAGCAATTCAGATTCACTTTTCCCTGCTTGGAAGAGCTGCCAGGGAGGGTTGCTGGATTTCCATCTTTGGAGGTTTTCGAGACAGTTTGGAGGCACCACAGTCCAACCTGAGCTCGCRCTGGTGCTAGGGCTGCTCTGAGCAGGTGCTTGCATGAGGGATCTTGGGGAGCCTGACAATGACTGCTTTTTATCTGTTTAAAATGCTAAAATACTTGAAATGATCCTAAATTACAGTGGCAGTGCTCGCCATTTTAAAATCAAGGCATTTGCCTAAGGAAATGATGCTTAAAAGAAAAAACTTGTTTCATTAAATCCCTTTCCATTTATCCTTATCCTTTTTCTTTCAAGTAAGGATACAGCTTTTTGTAGAAGAGGACTTCTAAAAAGCGGTTATTTAAGGCTGGTTTGTCTTCATGTTTCCAGAGCCCCTCAAACGAACAGCTGAATCTTTCTGCTTYGTGATGATTGGGGATCTTCTAATAAACTTTCATTTCATCATGAAATGTCATGTCAATTGGTAGAAATCTTCTGGGTTCAGCTCTAGTTTGCTTGTTTCAAGCCACTGAAGGTAGCCTGAGGTGACTGTGTTAGGGAATGCCAGTAATGCCATTCCATRCCTGGCTGGAGCTGGAAGCATCGGGAGTGAAGTGGTATGAAGTTGAGGTTGACTGGATCAGGTTGGCCCTAGGGTTCTGCTGAGGTGGTGGCAGGTCCAGCTTCAGGGCTACAGCTCTTGGCATCAACTCTTTCCCAGGGAGTCTGAGGGCTTGGAGTCCCAGGGGTTGGGGACCTGTTGGCATGTTTGAAGAGGATGCTAAAGAGCTCTTCACGTGGGAGAGCTGGTAGAGCCTCCTGCCACGAGCTCTTCATGTGGGTRAGACGTGGCTTGGGCCTGTGAAGGTAGAGGCTTTTCATTGCAAATGATTTGTATTATTTGTCTTATCAATAYGATCATCATCTTGGAACTTCTTTGTCGTTTACAAAATACCTGCAGATCCCGAGGGGCCGCAGACCCTGCTGTTCCTGAGGCAGCCTTCTTCGCTCACCAGAGTTGCCGGGCAAAGTGCAGTTTTCCCATGCGTGGCGGTGGGATTTCCAACACCATCTATCAGGTGGACAAGAAATGAAGAAGAGCTTGTCCCRGAAGGGTGAGTAGTGGCCGATATTCTCACACACGGGTAGGAATTTAGCAGCGGAGTTAGAACTTCCATTTTAGCTTACAACCCACTTGGATTTCTGCTTGGTTTTAAAGCAGCAAAATGGATACTGGAGTGTTTAAGTGCCAGAGGGCTTCGCAATTGAGAGCTAGAGAACAATTTTGTGCTATTTCCTGCAGACACACAAAACCAAGAAATCTTATTTGAAACAGGAAGGCTCTGAGAATAAATCACTCTTAGGTTGCCTCTGGAATAAAAGCAGCAGTGATGGGCATAAAAAAAGGAATAGGTTGCAGGAAAGCTAAGGCTTCTTCCTCTTGGCATCTGTCTCTGTGGAGGTTCCTCGCTAGCATCCCCCTTTGTGCAGTGAACGTGTCCGATGTTACGCGTGCACGTAAATGCTCCCGGAGAGCCGAAGAACGTGCTTCGTGCAGAACTTCATCATTTCTTACAAAACTGAGTATTAAAATGTAAGTMGGATTAAAATCTGTTTACAGGCCTCTAGGAATGTGTTAAATGGTACTTGCACTATTGCAAATTATCATTGATGTATTCATGCAGAAGAATGTGGCAGAAAAAGGGGAGAAAACAGCAGAACTTACCAAAGAAAGCTGTTTTTTGTCTTTCTCTTGAAAATATATCCACAAATGCAAGAATTACAAACGGAGAGTTGGATATTCTCAAAGGCCTTCAAAATCAGTGATGAGATTCATCGTAGGAGAATAATTGTGAAAGAGGAAGCAGCGGAGTTGGGTTGTGGGCTCAAGTTTGGTGACCACTGAAGGCAACTAAAGGAGCATGGAAGTCTCCTACAGCGCTGACAGGGCTGTCATGTGTCACTTCGTCACTAGCAAAGTCTCAGGGTCRTAATTTCAGCTGCCTTTGTCTGGAAAATGCAGGCTTCTATAGGWAATCACCACCATGGCAYTGAGGAGCTGGGCTGSTGTTGATCTCATGGCAYGGGATTTTTYTTTTTTGSTTTCTTTTTTATAAATACAAGATGTCTTTGACAGAGAACAGGTTTGTGCAGGCTTGTTAAGCTGCACAATCGGATGTAGTGAGATGTCAGAATAAATGTGCCTGCTAAAAACTGCATTTGTTGCACGCAGAATGATGCAGTGCCAGCTTTGCAGAGGGTCCTGGCCACAGGCCCACTGCTCCCCATTGCCCTCTAGGCTGTGCCGTGGCAGAGTGCAGTTCTCTTTTGGAGCAGCTGCTTTTGCTATTTTATTTTTCTTCTCTTTTTTTTTTTTGATGTGGAGTTCTGCTTTTCAAGCCCTACTTTGAACACTGTTAGTTCCTTCATGAATTTTCTTGTGTTTTTCTGGTGACTTCTGAGGGCTTCACAAAGGCTTATTTAATCTCTCTTCAGAATGGAAAGGAAGGAGGTTCCCAGCTGGAGAGCTGAGGCAGAGCTTTAGCAAACACATTCGCTCTTCCTCTGTGCCCAACTCGAGATATGGATGCCTGGATTTTTTTTTTTCCCAGCATATTTAGTGTCAGATTTTTGCATTATGTGTCACTTTGTACATCACGAGTGCAGCTTCCCGTTGACTCGTGCTGCGAGCCCTTTGCAAGCGGAGCGCCAGGGAGCGTCAGGTCGTTGGTGCGGGACCCCCCTTGCTCTGCACCGTGGCACTCTCCTTGTCTTGAAGCATTTTTTTTTTCCCCTTGAGCATCTTTCCCTTATCCTGCAGAAATTCTGTGGAAAGGCAAGAACAGGCTCCACACAGTCGTCACTCTTTGCAGATGCTGTTTTATTAAACCCCTCTGCTTCTGCAACAAATGAGCTGCACAGATTCTCCAACGGAGCCTGAGTTAATGGGCCCAGGCTGGTAGTGGTGCCCTTTTCTCCTCCAAACGATGTGGATGTCAGCACGTTTTTTGTGCAAACTTTGTCCTCAAACTGCAGGCTGCAAGTGCCTGTGTATTGCTGTGATCTTCCAGGTGCTACATCCCCAGGATCCATCTATGCTAAGGAAGAGAAAGTCGGCAGGCAAAGGACTATTCCTCTTGCATGTAAAATAAATATCTCAAGGCAGAAGCCCCAAAGGAATAAAGGGGAGTTGTGAGCAGAGAGTTGTATTTCGTTTGACTTACTGTGCTGCGGAATCTGAAGACGGCAACGCTGCTTTGCCAAGGAAATCGATTATTTAAATTAAATTTATTGTGTATTAAAATAGCTCTTTGCATAAAAATAGCACTTTAATGGTTAAGATGGTTTTTCTATATACCAACTAAAAAATACATCCCTACCATCTGGGCAGGTTTTCATATACTGGCTGCCTAGCAAATCTCTTAAATCATCTCTAAATATACATAGGAGTATATACACAACATACATATGCACAAGTCAGGGAGTCTGGTCAACCTTCTTTTTAACCCTTTTTTACCCTTATTGAATGGTTTAGGAATGTGACCTTTGTTGTTGTTGTTGTTTTCCTTTTGTGTTGCAACTGTGGCAATTCATCTAATACAGAATTAAATGTTTTCTCTGGAAGGTCCCATGTCAATAAGGGTCTGTACAGGGATCTGTATGGCCCAGATTATTGTCAAGAATTTGGAGTGCTGTGGCTTATGGGGAATAAATATTTATTACGGGCCCAGATAAAGGGAAGAGGTGCAGTTTGGACGGAGGATGCATCAAAGACTGCAACAGCTTGTTCACACAGCAAGCCTCTGATGCAATATATTGTGAAACTAGTTTGCTATGATATAATATATTCCTAATATCTTTTTTTTAATGCTTACTTTGAAACATTGTTTTAAAACCAGTTTGATTCATCAATAAGATGATAGCATATGTGAAGTTACACCCCAATAGGGATTGGCATTAACCTAAAATTCTGCAAGAAAGTCCATCGAAACCTATGGGATATCCAGATTCACCTCAGGGCAAAGTCTGCATCCTCTGGAGCTGAAGAATAGGGGACTGCACAGGGAAGAGGTTTCCGTGTGCTCTCACTGTTCCTGCTTTTTGGCATCTGGGGAGAAGCAGGATACTGACCCATGGGAACCTTTTAATCCCTTAAGACCTTCCTTATGGAATTAGTGATTTTAAAGATAAAAATCAATGAGCTGCCACTGGAGCAAAATGTTGGCCTGCTTGGATGAAAGTTTTTGTTGAATTGCTTCTGTATTGAACCTAATGATCTTCATGGTATTTAATAACTTTTGTGAAGCTGCCTTGGAAAGAAAAGGCTAAACCCTCTGCTGAACTGAGAATTGTGCCTCGCTGGTCCAGGGAACCAGCCATGAGACCAGCCGTGCTGTAAGGTGATACTGGATAAATGATACTGGATAAATGGATGAAAATGGAAACTCCTGCATTCTTGTGATGGGGTTCTTTGCCCTGATTCAAATACTGGTTATGTTTCTTCGTGGTTTTTTTAAGTATATCGAACCAAAAATGTAATCAACAATTGTAATAGCGCCATAAGTCCATATTAGCGTGGTAACTAGTGAGTTAGCCAAACACCTTTGGGCTGTAATAATTTCTTCTCAGAGGATAATATTCGTTTTCCTAACGTAATGCTAGTAAAAAGCCTGAAATAGAAGAGGTAACTCTTCTGACTCGCGTATTCTGGCCCCCACAAGGGTCAGAAGTTATTTGTCCTCACATGGTCTTCAGTTAGTGTTTCCAGAAGGGCTCAATCCTCTCCCACCTCCTCAGCCCCGACTTCCTAGCCATCCCAGCTGTACCTCCACATGGTCATTTGGACAATGTGTTTGAAACGGTTCGTTTTCGTTGCATGGTAGCTGCTATTGTGCAAATACCTTGGATGCCATTTACTCGGGAGGAGCTGGAGCCGCAGATGCGGAAGGATGGTTTGCCATTGTGCTGTAGCGAGCGAGGTTTGAAATGCAGAGCCCAAGTGCTGTATTTAACCACCTAGCTAAAAGTTCTTCCAGTCTGACACCCCCTAAATGGCACCAGAAACACTGCACACAAACACGTGTGTTTATTGAGGCGTTTCATCCAGAGAACCTGTGTGCACTTGCATGTTGACTCTCCATTTGAATCCATTTTTCCATCTGATTGTGGCCACGTCCTGCTTTGCACAGCTCCGGAAGATTCCTCCTGCTTGCCGGAGGGAGCCTGGAGATCCGAGAGGTCACGGAGGCCGACGCCGGGACCTATTCCTGCGTCGCCGACAGCGGGAACGACACGGTGGAAGCTCGGGCGGAGCTCACGGTTCAAGGTAGGCAGAAGGTTCCGCTTTCAGAGCGGCACCATCCCCAGGTGCTTGGTCTCCAGAGGGTCATTTCTGCGTGGTCCTTGGCTGTGTCTCATAGCTCTGGCCATGCTCTTTTTTTTGCATCCCCTTTAAAAAAAGTTACACGCATATTACGTGTTACTCTGGTTTGTTCTGTGAACTGCTTGTAATTTCATAAATATTGAAATAAGGAATTTGCTCACGTCATTACTTCATTAGCCTGGCTTGAGAAGAATCCTTTAAAATACTGCTGTTTTCAAGGTACTCCCTAGAAAATAAAAGCTAATACGCTCAATAAGTTCTCAATACACTAAGCTAATACACTCAATAGTACACAAGCTAATACACTCAATAATACACGAACAATAAGTTCGTGTTTTACATGTGTGTAATGGCTTTTCTTGCTTACTCAAGAAAACTGGTTTTAATAGAAATGGCCCCGAAGCATTGGTCGTCTTTCTATATGTGTAAGCTGTGCAAAGAGGCTTGTTTAGAAGTAAAGAAAATGAGGTGAAAGTTTGCAATTTCATCATTCTCACATTTTATGAAGAAAATCACCTTGTTTATTCAGTTGGAGTTTCGTGCTGGTTTAAGGTGTTTGAACTAGCTTTGGCTTCTGCGTTTGTATCTGAAATCCTCCAAAGAGCCAAGCAGATCCATTGCTGCCTTCTGCAGGCTGTTGTCCTGGGAGTGTTTTAGCTGGATCTGCCCCCTTAAAAGCCAAGGAATTCTGGCCGTGTAACACAAGGCTCTCAGGCTGAGAGGAAATATTGGTGCTTTGTCTTCTCCAGGCCGTAGGTGCTTCAAGCTTAACAGCATTTTATGATGGTTTAAGGTCACCCAGTGTATGCTGGGGCTTAATTTTGCAGGATTGCCTGGRGTGTATTGAGCTTTCTAGGCAGAAATTGGTAATATTAGTGACATGACACAATTAAACGAAGAAAATCATTGTTAAGGCTGAGATTACAGCCTYAGTGTAGCATACAGTGCCTGGTCACTCCAGGATGGACGTAATCCAAGATCACTTGCTCTGTAATGCAGTGTGTGTCATTACTGATGTGACTGCAAAGTTTTAAAAGCTGTTCTGCCAGTTAATCGTTTCATCATTCAGAATTTGAATTTTTTCATACAGGCCTGGGACAGTGTGTTATTAATACCATTGCTTTGATATTAAAATATATTAAAAGCTATCCAGAATATATTTTAGAAAATTGCATTTTTGATTTTTTTTTTTCTGCGTTCTTAATCTTGCTTGGTTCTACTTCAGCGTGGAGCAATCGCCGGAGAGGAAAATCATGCTTGTCCCGTACCGTAATTTGGTAAAGGGCTCATGTGATTTGCTTCAAACACTGAAAAATTTTTATCTTTTCCCACTTAATGACTCTCTGATTCTGCTTATTGTAAGCTGCTCCTGTCTTTTTTGGAGCTCAAAGTCTGGCAGAAAAACATAAAATATAAAATGTCTAGTTTTCTTGCACGTATTGCAGAGGGAGCGAATAGGGGGAGCGGAAAAACCCTGTTTGGCCCTCGCCAGCCCCMCGAGCACCTGCAGCGTTTCCGCGGGGTCGGGGCGCAGGGCGGTGGAAGAGCTGGGGAAATGAGTGTTTTTAGAAGGCAGCTTGTTGGCCCCTGCACGGCCCATCGAGCAGGGGAACGTGGAGCAGGTTAAAAGTTCATCCTTCACGTGGGAAAKGGTTAAAATGTCATGGCGGTGCCCAGCGCCCCTGGGATTTGTGCCCGTGGCCGAGGCTGCTCAGGCTTCCTGCTGCGCCGCTCAGGCCGGAGGGAGGCTTGGGAGGGAGCCCGCTSCGGTGTTGAAATGTTTGCAAAGGGCTAAAAAAAAAACAAGGAAAAATTTCCATTTTCACTTTCCCAGTGCAAATCATAGAACTGCTATGACAGGGCTGAAGTGTTTCCAAAAAAATGAATTAGTCTCCCCTTTGGGCGAGCAGAGTTAAATTCCTCTTTCTGGTGCATTGTTTCAGTGCTGCAGAAGCTCAGCTCTGCAGGAACCGAGGGCAACATTCAGCRTCTAACGTCTTAAATACCCGGCATTCAACGTCTCCCAGTGCTGCTGTGGTAAATTTACAAATAAAATCAAAGCAAAGTTTGATTTAAGGCACCTTTTTAGTTGTAAGTTTGAGCGTGCACATTGCAGAAGCGTGATCCCAGCCTCATTTGTGCTGCTCGTGCATGTGTAGGGGGGGAATAAATGCAGATGCATTTTGATAGAATCACTTCTGTGCTTTGTAAGGAAATGCCTGAAATGTTTTAGTGCAGCTTTATAGCTGTATGCTAATGAAGACTCCTGTTCTAGCAAAGCACATACATTTTCTGCTGGTTTTCCTGCTCAGCAGGCTAGGAAAAGAAGAACAAGAAACGTATTTGTGTTCTCTCAGTAGCAATTTAGGTAATAAATCTAGATAAAGTCTATATTTTGTCCAGCCAATGACTTTTAAATTAATAGGTGCAGGACCACAAATCAAATATGTAGCTACCACATTATAGCTGTGCCCTGGGTCAGAGGGTGACGGTGTTTCCAGCACTTCAGTCAAGGCTCGGGGTATGGAAGAGGAAAGAAGCTTCATTTTCCCAAATCTGTGGAAATGTTCATACGTTGGTTTTCCTGGAAATAATTTGTACCATTTATAGCCTTTCAGCTTTGTGTTTAGCCAGACAGTTTGTCTTTGGAGTAGTAGATATCTATATGCAAAATGTAATGGTTATTGATGGCAGGTATTAAATTATTTCAAGCTTTTTATGTGACCATCTTGGACCCTTCTCCATATCTTGCCATATCTTAACCTTAAATTTGRCTTCCAAAAGTTCCTGCGATCTGGTTCTCACCTCTGAGAGATGCTTTGAGAAGAGAAAGCGCCGTCCTTCCCGGGAAATCGCAGATGGGTGAAAACCAAATGAAATCTTGTAATAACAGAGTAGTGTGTCTGGGTTGGGTCTCTTTGCATCAAGCTTTCACTACTGCTGGAAACTGTTCTACGACCAAAATTTGAACCAACACTGGAAATTGCTAAAACCTTTCTCAGACCAATCTCAACCAATCTGTTTAGATTATGGATTTCTATTTCTAATTAGGCTCTGTGCCCTATCTTGAGAATAGGCTTCACTTCAGGAACAGCTTTGGAAGATGCGCTAAGCCTGATGATGCGGAAGCCCCCAGCTTGGGGCAGAGGACTCTTKGGATGTACCATGACCATGGTATATGGCTGGTGAGGTCAGAAGGGATTTCTGTGCTTCCTCCACACTCTTTTCTCTCCTCTGGAAATGTTGTGTGGCTTCTGCTGGCCCTTCTTGCTCCGCGTCAGAGCAGAGGAGTTGCAGGAAGGAGCCTGGTGCAGGGAGGCACTGAGCACCMCTCGCAGCGCGGGGCCGTGCCAACACACTGCACTCTGTGCCTGCTGCTCCTTGGGTCGTTTGGTATCTATAGGGTTACCKGCGGGTTCAGCTAAATCATATGATTTGCTACAGATATTTTGGAGTGATTTGTGCATACTYGTCACTTTCAGTGGCAGCGTCGGCCTCGCAGCTTGGGTGTAAACATCAGAAACAAGTATTTGAAGTCCCGGGGAGGCTTTCTCAGGCTTGACCTGGAGCCCCGAATTCCCATCTGCCTAAGATCCATGTTTCTAATGCTAAACAGGAGCTTACACTAGAAAGGGGGTGGGATATCAGCCGGTGCGTTTGGTGTGGTTTAATGGCAAATAGCCATAGCAGCRCAAGTAGGCCAGAAAATTCCCCAAGCTGTAATTGCAACAGTTGTTTTAATTGGATGTTACCCAAGCAGCCACATCTATCTCAGCCCTTGTGTGACACGGATTTAGATTCCTTCAATCACCTCTTCAGCATCGGGGACGAGGCGAACTCCATGGAAGTGCTCCCTGTTTCCTAGCCGGGACGGATCTCTGAATTCATCCCGTTAGAAATTCCAAGGTGCTCCCTTCGGTGCAGTCCTCGYGAGTAAAGCGGAGCCACATTGCTGGGATGAGCAGCGCTGCGGGAAGCTCGGGACGAGCCGCCCTAGTTACAACGGCCATGGCCCATTCACGGCCAGGAAAAATACTTAATTTTTAATTTTTATTTGTGAATATTTAATTCTGATTATATTAATTTTATATATCTGTTGGAAATTCTACTCTCTTGTCCTTCTTATGGAGGAATGCCCCCATGCACCTACGTGGAGATGTATTTAAGCAATGCGCATTTAAGCAATGCTGGATGATGTGTGCCATATGTATGTATCTATCTCCATATATATACATATATGTAAGTACCATTATGAAATCCGAAGCCAAATTATCATCAACCCGTACAATTGAGACAAAATGGTTTTCCATGTAAATGTTCTTGAGTAATCCTTGGGGACAATGAAAATGTTACTAAATTAAGCATCAGCGTCTTAAATATCTGCAGCGTAGAAATTGATATGGAAGTAGGGGAATTGTAAAAGCCAGTTTATCTTTCGGCTAAAATTTCTAATAAATTAAGATCATTTTAACAAGGTTCTGGACCAGCTGCTGCTCTGTGGAAAAAACCCACCTCCTCTCACAGAGAAGCTTAGCAAAAAAGGAATATCCCTAATTTTGACCATTAGTTGCAAACAGGACACATCTCTGCCTAAGTCCAATATTTGGATAAGTTCCTGTCTGTTTTCCCAAATCTCAAAGTATTTTGATAATGATTTGGAAGATCAGGCATYGTTTTAGGTCCCTTTCCTTGAAAGCTTTCCGGCTGGGTTGCAGCGTGGGAGAGGAAAGACCAACGTATCCATCCCATCAGATTTTAGATTTGCAGGTGATGCTTAGGATGCTGTTTTCAAGGCAGGCAGTGCGTAGCCAGGAAGCCTCAGGACAGCTTGCTAAAGGTGAGCAATAAGCACCTTCTTGCGTGGAAATACGTAACCTTTGAGCCCTTCTCCCTGTGATGCCCTCCCYGGATCCCTAACCCGCATTGTGGACATCCAGGAGGTATCCTTATTGCTTCTCTGCTGCAGAAGACGTCACTSCCTGGGTGAAGTGTCACACGGACCAAGCGGAGAGGTTTTAGCTGGGGTCTGTGGTGCTGCGGATGGTGTTTTGCCCCTGTATCTTCTCCATCCCKTCTGTCTCAAGTTGATGTAGGTGCAAGTAAGCGGCTCCTCCCGTGTGCTGGAATCGGCCTGCAAGTAGCTTGGGAGCAGCTTGTCCAGCTCGTCTCTTCTTGAAGCTGCCGCGGGTGGTTGAGTGGATGCAGCACAGTGCTGCTGGAGGAGGCTTTGTGCRCTGTGTCTGGTTACTTTTGTTCTCTATCAAAGAGAGCTTCAGCCCGTTAGATTCTCAATTAAAAATAMGAAGCTGAAAGATTCAGCACCAGTTTTTAAACTGTTTATGCCACAGACYTGCAAGAAATGTAAATGTGTGGACTGGGAAGCTCATTAAAATGCCTTTTTTTTCCTGCAAGTGAGAACTGTTTTCGTAGAAAGCGGGCCTAAAGTGGCAAGTATTTTTGTCTGTGTATCAAGGTCATCCTTCCATGTTTAATTGATGGAATAAAATTTTAGCTTAGTTCCTTGGGTTTATAGCTCGTTCTTGTATAATCTTCCCTCTCAACGTGAGTAGTGATGAAATGAGAGGGAACATGAGAATGGAAATGCTAAAGCAGCACCAGCCGTTACTGAATCTCCCCCTCTCCAGAGACTTAATCTAAGGTGCACAYGTGCTTTTACTGAATTTAATTTTCAGGGTAGTTAAACTGGCTCCTAGACCACCAGGTAGTTTGTTCCTTAAACTGCACTGACTGTGGTGGTGAGGGGCGTTCATGCTGCAAAAACTCTTCTTTTTTTATGAGCAAAGACCTGGCTCTCTGAACCCAAGCCATTTAGATAGCATCAGTTTTGCTTAGCCACGTTGCAGCGGGGAGTTGGAAGTGAAGGGTTGGTGAAAACAGTCACACTTTGTCCCCTGTACCTCCTCCAGCCCCAGAGGGCTCTGGGGCTTCACGTGCTAATTATATCTGTTGGGTTATTCTAGTGCTTTCCTTTAAGGAAAGACAGATGCTTTTCAGGAGTGCTCTTGGAAAGCCACGGGCAGCCTGAGTGCAGGGCGATGCAGCGGAAACCGAGCAGCTCCTCCGCAATGAAAACGCCCCTTGGCAGAGGATTTTAGCAATTCGTGCCTTCCAAAGGTCCMTTCTAGGCTACATTTTCAGTAAATTCAAATGTTTTGGTTCTGAATGTGCGCGGGAGGCTTTGGGGAGAAGCTTTAAAATGCAGTTTTGTCTGTTGGCACAGTTTTTACGTGGCTTTTCAGGATACCTTGAATTTATAGCTTGTTCAATCTCAATATCAGCGATAACGTGTCTGAGTGTGAGATAACTGGTACCTCTTGCCCTTTGGCCTCTCCGGCGTGTGCATGCGGYGCCACGGAGACTGGATGTGCTGAGGAGAGCAAGGTAGGTACAGTGAAAAAGCAGTAGAGGAGGAGGCAGTAGAGGAGCAATAGAGGAAGATGAATGTGGTATCATCCTATTACGTTCTGCTTTGCTGAAGGAAATAATAAAGTCCAAACTGTGCTGTAAATTGGCTAAAATTTAGTTTGGGGCCCCAATCCAAGAGTCTCTCTGGAGTGGGGAGAGGACACAAGCACTTTGGGTAGGTGAAGGAGGTTGTATTGGGTGAAGCCGCTGAGGTTTGGTGACATGTGCATCTGTCCCTGGCGCTGACAGTGGACTCTCTTCCCGTCGTAAACCTAGTCTGAGCAGTGAGTGATTCCTGCTCTGCTAATTTCCTTCAATCTTCATTAGTGTACTTAACCATTATAGCACCGATTTTTCAGTTGCTGAGCTCCCCGCTCCATCCATCCATCAGCYGGGCCCACGTGAAGCAGGAGAGCTGATCGTTTGAACTGAACAATTAATTGACGTAACAGTTAGTGGGGCTGTAAGCAGGTGTGATGGAGTTACAGTTAGGGGGAACCTGGAAAAGCACAAATGCTCCAACGTTTTGGACTTGAGAGGAAAAACAGTATTTTTCCTAGAGACTGGTTCCGGTGGGAATATGCCTGCTCCCGGCAGGGCACATTGTAGGAAGTTCCCATAGCGCATTGATCAGGATGAGAGGGACCTACTGGAGTGATGGATCCGGTCAGTTATTTTAACTACCTGCAGAAATATTTCTTTTTCTTTCCCACCCAGTGATCTGAGGCCATGTGCTTTCAGCAGGCAAACAATTCAGTATTTCGAGTACCTCGAGATTGTGCCCTTTTTGGCCTTTTCCAGCTTCTTATTCTCCCTCAGACCTCATCCCCTCATGAAGGTCACACAGGCAGATGGCTCCAAAGTAAGAAACTGAGGGGTTTGATTGTCTTTAATTTGTCATCTCCTCCTCTTCCCTCGTCACAAGGCAAAACTGGGATGATCTTAACTTGCCCATTCTTGAGCTGCGTCTCAGCAGGATCTTCCTGCCTTGTGCTGTGCAAATAATTCATAGCTGCAACTTACTGAGGAAATACCCAATATTGGATTTTTATTTTTTTCGCCTTGTTGAAGGGAATAGTACCATAATTTATTTATTGTGCTCTGTTCAAATCCATATTTATTTCTGTTTTGGTATTGGAATCTGAAAGATTCCTAACCTCTAATTAATGTATTTTTGCTCTATGCTACAACAAAGAGGAATCAAGTCATCTTTTAAACCTGACGGAGACGCACGAGGAGGATGGTTCGTCCTGCCAGGAAGCTCCTTGCAACTTTCTCTGCCTTTGCTGCTGCTCTTCAGTCCAGCTTCAGCACAAGCGGCGATGTCCGTACTTGGATACGTCCACGTTGGCTTTCTCCCCCTGTAATTATCGGCTGAACTTCACTGGGAAAGCTTTGAGCCCTCTCTAATGACACAAAGGCAGCGCTCCCACCAAGTTTCCCTTTAGGAGGGATGCTAAAAGCATCTTCAAAATAAAAAACTCTGTTCTTCCTTCTCAGAAATTGCTGAGTGCTTCCAAACCTATGATTTCAGGTTCTGAAGAAGTTCAAGGTAGAAAATGCCTTTGGAAAATCTGCCAAATGTACATTTTGGCCAGCTGTAGGGAACTGAAAAATGTGTTATTGCCAGGACRCTTAGTTTTCATCTGCTTGTGACTGAGCTCTCAGACTCACCTGTAACAGTAATGGGAAAGAAAACGTTCTGTAGTGGGGTGTAAAGATTGGTCTTTAACTGCCACAGCAGCACATAAGTCCCTGCTAGCTTTGTGCCAGCACTGCTGTGATGGTAGATGTGCAAAGGGTGGTAATCATCATTTCAAAGTCTTTGCTACAATAATAAAAGATAAATGATAGATAATATAACAAAATATTTTGCTGGGGAAGAAAACTTCTCGGTTGATGTGCTTGAACTTGCATTCAGTGACACATACCTGTGCTTTGAAAAGCGTGTGCCTTTTACAGGAAGAAAATGTGCAGAATAACACCCGTAGATGCCAGAAGCAACGGGCTTCTTTTTCCATGTGGAGCGAGACAGAGCTGCGGATCCTTTGGAGCCGGCTTCTAGAAGGACGATGCACATGAGCTTTAGAGACAGAGGGACTTGAGAGAGGGAAGGGAAAATGCAGAAATGCAGCATCTGCCCAAGATCCCTTTGCTTAGTGGAGCTGGCGTGATTGGAAATTAAAGCAGGAAATTAAAGTAGCAACTCTGAAGGCTTCCAGTGGAGTTAGTCTTGTGCTGAGTATTTGAAACGAGGGTCCCGGGGCAACAGGCCTCTGTCTTGCAGAGGGCTCTGCCTGCTGCCTCTTCAACAGGTTTTGTTTCTTTAGAAAACTGGGGCTCTGGAACTTGATAAAACCCTCCTTGCCTTTGGCACTGCTCTAAGAAATTGAAATTGTGAAGAGCGTTCTTGTTGTTCACACGTTTCCATGGCGCTTGCAGTAGATTCAGGGTCRAATGAGCTTGATTTCTCTTACAAGATCTGGAGAAGGAAGATTTATTAAAAGATAAAGAGAAGAAATACCGTACATTGTATTTTACGTTACGTTACGTTATCCGTGCCTTGGATGAATTCTATTTCTGCAAAAGCATCTCAGAAATTGCGAGTGAGGCTTTTTTTTGCATAATCATCAGTAATACCCACTCATAAGCACTACATGTGTCCTGTGTGTTTTGATTTGATTGATAAGCTTTTCACACGCAATCACAGTTATTTTGATATAAAAATCTCTTTGGTTGGCTTCTCCAGCGCGTTCTTCACGTGTTGCAGCTCACAGCTGAAAGGCACGTTAATCCAGATTGTGCRTTCCCAGGGAGCATCCGTTTGCCAAGGATAGGATTAACCTTGACAAAAAGCAAGAGCATCTTTGGTATTTACAATTAAATATGGCTAACAAGGGATTTTTCTGCGTGGACTGTGGAAGAGAGCCGGCGTAGGCAGAAGCTGTTCGTTCATGGTGCGACAAGTAGCAAAGTCTTTGTATTCTAACCCAAAAGRGTTGGACAGAAACTAGCAGAGCTTATGGAGGCACCTCCGTGTTCTGAGCCCTTTTGAAGCAGCTTGCACAAAATCAGAAGATGGGTCTGTGACGGGTGAGGGAAAGGGCCAAGGGCCCAGGCCGACAGGCAAATGCCGTTGATGAGGTCGGTTTTCCTGGGTCTCCTTTTTCCTGTTGCTCTTGTTGTTGTTACAAGGCGAGTAGGGCCCAGGGTGAACGATCGGGAGTAGGGACCAGAGTAAACAGTGGTTAAAAACACAGATTAGGAGTGTTAAAATAGAATCTCATAGATTATTGACAGACTCAGAGGTTAGAAAGAAAGACCCTTACTTTGCTTTATGTTTCCCCGAAACTTTTTCAATGTTTTTGTGGAATACTATTGAAAGGGGGTAGAATTATTGTGAGTTATGAAGTTGGAAGGAAAAATGGTTCTTGTTTTGGGCAATTCCTGCMGTATTTGAGAGCTGTTGCTGTCCCTACTTTATAGTGAGGTCGTTYTGGTCACTACCATCCAGATGTCTGTCCTCAGGCTCTGTCTAAACATGGTTTCTCTGGGAGCAGGGCCCTACCCTGGTGCCTTCACCTCCCTCTTCATTCCCTCTGTTCTCYTCCCACTGGTTTTCACTATATTTTTCTCTATTTGACTCTCTCATTCCATCAGTTTATGGAATTCCATCAGTTTATCTCAGAAAGGAAGCAAAGCGTGTAGGCCCCCTCCAAAGCATGGCTATTCCGTTTCTCTTGTTTTAATTACGTTTGAATTGTTTTAGGGGTTTGTAACATTTGCCTTGAGCGGTGCTTGGATGCATCGAAGACACAGAAGGACTAACTGTAAGTGACCTTGTCACGTGTTCCCTTGAGTATCTGCTGAGCGGGAGTCGGGTGAGGGTGAAGAGTGCTCTGGAGATCTTCAAACCCGCCTGGGTGCCACCCTGTGCCCCGTGCTCCGGTTGGACTAGATKATCCCTAGAGCTCCCTTCCAACCTCAACCATCCTGGGATTTGAGGATTCTGTAATGAGTTTGTTTTCAAGCCTGTTAGAGATGGGAACCTGCTAAAGAACATGGAGGATCAACGYGATTGAATGTAAAAGGAAAGGAGTGAGAAGACAGAGCAGAAAGGAAATCCATGGTCTCTCTGCTCTCTGTGGGGCTGGGAATGTTTTTAGTGGAGAAATGCCTTACCTGAAAGGGAATTGCTGGCAAAACGTGGTTCAAAACCAGTCCGCAAAGTGAGCAGTAGCAACGCCTGGGACCRGATGGCGTTCTCTCAAAATTTCTCAAGGAGTTTAAGTGTGAAAKCCGGAGTTGCCAAGTGTGGTGTGTGTAACCTGTCACTTAATTAATAGGAAAGTTGCTTAATGCAACAATATTTTCCTCAAAGTCTTGTGTCGAGGGGAATTCTGGGGAGTGGCAGAGAAGTTAATCTGACATCTGGACCAGAAAGAAGTACAGAGTTAGGAGGAACATGGGGGAACATGGGGTGCTGGGGCTGCTCAGGTACATCTTGTAAAAACATCCCAACCTTACAAATCTGTYCAGAGCCTCCTGACGTATTTTGTGGGTAGATTTCATGGGCTGAGGTGTCAGGGGTCGATATAGTGAGGCTGCTGTAGGGCCCTCCTGGATTTCCAGGGTACTTCTGCAGCGCTCTCATTAAAAGCCATAATGAAATGATGGTTCTGGAGTGTAACGGGCTGCTGTTGTGAGGGCTACAAAGTGGCACGTGCAATTAAGAGCAGTCCTAGTGATGCTTGGTAGTAGAACCAGGCGGCCTCACGTGGCTGGCTCAAGGGCTGCACAAAACAGGGGGTTTGCTCTGAGGACGCTGTTGAAGTATTGGACTTCCTTCTGTGAGCAATAGGCTCCCAAATGAGGCATTAGGGTAAGTGACATTGAACTCGCTACCTACCTGGATCCGAGAAGGGATGCGGACCGCTTATGAAAGCAAAATCCATGGAGGACTAGTGAAACACAAAGAGTTTCTTTCTCGGGGAATCCCTCATGGAGGGTTTGCTGGATGCTGGGAGAATAGGCCTTCAGGCCCTTACCTGCAGTTTGTTGCTGTTATTTCCCATTCCACAAACCTACAATTCATTATTCATCCCTGAAAAAAGTAACATCCGCTTGCTGAATTGTAGTCCAGCACTTTAATTCTACGTTTCTAATTTTTCAGGACATTTTTGCCTGGTAATTACTCTTCAGCATTTGCCCTCTCCTGCTTTGATCTCATTTGATTTGTTGTTAGTTTCTGCAGCTCTCCAGGCCTTGGATGGGCKGATGCTCTTCCAGCTGGGAAGCAGGATCTAGCCAGGTGCTGCCAAAGTCCATCAGAGATAGGAGCGGAAACCTCGGCCCTCTTGGTGGGCTTCATCTGTTAAGCAAGTAGGAAAAAAWTCCTGTTGGGAAATATCCCACAGGTAGAGAAGCTTTGATCTTTAYTTATGCTGSATATAATTTGCTAAAATGTAGAAAWAAGAACCAATCAATTTGRTTAAAAACAGATGCATGCRGTCAGTATCCTGCTAGGTAAGAAAAAATGATGCTGCTGTCTCAGAAACCTTCGTCCTGTTACTTGCTTCTGATCCTAACCTGGAATTCAATTTTGGACTATTATCAAATGCTGTGCGTGTAGTAGTTGCTACCTACATTATATAACCTTTTGGGGTTTGCTCTGCAGATTTTGCAGCTGTGTATTAAATGTGTTTTAAGGAATGACAGTGCTCTTCAGARGCTGGGGAGACTTTGACAAATATTTTTGGGTTTTAATCTTTTTTTCTTAAGATAAAACTTCTCCATATGCGTTTACTAGTTTTAAGGAAAAAAAAATTCAACAATTTTGGTTAAGGTATAATTTCCTTTTGCTCTGCAATACATTTTGGGAAAAAGARCAGCCTTTTTGTACAACTGTACTATCGAATTAAAGATGATTGGACCTTGTGCTGTGGAACGCCGGCGTGCACATTTTCTCTGTCCTCTCGTGGCAGTGACGGGTGGTGAAGGGTGTCGCTTTGTTGTTTTGGAACAGAATCAAAAATTTGGAAATCATTAATTTGGAAAACCAGTAGATTTACTCATTTGCTGTTGCACTTTGTTGCCACGGAGCAGGAAACACATCCCCAGGCTTGGGGGAATATCGGACTCGCCGAGGCTGTTGATGGCTCCTGCTCTGTCCGTAGCTGTTTAATGTTACCGCTTATCCCGAATTTGTTTCCTTTCTTTGTTTGACCTKGAATAGTAAAACCCTGTGCTGATGTTTTTAACATAAGGCACCTGTTCCATGGACGCCCCTCAATAATACCAAAAATTTAAAGCCTTTTCCTTGCAGTGGTCTGAACTGGAGACAAGACCATCCCCTAAAGCCTCTTCCAGTTGGGCAAATTCACAGAAAAATGCAGAGTTTTGGAAATCCTGTTAAATCCCTTATTAAAATACAGCAGTGCTGCCTGCAGAAGCTTGAGCTGAACTTGCTGCTTGCCAGGGCGAGCTGGAGAAAGGCTCATCCRTTGAGGTGATGTCGCTGGATACCTTAATATGGATTCAAGGCATGATGGAACGGATTAACAGTGTGATGGTCGTGTTCCAGAGTTCACAATTTCCCTTAAAAACGAGATTAATTTCAATAGGTTTTCAATTAATTTCAATAGGTTTTGTGTCTTACTTCCCCAGAAGGAAAAGCACAAGTTCCTCTAGRCTTCTCGGATGGTGTAAAATGACTTTTCTAATAAAATGCCCAGTCTAATAAATAAGGGGAATTCTAATTGTTAWGTGAAATTTAAGGTTGAGAGGAGAAATGCTTTGGTCAGTGACAGAAGTGGATTGAGATGCTTGTTTTTATAGTCCCGAAGTTTTAAAATTGATGAAGATAGCCCACAGACTCATGAAAACCGATGAGGATCCTGCAAAGAAATATTAACAAGAATTTTGGTTTAATTGTGTGCGGTTTTAGGAAAACAGTGCTATTTGCTCAGGCTCGGGGGCATTCSTAGGTAGCTGAGTTGGCATTTTTGGGGTTTTTATGGAAGATTTTAGTTGTGTTGTAGTGGAGATCCACGCGACCTGCCTGCTTAGGCTCACTGCCCTGGCTGCGCAGGGCACCTCTTTTAAGAGATTTTCACTTAACAGGGATTTATCTTATATGTTACCTTACACCTTCCCCTCTCCTAATAATTCTTTCCATTTAATTCTCTCTTTGGTAACTGCCTAGGCAGGTGCATTTTTGTTTGCAGAGGTGCATTAAGAAGGAGAGAAGAGTGGGCTGGGTTGCCAAGTCGTCTCTGAARTTTAATCATCCATTTGGTAACAGAAGGCATACTGTCCCGTTACAAATCTTGTTTTATTGGTAATTGGTTCATTTGCTCCTGGTTATCAGTTTAACCTCTCCGCTGCAAACATCTGCACTCGTATGGTGTTAATCGGGGAGAACGCTAAGCAGTGACGTAGCTGAACTGYAGAGTGGGCTTTAAAAGCATTTTTTTAATTAAAAAAAGCATTTTTAAAAGCATTTTTTAAATTCATTAACTGGAAAGTAAACGATGATAAAYTTCTTGCGTTATCCCTGTGCAAACGGCTCAGCGGTTTCTGCAGAAGCAAGAAAAGCCAAAACGTGTCTGGAGAAACGTCGTGTTTCAAATGCTTAATGTCCTAAATCAAGTGCATTCCAGCAGGCACTGGAATATCCAGTTCAGCTTTTGGTTTTGGGGGCAAATGCCGTGATTTGGTATTAATGCTTGTGGATCCTGCCTGCCCTGAGAGCGAGGGCAGCCCCTCTCTGAGCGTGTTACAGTGGTGATAGCCCAGACCTGTTTTCCTTCTTCTGTGATGTAATTTTGGAGTTTGCRTTTCAAACCTGCTGGGTGTCATGAAGTGCTTGGTCTACAAGGCGGGTGTTGAGGGTACAAAGGTGCTCGAAGCAGGAGCTCAGCCCCACTGGACAAGTCCCTCACCAAGGCTTTGTGCTGCTATCCCGTCATCCCCAGTCAAGGCCCAGCATCTGTAACTTGAGGAAGGGGTTTTTTTGTTTTTTTTACCTGACTTTTGTGCTTTTGGATGCGGTAATTGGGATTCCAGGATAAATCTAACACATCGCTGAGGATTTAAAAGCAATTGATCCGTCACAGGGTGCTTCCAAATCCAGTGCGACCCATCTAGGTAGGAGTAAGGCAGTAACAGTGTTTGCTGTATCTAGATGTTGATTAGTTCCTGGGATAGATTTGCTAGAGTTTGAGAGTTGCTCCATCTTCTTACTCTGTAAGCAAGTGCTTCCAGGTTTGCATATTCAGGTATTTTGTGCATCATCAATGCTTTGACTTTTGTGGAGGGCTGCTTGCATCCAGGCCTGTTGAAAATAAAAATATATGGACAGCAAAGCTATATGAGGGCAAATGGCTTATTTCCTTGGCTGGAGTGCTATAAGGGGTAGTGCTCCCTATTCCCTGACATGAAATACATTCCCCAGAGGATTCCGGGCTTGGGGATTTGCCTGGCGCTGCCACCCAGGTTTGTTGACTGTCTTTGGTAAATGTTGACGGGCAAAAGGGCACGTCTGACTTTCCTGGAACTTAGCACATGGGCTCCGCTGAGTGCATTAAAAGCAAATAAATAGGTGAACATTAGCTGCAATAGATGGTACTCAAATCACAGGTTCCTGGAAGTGGCTCCTTTGTGCCATGAGACTGGGGATGCACTTGAGTGCTCAGTGACACTGACTTTTGCAGAAATATTATAACTATGCAGATATTGACGTTAGCCACTGTGCCGATGGCATTACTGAAAGATGCTGCTTGTTTGAATAGGGTGTGAGTTTGGAATATCTTTAATCTTACTCTGAGTAAATAAYGACATTAGAAAGGTAGTCAAGCCCTGGAGATAGCAACTTGGTTCTGGTTAGGAGCAGGAACCAGCAGAATTGCCACGCATTATTCAGACTCCCAGAGATTTTTGGTACGTCTCATGGAAGTGCGGAGCGATCTTGGACACTGTCCGTACTGGGGCGAGGGCTTCTSTGTAACCTTTCACGAGCGGGTTTTAATCCTCAGGCTTCCCGTTGTGTYGTCTGTTTGTGGAGCACGGCTGCTAACGCTCCCCTTGCTCTTCTCTCTTTGCAAGTTCCCCCCGAGTTTCTGAAGCGRCCTGCGAACATCTACGCGCACGAGTCCATGGACATCGTGTTCGAGTGCGAGGTGACYGGCAAGCCCACGCCGACCGTGAAGTGGGTCAAGAATGGAGACATGGTGATCCCGAGCGACTACTTCAAAATCGTGGTAAGTGACCATCGGCTTTGAGCTTTGTAAGCTCCTCACCTGGGTCTTAATCCTCCTACCTATACGTATAAGAGCTCGGTTCTTCTCCAGGACCAGCTTCCCGTAGAGCTTGGGGCCTGGAAGGATTAGATGGTTTCTTGAATCTTTTAATGCTCTGTAATTGAGTCATGGCTTAAAAATGCTAAGGCCTGGTGCTTATATTGGGTGACTGTCTTGCTTTACACTTAGCTTTGCCCTGAGAGGGAGGGAGGGACGGACACCCAGTGCCCAAAGGCAGTTGTTGCTTGAACCCGTTGAGAAAGCGAGTTCACCCTTAACGAGGGCCATGCGTGTTTGTGGCCAACGTCTGCAATGGGTGGAAACTGCAATTTCAAACATGGATTTMAATTCAAATCTAATGCAGTTATGCATCATGTATTTGGGCACTCCACTGCCAGCACCTTTAGAGGCAGCAAAAGTGGTTATCGAGACATAGCCTAGACCTTATTGAGGGTATAATTGGGTAGACCTGAGGCTGCAGGATCGAACAGCAAGTTATTTGGTTATTTTCAGTGCTTAAAATATCATCAAAAATGGTTATGTGAATGTTATGTCTTGCCGGTGATATGCTAAAAATAATTCTCTATTAGTAAGAGTTTGTGCTGCTTTTCAGTACAGCACAATTGGAAGATTTCGTGTGAAAGGAGGTGATGTCAGACAGGAGCTCCAAGGGCGCTTCGGTGTCTTGCTCTCCTGAGCTTTCTCCTGTCATAGTAATGTGCTATAATAACAGTGCTGTCTTTGCAGTTGCAGCCTGGTTTTTTAAGTGTTGTATTTATCCTTTCTTCCTCAGAAAGAACATAATCTGCAAGTTTTGGGTCTGGTGAAATCAGATGAGGGATTCTATCAGTGCATTGCAGAAAAYGATGTTGGAAACGCACAGGCTGGAGCCCAGCTGATAATACTTGACCTTGGTAAGATAAACAGTGGCAGATAGTTCCTAAACGTGGGGAGGAATCATTCGGAGGGGCCTTTTACACCTGATGTGTTTTGTCTGTAGCTCAGCTACACTGAGGTGGTTTTCCTTAAAGCACCTAAGTAGCTCAGTGTCATCTTCCCACTGCACATTTAGAGCCACTTGGGAAAAATTAATGAATTCTGCAGGATTAACCTGGTATTTTGAAAAATATTGTGGAAGTGTTGAACACAGTAACAAGTCAGAGCCAAAGACCTCAAACCTTATTGCATACAAGCATTTAAAACACTGTCGGGAGAGCTGAGCTGAAACGATGACCGTGATTGCAGAACTGAAAAATGAGTATTTCTGGAGCCCTGGTCAAATTAATTATTTCATACCGAATTATTCCAGTGTCGGAAGCTTTTTTTCTGCTGTCAGTTGAAAGGAGGAAGCTCTGTGGCTTTTGCAAATTGTAGATGCAAGGAATTTTTTTTTAATTAGAGCATAAGACAAATATTTATCAACAACCTGCAGTCAGTGCGATCACTGAGAACGCTCACCTTCTTGTTCCTGAGCATCCTGCATGACTTCTTAGCGCTATTAAAAGAGAATAAATGTTGGTATGATGAAAAAACTGCTTTGTCCTCCCCCACCGCCCGAAAAAAAAAAGGTTGTAAAAACATTATTGCTTAGGACCGCAGCTTGTTCCGCTCGTAGAAGTCACGGGCATATAACTTTGAAGAGCACAATGAAAAAAACCCATAGGAAAGAGAGAAAAGAAGCCAGACAAGAAAATATTAATTCCATACTCTTTATATATTTTTTTTTTTTTTTTTTATTATTATTTATTATTTTCTGTTGCCTGTGTTCTCTGAGTCATGTTTCAAACTTGAAATTTCTCAGGTGTTTGCCATGGTATAGGAAATCTTTGGCCTGGCGGGATTGTAGGAGAACTGCTGTTAGGAAGGGTGCCGAGAAGAGCTGTTTCTGCCCTGCTGGTTTCGCAGCGCGGTCGTGCGCCCTGACCTTCCTCGCAGCCCTGCTGCTCTGGGTATGGGTCCGCTCGYCGCTGGCTCCCGAGATGCCACTGTCCTGCAGAGCCCTTTCTGCAAGGAAAGGTGCCCTCTGCTGCATCCAGCAGCTTTAGTGCTACGAGGCCATGGGGTTGCGGCGGTCAGGTGTTGTGCGCCTGCATCCAGCACTAGCCTGCTGTCAGCACGCTGCCAGCAAAATGATGAAAAGGAATTTCATTTCTGCTCTATGCGTGAGTCACCCGGGCCACTTCCAGATCTGTTACGCAGAAGCCCTATTCCTGTTTTCCACTTTCAAAAGTGTTGGATAATTGCTGTGCTGGAGTTTTGAGGCCGTGCCCTGCCCAGGTCTGCACTTTCACCCAACTCCCAGTAGTGGTTTATAAATTACTATTGTTGTTATTACTTCGGTGCCTGTGATCTTCCTCTTTTCCTTCCCGTCCCCCGTTGTTTGCCCGGTGGTTTCTCCTTCCTGCTGCAGGAATGGCCTCCCAGTGCTGTCCTTTCTTGCAYGCTGCCCAGGACTGTGCACGCGGTCTTGGTGCAGTCACTTTCCGGGGGTAAAAKCACACCAAGAGTTGGGTCATTATTCTCTCCCAGGGCCGGCAGGGTTTTTAGCGTGCGCTCCCTCCTAGTTACTCTCTCTCAGCAGTAGAGGCTGTTACATGGTCCCACCCTGGAAATGCACTTCATTTTTCCATCCGATTTATAAAAAGTTATGGTATAATATACCCACTCAAAGAAAACGCCAGTGTTCAATATCTTATTTTAATACAATAGCAAAATAAGCAGTGAAGAAAGATGGGTGGAGGTATCACGTACAGCATTCTCTCGTGATGGGTATCTAGATAAAAAAGTACGAAGCCAAATGAAAAATATTCTGAAATCTTCCATTATTAATTCGGAAGACTTTATTCATCTTAAATTGCCTCTTGACACCTSATAATGAGAAGTATCTACTTTGGCAATTAGAAAAATAATAAATTTTGAGGGGAAATGTTGATTATGAACTGATTGAAGTATCTTCCAAATGAAATCTCTTTCCATAATGTGACTGGAAAACATCTGATTCTTTGTAGACTTTTTTCCAGACTTTTGGTTATAATATTGGATTGAGTTTCAATGTACTAAGTTTATAAATGAGAAAGTAGAAACCTTATGGAATTTCTCAGACAGGCCGGTCCCATTCATTCCTTATGGAGCAGGSTTGAATAAATGATCCGAGACCTGTGTGATGGGCATGTTTAAATGTATAAGGCATATAATAATAACATAATAATATATAATGCATGTAATAATAATACAGCACTGCTTATGGTTTGACCACAACTAAGGGCATAGTTGGCTGCTCTCAATGAGGTTGAATAGCTGGAAAAGACTGAGCTGCCCAGGCCTGGCAGCGGATGTGTTGAGGAGGGTTAAATCCGTTACATGAACTGGTGGTGGTGTTTGTTCCACTCGCACTGAGTGTTCTGGGYGATATCTTGGTCGCCTCTTCCATACGTTAACTTGTCTGATTCTAACGGCGCCCTATGGAACTCTTCCCATGCGTTGGGTCTTGCTGCCTAGAGCTGTGCTCTTTGGTGCTGATTTTTTTCAGTCTTAGGTGGTAGCRTAATTTTTAAGTCTARCAGGCATAAAGYAAGCGATAAGCTGCTCCAGCAAAAYCCTTTTTATCCCTGGGCATGACTTCCTAGCTCTGCAGGGAGCGATATTTCCGTGTTCCCCCTTGTCTCTGCCCAGCCAACATTTCCCTGTGCGCGCGCGTGTGCAGCGAGGGGACTTAGTCCTCAGAAGTCGTCCCCAAACCGAAGGGCTGGGGAGCGGCAGGACCTCAGAATCCACCCCCTGTCACACACAACCAGCTGTTTCTTTTGCCCCCTGCACTCCTATCCACGTGAGGCAGKGTTTGCCCTTCTCAGTTCTACAACATGTGGCCCGGAGGCAGGAATGTGCTCGCTCGCGGTAGCAAAGCTCTTCCCTGCAGTGACTTYCACAGCGTTACTTGGTGTGAACTCRTGTCTGTGAAAGCCCGTGCGAGGTGAGCGCTCGGTCGCCTCGGTGGAGGTCGAGTGCTGATGACAAAACTGCAAGCTCAAGCCGGGGTGCTGCAGCGGGGCCTTCGTCAGCATCTCTGGCATCGCTTTGAGCTGCCCTCCAGGGCAAGGAACCCAGCTGGCAGAAAGCAAAAGGAGGCAGATGGTCCCTGCTGCCCCTGTGTGACGCTCGACAAGGGTTCGGGCAGCAGGAGCGATGACTGAGCGCGGGATGGAAAAATCCTGCGCCCTAAACAAACGGGCCGCGTTGTGCCAAGAAAAGGCAGGTGATGCCGTTAAAGCACGTGCAAGTGCCCTGAAGTGACTTCAGCRCTGACGTGAATCCTAATTCTGAGGGAGTTGTAAGGGCATCGTTTATGGACCTAAAATCTGCACTCTGTGTGTGTAATCAAGCTGCATCAGGGCACTATTTCCRCATAAATAATATCATCACACCTTGATGAAACTGAGGCTAAGGAGACGCGCAGGGTGGGATGCAGCGGCTTTTAGTTTGGCTGCTGACTTTGTGGTGATGCTGGAGCCTGGTTGAAACTTAGATTTTGCTTTTCCTCTCCCTCGGGGCTTTTTGGAGCGTTGGTGGTACCGCTCTTAGAGCAGCTTGTGCTGATGAGGTCTTTCTAGGCTCCAAAGGCTTGGAGATTTCAACTCCTGTCTTCTGGGCCATACCARCTCCCATAGTTTGATGCCAGTCAAGGAAGACTTCCAGCTAGAGTTGGATTTCTAATTTCTTCCTTTCTCTGCTTGTCCATCCGGGTTGTCAAAAGAATACATGGAATACAGTGGAGCTCAGCACACAGTCCTGCCCGTCCTGGCTCAGCATCCCCTGCCTTTCGACATTGGTAACCGCTCCGAGTGCAGTCCCTCTGCTGCAGTAGCCTCCTCTGGAACACGTTTACTCGCTCATGATTGTGTCATGTGAAGCAATGTCAAAAACCCTTTTTAAGTTAAGTTAGAGAGGATATTCTGCTTTTTCCAGTCCACAAGTTCCAGCGTTTTGTTACAGAAGGAAAAGAAAAGAAGAAAAATTCTTTTTGAGAAACCTCGACCTCCATTGAAAGAAGGACTAGACTTGGCATTGTCAGGCTCGTGCTCCGATTTGGAAAGCTCAGCTTGCACTTTGGGATATTCTCTTAGGTAACGTGTTCCATTACATAGACTTGTCTCCTACCACGTTGGTGAGAGCCAAGGGCAGACAACTCAGGCGAGCTCAGGGACAATTCTGGACGATTGTGCACACGTCAACTGCAATCTCTGCTCAGCCTCTCACGTCTCACCGAGGTGACTCCTTGAAGTATTTTATCTGCCCTCACATACTGAGAATCAATAACAAATTCAGTGGTGCTGTCAGGATGGTGCGGTTAATGTTTTCTCACTCCATGCAATTCTATGGATTGGTCCAAGACTACAGAGGTGCATGAAAAACATGTAGGGTATCACGTCTGAAATGCGAGAGCAAGATGGAAAAATTGGGTTGGATCAGTGAGAGGGCTCTGTTTGTGACCTTGCTGAAGATTCTTCCACTTCACATGGGCGGAAGGGTCTTCGTGTTGCGTCCGGTGCCATTTTTGGRTCATAAAGCAAGGAGAGCCCCAGGAGGCCCTGGCAGTTGAGACACCCGACAGTGTCCTCCAAAGAAGCGACCTGTAGATAGGACCTGGAGAACAAGGCTGTTCAAACCCCCTTAGCCGAAATGCAGCCGCTCCTGCTCCATGGGAGGAGTTGTCCAAAGCGCCGGGACGCAGCCGGCAGCCGCTCCATGCAGGGGTCACGTGCCGGCGTCGCAGTCCTGCAAGGCTTGAGGCTTCCCAGCTGCTTCCGAACAAGGGAAGAGCCAGTGGTGGAAAATCCCCTACACGGGGCTCTTCAGCGGCAGGAATTTCCTCTCCCACCCAGAAATCTTGGTCCGATTTTATCCCTCCTAGAGCAGCATTTGCTTGTATGCTTTTTGCTCAGCACATTTAAGGCCCTGTTGAATCTAAACAGCCAGTTGCCGCGGCCAAACTCTCATGTTGCAGATTGAGTTGAACAAACCTACAGCARTTTGTCATGGTTTATGGCAGGAATGGATTTGCAGTTTAGAAAACAGTGCCACGAGCTTGGGACTGCGATGCTTCAAGCTGAATGTCTTCTGTGTCCTGTGTTTKGAGCTCCAGGTCCGCAGAGACCACTGCGCTTGCACCTCGGCGCTCTGTTTTTCCGTGCACACAACGTATTCCCATGTAGGTAGGTGCTCACATCCATAAACGCCCTTTTTCCCTCTAAATGCAAGAGCTCCAGGGTGTTGTAAAAACAYCGACCGTGGCAGATAGGAGCTGAGTGCCAAGTGCATAGCAGAATCTGGGCAAATAATGACCGTGCTTGTGTTGCAAGGAGGGGAAGCGTTGCCAGCCACGTGGCCTCCATCCCTGCCGTGAGATATCCAATGACTTCAGCAGAGCTGGCGAGSAGCAGCTTGCGTGGCTCATCTTGAAAGTTGGGTTTTAGGAACGTAAACAGCATGTGAAATCCCAAAGTTGACTCTAAACACTGTTTAGTAAAACCAGAGCCAAGCGCTGAGAAGGATTTTGTTGCTGGTTGGCTACTCTTTGTTGCTGCATTTCTATAAACATGACAGTATGTTCTCTTCTTTAATGCTGAGAGACTTTATTTTCATTTCAATTTTGATTTTAATTTACATTACTCAGTCTTGCTCTGTGGAAAAAACAGTTTTGCACTTCTCGGTGGCTGCATACATATTAAACATGGCAAGAAAACCGTGTTAATTCATTCTTAGTTGGCTTTTTTCAATTCAGTTCTGGTTTGAGATTTTTATCCTCCCTGCGTAAAGTCACTGCTTAGGTAGAGTCACGATGAGAAGTCTGATTAAACTCTGTTAGACTCTCTCAGCCTTCCTAAATTTTACCTTCACGGGACTGGGACCCAGATAGTTTTCCTCTTCTGCCTTCAGTGGACTGTTCATGCTTCAAGCTGGCCTAGGCTTTAGGTAAATTGCTCTAATTCAGATTAAATTAGTAATAGATTGATGTTTGTCCATGTGCGGGGAAATTCAGGGAGGCGTAACACCGTTTATAGGATGCTTTGATTGCGCTCATGAGTTTTCATTTCTTGTTTTAAGGCTGTATTTGCAGTTAATTTGCCAGAGGAATTTGAAACCCTGCATTTGAACCCGGCTGACTGCGTCGCCTCTTTAATTTGGGGGAAATTAATGGTTTATAGGTGCTCATCTGGGAAGAAATAGCATGAATATCATAATAGAAAGAGGAATAAGGAATATTAAGTGGAGGCAGGGAAGGTAGCAAAAAACATTTTCTGCATCCTRGAAAGAAAAATTCCTCTCCCTATGGTGGCAAATATCCACTGTGAGCGTATGACATGTTATTTGTGCCTTTTTTCTTTCTTTCTCCCTTTTTTTTCTTTTTTTTTTTTTAAAGATGTAACCGCGTGCTCCATTTTCGCTTGATACCCAATGTGACCACTGGCAGCGTGTCCTTTGCYGATCCTGTTCACAAGCAGCAACGTGGATATGGCCAGCAGTAGCCTTCATTTGTAATTGATCCTAGCCCCCTGGTGCGAGGGAAAATATCAGATTTGTTCAGTSTCGCACCAGAGGGGACTAGACGTGTGAATATGCTCTTAATTGATTCCTTATATTTCAGAGTGGCTAAATTGCACAGTAATATCAGAGACAGCTGAATGCCATTTGGAGAAATGGGAAAAAAAAGGCAGGATTGGTTTACAGTTTGCTTGCATGTGTAATGGGGTTTGAACCGCGGAAGCGAAGGCCGCCCTRCTCCTGTTAAGTGTTTTTCCAGCAGTGCCGACAAGGCATCCCCAAGATGTCTATAGGTTTTCTATCACAGGGGGATCAGCGCGCTAACAAATAAATCCAGTTTTCATTTTTAATACCCGGCCTTCAGTTTGCCTCATCTCMGTATTGACAACAACTGAGAATTGCCACTGTTGCTGCTGCTGGAAAAATAGACAACGGGTGATATTTTCTTGAGATGACGATTGTCAGCCTGCCCTCCCCTGCCCCAAAACAGGAGGAAATCCAGTGGTTTCAGAGCCGGTGTCTTTAAAAGCCAAACGGATGCTGCYGGCTTTTCCTTGGAGCACGCAGGGCAGGTGCTGAAGGAAAACAAGGAGAAAAAGCCRTGTCCTGCCTAGGTCTCCTCAGTCCTCGCCTAAGTCAGAGAGCAGCCTGGTCTCAGCAAGGGGTGTTTCGCCCATTGGAAAACGCTGCAAAAAAGAATAAACCCAGTATTTTTGTTAGTAACTAGCCTTTAGAGAGGTTTCACTCAGATGAGACGTACTTGCTCTTGCATCAAAATCATTATTTTCCTGTTAGGAGACAGGGTGGTCACATCGGCTCTGTGTCAACCTCTGCTGCTCTGGGCAGAATCTGCTTCCGAGCAAGAATTCCATGGATGCCGGTGTCCATCGGGAGCACGGCCTGCATGGGCGGGCTTTGGGTGTGGTTTTGTGCTTTGGCTCTTTTCCCCCTTTTTTTTTTTCCCTTTTCGGAGAGCCTCGTGACGGGCGAGCGCGGGGGCTCTTCCGCAGCCCCTGGTGAAGCGGAGGAGCCGGCGGGACCCGTGCTGGGAGCAGGGCGGGAGGCCGCTCAGCCGGTGCGTCAGCGCCGGCCCGCGTGCCGCTTTGATGGCTCTTCGTGGTGCCACGGGAAAGAAATCCGATTGTTTCCTCTGCACCCGAGCGCTTAGGAATGAAGCGGATATGGGAGGAATGCTCTTTATCCGCGTGGATTTTATTACTTCCTTTGAATAACAGACCTGTTATCAGCAAACATGTTTGTCGCTACGTTTATCTGCTCCCGATTTACTCCGTGTCCGTTTTACAGTAGGATATGGAGCCAAATTGATGCTGAAAAGTCGGTTGCACATGAGGTAGGAAATTATTTTGTATGTTTTTCTCAAGCRTGCAGTGGGTGAAGAGCGAATAACCATTCACGTGCCCAGTGGTAAGGTGGGTTAGCTGGAAGCAATTAAAAAAAGGAGCAAATATTTTTCTTTTCTTTTATAGGCAAAAAAAGTCACCATAAAGATATATTTGTAGACGTCTCCATCTCACTTTAGAAGGCCATGAGGGTTTTGTTTATCAGGGTTTTTGCTSTTTCTCGGAGCAGGGGGTTGTGTTGGTCTACATCTGGTCAAGGTGAGGAGGATCCAGAGCAACGTCAGGGTCCCGCGCTCGGTGCTCGCTCTCCTTAGAGTTGACCAGAGGCCGGAGACCGGCTGGCCTTGGCTCGCCGTGTTCACCATGATCCTGAAGGTCTTTTCCTACTCTGGTGATTCTGGGATTCCCCCAGTACAGTGCGAGTGGCTGCTGCCTCCTTTGAACCTGTTCTCTCCTGATCTCTCCCCTTCCAGCTTTGAGCTTTTAAGTGAATTTCTGCTTTTCTGGAAAATTCAACCAGTGTTTTTCCCATAAGGAGCTTTGTGTTGAATAGCCTGTTGCAGTAACAAGTCGGGAAAACGTTCCAGAAATCAAGAGCATTGTCTTTCATAGGACCATTTCGTAAGTGCGTGGAGAGAAAGTGCCCAGGGTTGAGGGGAGCCGGTCCCCTGGGGCTTGCCTTGGCAGGATGAAGTGGGAATCTGAAGATCCCGTTGCCTCGTGATGCCCCCCTGTCCTCCGCAGGGCGAAGCATCTTTTACATGCAGCGCTAAGCAGCACCGGGGGCCTTCAGTCCCCCGGGGCAAAGAACCGTGTGCGGTTCTCATTTGAGAAAGAACTGCAAGGCCAGGCGGCTTTACGAGCGTTGGCCATAGGGGTGGCTTCGTGTAGGTGCTGGAGGAGGGAAAGGCCTCTCAGAAGATGACTGCGTGGCCACAATTTTGCTCAAATCCTTTTCTGCTGGGGCAGAGGAAGAGMGATGCTCTCATACCCTAAAGCACAAATATAGGGAGACAGAACACTAGATGAAAGCAGGAAAAACGTTTCCAGTTCTTGATTACCTCTTAGTAATTGGATAAATGGCAGTGTACATGAAAAAAACGTTACTCATCATGTAAACACCATTATCTGAACACCTCAAATTAAAATTAAACACATTGGTACCTGCGAGATGGTTTTTTCCTGAGGTACAGCCTTGAAGTTTTCAAAGCTTTTAGAGAGCGGGATGTCGTAGGTCATGTATTTCCAGCCAGTTTTGAGTGAAATAATGAATTGCTATAATTAGCTGCTGTAGTGTGCTTTTCTTGCTGAAGCCAGGGATGTTTTTGCATTTAAAAGATGTCAGATCTGTTTGGAAGTCTTTATAGAGGAGATTTTGGTTTCTTCTGTGTTAGCATATCCTGACCACTTCTGGATGCCTCCCGTTCCCATGTTGTCCCTGTAACCGTTTGCTCTCGGCTTGGTCTGCCTTGCTCTCCTCTTGCCACTCCATCTTGGTCCTCCAAGGGTGCACGCAAGGTCCTCCAGGGATCTTGGTCCTTCGAGGAGCAGGAGAGCCCTCTGGAAGCACTTTCCTCATCATCCCTTCGGGGCCACCTGAATATGGCAAACGGTCTCCTAAATGTGTCCATAAAACAGTTCTTAGAGCATTTATGCCCCTGAATTTCCTGCGTTTCAGTTCTACTGCGATGAAATCAGCGGGCGTGTAGTGGTTACAGTTATGGGAGATCACCCAGATAACAGCGGCAAACCTGAAAGGGAGGACATTCCTCTCCTGTTTATCCTTCGTCTGCTCCACCCGATGTGATAGTGGGAATGTTGCTGCCCTGAGCGGGAGGAAGCGACGAATATGCCAGCGATGCGGGAGAGAAGCCTGTCGGGGAAGGAAGTAGAAAACAGAGGGGCTGGAAAATATTCCCGGGAGTTAGCTAACAACTAAAGCATTTCCACTGCTGGCCTTCAGCCGGGGGTGTTGGACTGAGTAGTTTTCCAGCGATGGCACCAACATCCTGCTGATGGCAGGAGCACGTGCTTGGTGGAGCAGCTCGGTCCTCTCGCCACGGGAGTGAGTGATGGTGCYGGGCGAGGACCCCCAACTTTGATGGCCCCCACAGTTTTTACCTCTCGGACTTGAACAATGTGATGGTTTTGTCTGCTGAAGATGAGCGTTGGAGTTTGGTGAGAAACCACCGCCAACTCACAAGGGATGCCTGTGTAAAGTGTGTGTAAGAGGGGCTAAAATCACAACTGTCCCTGGCCTTCTCATGCACTTGGTGCAWTTTGGGATTCCCACGGTGACAACACATTTCAATAGGTAAGTGCTACCTGCACTTGTCCAGTCATTACATGCAGGATTTTGTTTTGTTTTGTTGTCCAGATTACAGCTTAGGTATTAGCAAATTCTTGTGTGAAGGAGAAAAAAGGACCATTTGAACTAYTTACCTTGGGATTGAATGTCTTCCAGCAGGCTGGATGTAGAAGGACCGGTGAAGCCGCTTCCCTTGTCCGATGGCTCAGGATTCAGAACCCGTTGCCGCGTTTTCAGTTTAGCTTCTTAGCACCATTTAGTCATTTAACCTCATTGYGTCCCTCTGCCTCTCCCTGCAGCAGGTCCCTCCTTAAGGACGAGCCATTTACCCGTGCTCTGCTGCGGGATTTCCTGCCCGCACAGCCGCTTCCTTGATGGTGTAGGAGAAGGACAGGCTTAGAGAGGGTCATTTAGCAGCAGCGGCTGAAAAGCTGAATCTGCTCTACGACTGTCTGGCGGGCTGCAGCCTCCTCCTTTCCCCCCATTCTTAACGTGCCGCTCGTTGAATGGGCCCATTTTGTGTCTTTGAAAATCCCGACATGAATGCGAGGCTGCCTAGGAACGGTGCTGGAAGGGATATTTGGAGTAGGGAGGCTTTATGTAAAGCAATGAAATGCGTATTAGGGGGAAAAGGCTRTTTGTGCATGTTACTCGTTACATCACGCTTAAAAGCTTTAAGTAATAAAGCGGCTCCCTTATTGGCAGTAAAGCTAATTTTAGTGTAATTACTCATTGACACGGCTCTGCATGGCCGAGCAGCCCGCTCGCGGGGCGCTCGGTAAATCCCTAATGGCCCTCGAGGCGTTTTGAGGAGGAATGAGGGGGAAAAAGGGAATAACCGGATCGAAACGCTGCTGAGCTGTGAGCAGAACCCAGCCGCCACCCTGCCCGCCCGCTGCCTCGTGCTGCAGGCCCTGGTGCTTTCGGGCACCTCACGGTTTGTCTGTCACCCCCTGCCAGTCCTTGTTGTGTTTGATCCGACCAGCAGCAGTCGGGAGGGGTGTTGCCAGCCCGTCCTCTCGCATGAGGCTGCAGCCGAGTTGCTCCTACGCTGGGCAGACTTGGCAGCTCTCCCAGGCCCTTCRTCTCGACGGCCACACGTTTGTCCAGCGCTGGGGCTGCATCGCCTAAGGCGGAGATGGATCTTTGCCGTYGTGTAGGAAGACAAATATATGAGTATGTGAGATGTGCTTTAGCTTAAACGGATGAATTAAAAAAAAATCATGGGGCTAATATGTTTTCTGAAAGAAGCGTTACCGTTTTGTTTCACTTCTTTTGGAAAAATTGTGTTGCGTTTCAGCTGAACACGGTCAGCGGGGAAGATAGGTAAAATGCATCTTTTGCATCAAGAGCTTGTAGTTTCCAACAGCTCTCCTGGGAATATCCTCAGGACACATAAGAATAACTGGACTATTGATTAATACAAGCTAATGGGGAGATAGGTGCACTGCTTTGTGAGCTGGAAGAGGTACCCTGGGCAGCTGCCATCGTGGAGCAGGGCACTCTAATAAAAGCCTCTGAAGTTTTCTAAGTTCATACAGTGCCTGTTCATTTCCAGTGGTATCTTGCTAGGGATAAAACAACTGGGATGGTTATAAGGAACTTTCTTTCCCAAGGAAGTGGAGCAGCACCTGTCTGTTGTCCTGGGTATGGTTATAAGTGTCTTTAAGTCCCTTTTCCAGAAAGGAGGCACTTAATACGTTAAGCAGTTTTAAGCAGCAATCAATTATGGGAGGTCGCCAGGAGGGTGCAGAGGAAGCTTCTTCAGAAGGCATTTGGCTGACGTCGCTAAACAAGCCGAGRTTGTTTTAATAACAGCTTCCACCCAGATTGCTCCTCAAACTGTGTCATGGTTTTAAATAATTAAATAACGCAATCACCTAACAGAAGACTAGGAAATTAGAGCGCTCTGCAAGCGGAGAAATAGTCAAAATGAGATTTAGAGTACTGAAAACATAGCATTTGAAATGAAATGGAAATCAATTAAGAGACGCCCTGGGAAGGACACYGGAGACTCCAAGCACCAGGGAAGTGTTTTGAAGAAGGCAAGAGAATAAAGAAAACTGCAGTGATTGAGGCTTAAGTCCAGCAGAACTGTTAATGCTGGCTGCAATATAAATGTAGGAGAAGCCTGGCCCGTGTGAYTGGAGCCGTGCATGTGCTCAAGTATGCACTTAAACGTGGTATTGAGCTTCGGTAACGGAGGTGTCTTTGGGCTCTAGGGCCCTCTTGGAGTGTGGAGCGAGAGGCGAAATCTGGCCCGTTTGGGTAGGAAATGTAGTCAAAGGGACAGGAGATCAGGACAGATTTGGCAGTGCCTGTGGAATTAATGGGGTAGCCCGCTGATTGGGGCAGGGGGTCTGGGMGACGGTGGTGCCTGGGGCTGGTCTATGCTGGTATTGTTGGGGGAGCAAAGCCTTCACTTGGGTCCCGTGCAGCCCGGCCACCCCGCTGCTCCTCGCCGGCCCCGGGAAGCGCGCGCTGCTCTCAGAGTCCCCTGTGCCACGAGGCAGTGAATCGTCTCGTCGTCCCGTGCCCGTGATTTCACTGCGTTGTACGAGTCTCGCTGAGGAAAGCAAACGTTTCATGCTTTGACCAGTGGCAGCAGTTGTCTAAGGAGTAGAAATCGAAATGGAAAATGCAAGCTCTGCTCGGTCAGGACCTGCAGCCGCGATGGGGTTTTGGTTAACGATGCTCTTCAGAATTTAAAATCAAGATCTTAATGCAAGACTTCTGCTTGTATTGGAGATACACTCACAGGAGCTGCCAGAATCTCCCAGGCTTTGCTTGTTTAAATAACTCTGTCAGTCACTGCTCTTGTGTCCAATGTGCATAAGTTTGTATGTTCTAGGAGTACTTCAGGTGGGGAGCTCACAGCATGTGCTGCATGTGCCCTGCACTTCTCTTTGGAGAACATTTGAGCCCCTTCAGTTTGCATCCATGATTAGTGAGCAAATAAATGCACTGAGCAGCGTAGGCTCCGGTGTGGAAAGCGTCATCATACGGCTCCAGCTTGAGAAATGGCTGAGACTCTCCTTCAGCTGAAAAATCAAGGGTACCTCGAGCTGCCTGCCTTGCCAGTTGTGCTTCCTGTGGTACCCCATGTTAACCAGGGCCCCACTGCTTGGATTTAGAGGCGGTCGGAGGGATCTGCAATGGGATTTGGAGGACGGTGCTTCGTGTGTCGCAGCTCTTGCTCCAACCCYGTCAGCCTTTTCATGCAATAATCCTTGAGATGTAGCCAGGCTTTAAAATAGTAACGCAGGAAGATGTGCGTGACTTAATGCCACAAAGAAGTCTGTAAGGTCTTTGTGCAGTGGGAAGCAGAAGCGTTAATATCCTCTTAAAATATTGCACGTGAGAGGGAGGAAGAACACSGATGGGAAGAAAATCCTGACGTTGATGGAAATTAGGAGAGAGTCTCTGTTTCCTCCAGCATATGATGCTTGYCAGCATGTCCCAGCGTTGGCAGCCGTGGGCCCCCAGCAGTTACGGTGTGAACCGACTTCAGCTTTCAGTTGCACACCCTGCAGAGGTCTGCACTCCTCTAATGAGTTTCGAATGCTTCATCYGTCCTTTTTCAGGATCGAGAATAGGAGAAATTAGTCCTGCATGGTAATGAAAGAAGGCGAAAGTTGGGTCTGGATGTGTTTTGGGGGGAAAAAAACCCAAAAAAGTACAAGTTTTATTTGTAAATGTTGCTGTCCCTTGTGGAAAGCTTTGCCTGCCGCTGCTGTGTCCTCTTAGGAGGACAGCTCYTCTCCTCAGTTCCACCCTTCCCTCCCCCTGCCACTTCCATTACAGTGGAGATCTGGTCTGCTTGCTCTGCAGTGGTGTGTCCTTTAATATCTCCCATTAGTTTTCAGTAGTTACCTTTGCCTGCATGTCAGCCTTCAGTTTAATGGCCTTTTTTGTGTGTTCATTTTGTTTTGTTTCCCATCGTGGTTTTATTCCTTTTGTGTTTTTTTTTCCCTGTTCTCTTTTTTTAAAACCGTGGTGATGTTTGCCCTTCATAATCCCCAATGTTTGCACATGCCAAGATGTTGCCATCCCAACATTACCTCCCACTTCACTGACCAGTGCCACTAATGACCATCTAGCACCAGCAACGACCGGACCGTTGCCTTCAGCCCCACGGGATGTTGTGGCCACCCTCGTCTCCACTCGCTTCATCCGGCTGACGTGGCGGACACCCGCGTCAGACCCTCAAGGAGACAACCTCACCTATTCAATCTTCTACACCAAGGAAGGTGTAAACAGGTAATGAGCRGGATGTGTCAAATGTGATTGCTTATTCACGGGTGCTCTCCCTGCTTGTCTTGCATGAGAAGGCTGTAAAACTTCAGGCTTTAGTGCCCCAAATCATAAGGGCTGCAGAACCTGAGGGGCTACTATGTTTCCTACCCTCTTGCCGCYCCCTTCCTGCAAATGATGAGTGGAAATTGTTCTTTAATTTCTCCATTCACTTATATTAAGCCCATATATGCCTGATTCATAGAAAATACTCTCTAAGAGGATGCTAAGCAGCTTGCTCTGAAAGCCTCCTCGCAGTCGTTTTGAYGACTGCAGACGGTTCCTACCTGCTTTTAGCAGACTGCTGGGGGATGGAAAGCATTCATAGGTTGCCCAGCTCTTCAGGAACCCCGACGCCCCCGTAAATGCTACTTACCATAGGCACATAAACTGCTAGCAGGGAGCACGTGTGCTGCTGGGGATGGAGCGGTGCCCTCCTGCTTAAAAACCACTTAAATGTGGTGTGGTTCTGCAGAGCAGCATGTGGCAGGGGCTGGACGTCTCTGAAGGGACATTGACCTCTCCTGTCCAAACCCAGCCAATTTTTAAGAGAGGCRAGAGGCCCACGTGGTAAATCAGAGGTAGAAGGGAGTTTTGCCAAAGCTTTTGGCCCTGTAGTGCTGTCTGCTTCCTTATTTCTAGGCTCTTACGAGCAGAGTCAGCAAAAATCTGATGAGTGGGAGGCMTCCACTGAGTTTGATGGCTCTTCGTAATCCCAGGCTGAAGCAATTCCTATGCAATCAATAAATTACCTGCACTGGCACGGGAGAGGCCAAAATTCCCTCTCCTTGCCTAGCTTCCTGGGAAAGGGGGTGTCTGTGCATGTGTGTGTGCAGGGGGCTTGATTTTCCGTTGCACTTGAATCTTTAGAAATTCTTTAAAGGAAAGGTCACAAAAACACAGGTAACTGATTGGGGAGAGACTAAATAAATGTGGGGTTTTTTTTTTTACTTGAAATCTATAGGCACAGGAGCAGTAAATTATAGCGTAAGAAAAGAGACAAGTGATTAATCTGTCTGTTCTGTTTCGCTTTTGGACATTAAATGGTGCTTTTTGGCTTGTGGCTTGGCCTTGGGGAATAGTTTTTACAGTTATTGAATTAAAATAGGTGAAGATATCATACATAACCAAGCAATCAGAAGTCCAGAAGTTTCCAAGTGAAGTTTGGATGTGCAACTACCCTTTCTTTCCCGGTGTTATAGAACACTGCCTGGATGGTGCCCTGGAATCCTTGGATAAAACCTGACCTCGTATGTTTGCTGTGGCCTTAAGTGCACATGTATCATCTCCTCGTACTGTAGTGCTTCTGCCTACGTGTCTYGCTTTTGTTGCCAGCATTCCTGGGTCCTTTTAGTAATCAAAGGGTTGTTTCTTCTTTACCTGCATTTGGGCAATGATCAAACTAGGTGTTTGATCTACTCCCCTTTAAACTGGGCTTTTAGAAGAATGAAGGAAGAGGCAGACGTCGGGCTGCTTAGCTGGGTGTTCCCGTCTCCATGAATACATTCTGGAGGGGCTCTGGATGGCTGTTTTTGTATTGGGAAGGGCACTCCTGTCTCTCTGGCATCCAGGGTGGGCAGTTGGCCAGGTGTTGGTCCCAGCAGTGACTTGGCCCCACTGCTTTACCTTCATTACAGTTCTATTTGTCTGGGGAAAAGGGATGCACACGGAAACAGGGCAAGTGCTCGTTTGCTTTGCACTTTGAACTTGCTAAGCAGTAAAGACACCTTTTAGGGAGAGAATCGCGTGAGTTAGGGAACATCCCGTGGGGTTTCTGTCATGTTCTGAAGGAATTCAAGAAATCCGATAGCAGATCTCCTAGATGGGCAGTACAGATCAGATTGCCACGCGGGTGCCTTCATCCYTCCGCTCCACATTCCAAGTTCAAGATGGCTCCCCCGAGGAGTGTCTGAAGGCGTTGGTTCTGTCAGACTTCAGAGCACCACGCAGGCATGAGGACCTCAAAGAGCTCCAAGCCTTTTTAAGCCAAAAAAAAAAAAAGACAAAAATAGCCTAGAGAACTGATATGAGATGGTGAATCAAGTGTATGATGTACTCGAGCAGCGTTGAAGCCACGGTTCAGCATGGGATGCCCCAAACCACACATCAGGTTTAGTGGTGCCAACACGCCAGGCCCTTCCCCAAGGGTTTCTTGTCTAGCAGTATGGCTTAAAAGTGCCCATTTCCAAGTGAACACTTGTCTCCGTGTTCAAACTATGTAGCCCTGCAGTTTATTTCCCTTAAGTACCTGATGGCTACTGGAAGCCTTAAGAGTGGTGYAGAGAGCTTGTTAATAGGGGCTTGAGCTGGAAGGCAGAGCAGAGCCGCGGTGTCGAGGCGGCTGGTGGAGCTCTCGATGTGGAGCGTCTGCTGCGGTACCTGTTGCAGCTGCCCGAAGCCCTCCGAGCCCCCCAGAGCTGCCCACAGCTCCCTTGCAAAGAGCACAAGGGCCAGGTTTATGTGGCACTTCAACTGATCTCGGCGTATCTTTAAGCTGCTGTTGGGATGGAAGGCAGAGCTCCCAGTCATTACTGAAAATTGCCCCAATTTGACGCGTCTGTGYGGCTTTTGATGAATGTTGTCTTTCCATTAAAATAATTAGGGGGTTTATTTGTAATTTCAAATAGCACCCTCACATTGCTGTGTTTTTCTCCCCTAGATAAAATCAGTGAGTGCCTTTACGCTCGCGTGCAGAACGTTTTGCATCTCAATGAGAGATGGATGTTGTTCCGCAGCTGTGCAGCAGCTGCTGCTTGCTCTGGGTTTCCAGGAGCCCAACAGCAGCAGGGCCACGAWGCCTCTTGAAAGAAGCCAGGCAGCCAAACAGGCGGCCTCAAACAGACACACTGGACTTGCTCTAGCTGGAAAAGATCGTGCTGGGAAGGAGCTTTTGCCCTGAAAGGCCCTTGTGTTCTGCAGTGAGCCTGGTGCTTCTTCAGCGGCTCGCTTGCTTCTCTAGCAGCATCTTTTTTATAGAATATCCTTTATATATGTGTATATCAGAAGAAGAGAAATCTTTTGAAACCATTTTAAATTCAGAACATATATATGAAGATATACATATTGTAGATATATAATTCAGAAGAGGGATGTTGTTCTTTCAAAGGGGAAAGTTAAACAGTTGAAATAACCTAAGCTACTTATATGGTGCCATTTTAGTTCGACTTCCATGATGGAGCCTGTTGTCGCAGAGGGTTTTAAGCGGATTTCTAGTCACATATTGCTTCCCTCTGTGTGGGGATTCTCCATAACAAGAGGAGTGAACACGATGCTTGCAGTGCTTTAAAGCCAGTGCCTTGACAAGGTGGATGGCAGTGCCTATGTTTTCAAAGAGAAATTGCAAGACCAGAAATGAAAATCAGCTGCCAAAACAGCAATTTTGGCAGGTTAGCAGGACTCTGTAATTGGTGGGATGCAATTAAGCATGTCATTAACACGTTAGATCCCATCAAACAGGATACACATTACATTTGTTCCAATATCAGCTAATCTTTTAACCCCCTCCTCCAAGTCCTCTTACTAATCCATGGTTCTTTCCATGCCCAAATCTTCTGGTTTCCTGCAGGGAACGAGTAGAAAACACAAGTCGTCCTGGAGAGATGCAAGTGACCATCCAAAACCTGATGCCCGAGACAGTTTATGTCTTCAGGGTAGTGGCTCTAAACAGGCACGGCCCTGGAGAGAGCTCCGTGCCGCTGAAGGTGGCAACTCAACCAGAGGGTRAGTGACGCTGCCGATTCTTACCTTGGTGATAGAATTGGTGGTGGATTTTCTCCTTTTTTTTTTTTTCCCATTTGTGCCCTTTTTTTTCCCCACAATAAGTTGATCCTCTTCATCAGTAGCACCCTTGTAGACCGCACCAGCAGGGTTATTTAGTCATTACTTTAAAATAAAATCCCAAAAAAAACCATTACCCCACCAAGTTTCAGCTTAGCTTTAACAAGATGCACTGTTCTTGCTCTGTTAAGAGCACTGAGGACTAAATAAAAGTGTGCCGCGGGACTGCATCTCTTGCTGTCCCCTTTTGGAAATTTGGGGCCCCCTTTCCCCCCCGATGTGTATCCGTGTGTAATGCAGATTGTGTGAACACCCGATGCAAAATGTTTCGGCACGCCAGAAGTCCTGGTTAGGCCGGGTGGCCAGCGTGCTTTTGTGCTTGCTTTTCAGTTCAGCTTCCTGGGCCAGCACCCAATATTCGCGCCTAYGCCGGCTCCCCCACCTCGGTCACTGTCTCGTGGGAAACGCCGCTCTCTGGCAACGGGGAGATCCAGAACTACAAGCTCTACTACATGGAGAAGGGCCAGGACAGCGAGCAGGTACCCAACTGGGCTCTTTCTCTGTAGTGTGCGGTGCCATTAGCAGCATTTCTACTTTCATAGTATTTTTATCTTAAATTTCTGGAAGGAGTTGGCCAAGCAGTTGGTTTTCTGACATACAGAAATAGCGAACATTAAAAGTCCAGTTGCCACCTGAGAAATAAGCATAACTTTGGGATAATTAATCCCAGGCTCTTAATTTTGCCTCCAGCTGTGYGTGAATATTATTACAGCTTTTAAGAAAAAAAAGCTGAGGGAAGCTTTTTGCTTCTCTCAGATAATTTTGTTAGCATTTGAAATAAAGTTGACGTGACTTTTTGACACGGGAAACRCGTTGTATTCCTCGGAATGTTCCTCACAGTTCTGTGTGCCTCTATGGAAGATACAGTATCAGTTCTGACTAGTTTCAGATCTCCTTTCATTTACAGAGCTTTAAATCCCAGAGGTAGAACTTGTGTTTTGCCAGTCCAGAGTTTAAAGAGTCCCTTTAAAGATCTGGGCTGTGTCCAGGTGAGCTTAAGTGCACTCTCTACCAAATGGCCTTGGTCCTGTTTCTGCCCTTGAGTGTTACGGTGCCGAGGACTGGAAACGTTCACGAGGGCTGCAGACCTCATTCTGCCCCTGACCTGTGCGTATGTTTAATTACGAACAGGATGTTGATGTAGGAGGCCTCTCCTATACCATTAATGGATTAAAGAAGTATACAGAGTATAGTTTCCGAGTGGTCGCTTACAATAAACATGGTCCTGGAGTCTCTACCCAAGACGTCGTTGTCCGAACACTGTCAGACGGTAAGCTGCTTCATCTCCATATGTATGTGTATATATATATTTATATTCTTTTTTTTTTTTTTCCAGAAATTGTGGTTATTTCTTTTATGTGGATTTTTAATGAGAAAGCCCTTTCCATTTTTTGTTCAGCATTGCTCTGTTTCATTAATAACGTGGTTGTTGCCCATGTCTGTGCATGCTGGAAGCTCCCCTTGAGGCTTTCTGAAGTGAATGCAGGAAAATTACCATACCTGCAAAAATACTGGTTCTAATAAGGAAACAACAGTGTTCTTCAYTTCCACATTCGTAGTGTATTTCTTAGGGTATCAGCTCTACAAAACATTCAGAACAGAMAAAAAAAMCCCARAAMCAAAAGTATRTTGAACCAAATCAGTCTGCATGATTTTTTATTTTCTATAATGTTCTTACATATGAGCAGRCTTCTGTCTTTGGAGTATTTTTATTTTACTTGAGTGTAGTTGTATRGGAAAAAGTGTATGTTAGTTTGGACCCCAGCATAGATTCACAGCATATGCAATTATACATACAATACATACATACATATACAATTATACACTGCTGAAAGCAGGACGTGGTAACAGAGCTTTCCATAAAGCGAATAACAGGGAAGTGTGGGCCAATATATGAACAACCATAGAATGACCAGAGTTAACGTTAACTTCCATCTTTAATACAAAAGTGGAAATGTGGGTGAGAACAGTCTGACCAAAACTCAGCCTAGCCTGGGGGTGTCTCCATGAGCGCCCAAAGCAGGTGCACCCGGAGGGAGGATGCTGTTAAACAGAGGCAGAGGGTATTCCAGTGGTACCAAAGGTGCACGCGTGTGGGTCCTAGTGTCTGACTGGCCTTCTGGGCTCGTGCCCAGTCCCTGAGGTGACGTCCGTGTTGCTGCCCAGTGGTAATCACCTGCTCAGAGGGTTTTGTGTGACTTACCTGGAGTTTCATCTGCCCCCTTAWCTTCCAAGCGTGGAATCTCCCAGGTCTTCGTGCAGGTCCTTGCAATCACATCTCTGCTACCCCACAACGTGCTGAGCACCCTCTTGTCATCACTTCAGTGTTGGGGACGGGTCGTYTCCCAGCACATCCGCTCCTATCCACGCTTCCCTTTGTTTTAACAGTCACTTTTGGAGGCAAGAACTTCCCACCTCTCCCGTGGCTGCTTAGGATCTTGGGAGAACTTCTCCAAAAGGGAGGTCTTTGAGGACCTTCCTTTAAAACAGTGATATTGTATCTTYGCAAGCATGTCATAATTCTCTACGTCTTTATAAATGCCGTGACTTTTTATAGCTTCAGTTATTTGTCGGGTAGAGATGTCTGCCTGGCGTCTCCGGAGTTTTCTCCCCTCGAGCTCCTTCAACAACGGGCATCACGTTGGCCAGCTCCCAATCCTGGGCTCTCGGGACACCTCTACGTGAGCGCTTACAGCCCTGCCCTCGGGTTGCAGATGTTTCRTTCTCTTAGGGCGCTGGAGGAACAGGGGCTAATCCTGGCAACAGGCTCATCTCCACTACGGCTGCCTCCTCCATAATCCCTTCCTTTGACGTTTCCATTTGAGAGCTCCTCTAAATCCCTTGTAAGGGATGTCATGGAAGCCTCTTCCCTTCCTTCCAGTCAGCTCAGATGCAAGGAGGTCAGTTTGCATGTCCTTCTCTTTCTCTTTCTCTGCCCTACTCGGATCATTTGCTAGCTCAGCCGAGTCTCCGGAGGGTTTCCTGCTCCTGATTTCTGAAGAGAAGTTTGTTGTGAGTTTGGGTGTCGTTTGCGAGTTGTCCAGCAAGTTCCTTTTGGCCTGAGTTACATTGCAAMACTTAACCTGTAGGAATTTATTTCCTGCTTGTGAGAAGCCTTTTGCTCTCTGAAGGCATCACGCTGCTTCTAGCAGTTTTATGCCCCYATTACTTAACTGCCCTGTTCTGCTTCTACAATTTCTGAGATCTTTCTGGATGAGTCTCCGTGTTTTCTTAATTGCAGTGTCTGTAAATAGTCTCCATCTTCTTGCAAGGATTTTGTTCCTAGCTGCTGCCGTCAGCCTCCTTTTAACAGGCCTCCTTGTCTGTATGTAGGTTTTYGCTCTTAATCTGCCTACGATATGGTGGTTTGTTGCAGAAGAGCTCTTCACATGTCACATTTTCACCCAGCCCTTATATGCTGCTCATTGCCAAGGCTTGCTTCTCTTTTTATGGTCCTCTTGATCTTTAGTGACCGTTTATCACAGTTAGAAGTGTAGCCTCTGCGTTGCTCCCTGGTGAAGACCATTACTGCCCTGTCCTTAGGGTCCCTCTGAGCCGGTGTCCTGAGGGGTGGCTGCATTCGGTGAGTCCTTTCACTGCTGAGGGCTGCAACAAAGGGTGTCCCGGCTCTCGGGTTCTCTCCTACCTTTGGCCCTTCTCTCTAATGCTCTCGAAACATCACGGCCAGGCTCCTACGGCTGACTGCAGAATTAACAGAGCGGAGCGGTTTAACGGCAGGAACTATCAGGATATTGAAACCATGGCTAGAATTTTAAATGCAGATTCCTAGAATGCAGCATCTAAATTCAAATCTTGATYTTGACATGTAGCAAAACGTGATCTCTCTTACTAGAGTTAATAGCAAAATGTAGAATTCTTAAATAACAGGCACTTTTTTTTTTTTAATTTGGGTACCTGCGGCAAGTAAAGGAGATTTATTCACTACCTGACTAAAACACAAATCCATTTCTTCTGCTGGAAACAGGCAAACCTCCTAAGCTGAATGATCACTGTATGTCAGGAAGTACTCTGGGTAGAACTCTGTATTTACTTCATACACTGTCTTCAACCTGCATGACGTGCACTTTGCTAGTGGAGTGATAGGAGTGAGCAGTTGTGTGTGGAAATACAGTGTTTGACTTGGTGTATGGAAAACTGTGCGTTGTAACTCCTTGAATGTTTCCAGTCCCCAGTGCTGCGCCGCAGAACCTCTCCCTGGAGGTGCGCAATTCCAAGGTAAGACATGGAGACGTCGCTGCTGCCCGTGGCTAAGCGAGGGGATGGGGGGCCATGGATTAGCCCGGATTGCGAGTGGCTCCAGGATCAGCCCGGATTGCGAGCGGCTCCAGGTCTCTCTTCTGCCCTGTTGTTTCCAGTTGTCTGTGTGTGAGTTACCCAATGAGAGGGTATCCGAATGGGGGGCTTGAACCACAAAAACTACTGTGGGTTGTGCACGAGTTTGTGCAGTGAAGGCAGAGTCAGTGCACCCGAGCTCAGCGTGGTGGCTGATGATGGAGGAGCACAAGGTTATTACACTAGGCGCCCAAGCCAGGAGTGCCGCGGCCTGCCTATGTTGCTGCTGCTGTTTGCAGCGTGGGTGCCTACGCGTGCGTGCTCGCAGTGGCCTGAGAAAATGGCATACTTGGTCATCCCGACTGCAGTGGTTGTGATTGGAGGTATAAAAAAAGCTTTCCCAAACCTCTGCTTTTACTAACTGCAGTTACAGAAAAAGCCCAAACAATCAAAGAGACGGAAAAGCCCTTCACAAACTGTAGCTCAGATAGTGTTTGCACTCCTTGAAGATGTGTCCTTATGTAAACCATGTCTTAAGGTAACACAATGGAAATGAAATAAGAAGCCAAGAGGTTGTTGGTGAAATGAAATCAGAAGGTCTCATGGGATCAAGGTGCTTTGAGATGAACTGTCACTGGCTTGCATATGGTGTGCTGGKTTTTTGTTTCCTTTTTACATCAAAATGCCATGTTCTCCATATGCAGGCTTTCCTGTCTCGCTYGCGTGCCGCTCGCGCTCATTAGCACTCCTTGGTAGCACTAGGGGAGTAGTGGCTCTATGGGAAAGGACAACTCAGCAGTCAGCTCCTCTCTCCCGCAGAGCATCTTGCTGCAGTGGCAGCCCCCGCCCCCGGGAACCCACAGTGGACATATCACGGGCTACAAAATCCGGTACCGCAAAGCGTCCCGTAAGAGCGACGTGGCCGAGAGCATCGTCGGGACGCAGCTTTCGCAGCTCATCGAAGGTAAGCTTCTGTTTGCAAGCACTTATCAAAATACAGCTTTTTTAGTTGCTTTCTGCGGACTGAGACTCACAGGCATGGTTGTCTAGGGTACTTTGGAAGAAAAAGGGAAAACGTTTAAAATGAACGGCTGGCTGTTTTTGATAGCTGGCCAGTCTAGCTGTCTGCACTAAACTAAAGTGTAGTGACCTGTTTCCTAGCCCAGATCGTGCCACTGATTTGCCAAGTGAATTGGACGAGTCCTTTTAGACCTTTGTTACCTAAAGGCACTGGGGTACAAGATGGAGCTGGCCCTGAACTCCCCCTCTCTACCCAAAGCCTAGAAGCAGGAGTAGGGAGAAGGGTAATCAAGAAACCAGTTTGACGGTGATTTTTTGCCTGAAAAATAGCTTGTTAAAGAAGTTCTGTGTATCCCACTTTGGAGTGCAGTTGCACATTGCWTTAGTTATTGCTGGCATGCTCTTGCATAGCGTAACCTAACGCTTCACACGTCCTGGTCGCTCCCTGTCAAGCCCATAARCCTTGCCTTGGTTACAGGTGTGAGCGGGTCTGAACTGAAGGCTAATGAGTAGCCTGAGGAGTGAAGTCTGGTGGCTGAGGGTACAAATGATGCCTCGTGGTGGCCCAGCTGGGGCCTTTGCCCTGTGCTGCAGCCCCAGGTGTCTCAGCTCAGCTGGGGYGCTGTGATTAGCGCCAGCCTCCTTGGCGGCGTTGCACTGGGAGCTGTGCCCGTGCCCAAGGCTCTACTCGGATTTGCAGGGAAGAGACGCTAGTGTCGGGCTGTGCTGGTCGTGGGAGGAGGTGTGGGGAGGGGAGATGGGGCTCGKGGATGCCGTGCTCACGTCTCGGCTGCCGTGCTAGGTCTGGAGCGCGGCACCGAGTACAGCTTCCGCGTGGCGGCCCTCACCGTCAACGGCACGGGACCGGCCACCGACTGGCTGTCGGCAGAAACCTTCGAGAGCGACCTGGACGGTAAGGGCCCGCGGGRTCAGGCTCGTGCCAAGTCCCTAATACACCTGTAAGCTCCGTCCTCCTCTCCTACCTTGCGGTGCTGGGCGGTTTGCATCTGTTTCTGGGAAGAAATACTCAATTATGAATGACTCAATGGCTCAATATTTATTTAGTAGTATATAAGAACTGTGTAGTAATAATGGCTCGATTTTCATGCTGTAATAAAAATCATCCTCTTGATCATGTGGGTGTTTGCATGCTACAAAATGCCTGCTACAAGCAAGACCGTTTCCTTTGAGGGAAATGAAATCGTGGCTACGTGCTTATGTAGCCCCCAATGTGTGACCACTGTGAATATCTCACTGAGACTGGTGATTCGATACCCAGAGRTGCCGTGCAGTGATTAACTCAGCCTGGCTCTGTTGCCCCCAGCATGGATTTTGAGTCCTGGCCCTGTGGTCACAGAGTCACGAGTGTAAGTGGGATCTGTGTCGAATGTAAGGGAGATGCCGTAGAAAGGAACCATGGAAAGTGCAGCTGATGCCCATAGATATTTGCAATTTTACCACTATATTTCGTTAGTCCCACATTGTGTTAAAATATTTTATTCTTTACCTTCCCTTTCTTCTGTTTTCCTTCTAGAGGAAAGAGACAAACGGGCATTCGACCAACAGTCATTGGTCTTTTGCCACTTAAGATCATGTTTTCAGGGCTGGTAGAGCACTGTATGCCTTCTTCCAATGATAAACAAACCTTCTCCAGAACCACAGGTTCATGATACATGGTATACAGAACCTTGTTAACATCTTGGTTTTCCAGTGTAGTGGTTAGAAGTAATAGGAGAAAATAATCTGTGAAAAAATATGACTTTTGATAGTTGGTCAGTTGGCAACCTGACTCTTACAGAATTGAAATGAGAAAATTTTTGCAACTTCTCCCAGAATCTGTCTAAAAGCAATTTGAAATTGGGGAAGAAGAGTGCCATTTTCAGAAGTATTGCTGTGTTAGGTTGTGGCAGATCTCTCTGGATCTAGATCTGGACCTAGATGGACACRGTGGTTCTGGACAGGCCGTACCTGTTCCAGAAAACCATTTGGTCGGTTTGGTTTTGTTGCACCCAGGTTCCCTTACCCTTTTACACCTGCAACTCATAGTTTTCTCTACCAGAAACGCGGGTTCCTGAAGTTCCGAGTTCCCTGCACGTCCGCCCGCTTGTCACCAGCATCGTGGTGAGCTGGACGCCGCCCGAAAACCAGAACATCGTGGTGAGAGGCTACGCCATCGGGTACGGCATCGGCAGCCCCCACGCGCAGACCGTCAAGGTGGACTACAAGCAGAGATACTACACCATCGAGAACCTGGGTGAGGCCGCGCGATCAGCAGCAGCGCTCAGCCCTGCCCCGCTGCTCTCGGATCAGGGAGTTGTAAATAAATATACCACTACACCTGCCTCTCYTAAGGGGACCTTTTACATTGTGAAGATGCTTTACTGAGGCTCCAAGTGGCTGAATGTAAAGTCGCTTTTCTGTTGGTAAAGGAACAGGTAGGGAAAGGAAAGGAAAAAAAAAAATAGACTAAATTTGCTGTTTGCTGATCTTGAAGCTTTAATGCATTTTGATTTGAGGCTTTTACTTCAGTTCCCTTTTCAGTTGATATGCTCTAAATGTTTAGATTAAATCTGAAAGGAGTGGCCTCTGCACGTGCCGCCTTTTAGTGTGAACGAAGCAGAGAACATGCAGAATGAAKAAGAAAATGAGTTTGCCCTAAAACCGCCTGTGCCTTTGTCCTCCCTCAGACCCCAGCTCGCACTACGTCATCACTCTGAAGGCGTTCAACAACGTGGGGGAAGGAATCCCGCTCTACGAGAGCGCCGTGACCMGGCCGCACTCAGGTAGGGCTGAGGGGCCGCCCTGCAGAGCGGTTTTCTGCCCAGCTGAATGCTGTTACCCTGCATGAATCAACTGCCCAGCAGTTGGAAATGTGTGATGTGCRGCGCAAGAGCCGGGGGTGCCAGGGCTGTCGAGTGCTCTCCGTCTAACTGATTGGCCTTACCGCTTCCGTGATTACGTTGCATGGTTCCTCTGTTTATTAAACCATCTAGAATTAATTTTATTGTGAAAGTACAAATTTTACTCTTTAACAACTCACAGATGTTCTTGTTATTCAGAAAGTTACTCTGACTTTTTATAGAAGTGCAGTTCTAAAGGTGTTAAACATTCTTTTAATACCAGGGTACACGTTTGTCTTTCACATGGCGATTTTCAATTTTTATGCCTGTATTCTCTGTGTCTAACTCTCAATGTGTAGTCACCACATTAGGAAAGATACCTGAAGGCCTTGCTTATCTTGTGAGACACTAATAAAAACCCTCAGTGTTATCTTAGACCTTAAGCAGAGCAGCTGGTTCACAAGTGAGCTCCTGCTCGCTGGCTCATGGGGCCGCCTGCTGCACCGGTGACACCGGTGACATCGCGCTCTGCTTCAGAGGTGGCTGTTCACATTTGAGCACTCCCAGAGGTCTGTGTTTGCTGAAGACCAGGATCTCAGGCAGGTTTCTGGAGGGCACTTTGGCTGCAGGTGCTTCAGTTGCTGCAAACTTGCTGCAGATTCATAGGATACATGAAATGTGGTCATTAGCCTTCTTTGAAGATAATGAGAGTTCCCTATGATCTCTTGTGAAGGATATTGCCCATCTAGAGCAAGTCCATCGCTTTGTCCTTATTACTGTTTTCTGGAAAAGGAATCAGCTTGGAGGCAAATAAAGTCAAACTTAAAATCACTGYATTATCCTGGGAGTAGGTTTGATTTCTTAGGTCATGACTGAACGCTTATAAAATGAGGTGGCAAAATTTATAGTGAATATATATACTGTGTGTATATATATATATATATATGTATGTGTATGCCATATGTGAGCATCTATATAGGTAAAAACATTGTCTTAAGAAGGGAACGCAGTGCAAGAGTAATTTTATTAGTCAGTCTTATGTCACCTATTAACTCTGCCTTTTCTCTCTTTTTCTCCATTTCTCACCTTTCATTTCATTGAATTACCCTGCATTTCCCCTTTTTTTGTTTTTGTTTACATTAAAATGCCCCCTTCCCCCTTTTTAATTATAATACACGCCCTTTTGCCCATCAATCCCCCAGACACTTCCGAGGTTGATTTGTTTGTTATTAATGCTCCATACACTCCAGTGCCAGATCCGTCTCCCATGATGCCTCCGGTGGGAGTTCAGGCTTCCATCCTGAGTCACGACACCATCAGGATCAATTGGGCAGACAACTCTCTGCCCAAGAACCAGAAGATCACGGATGCCCGCTACTACACGGTTCGCTGGAAAACCAATATCCCTGCAAATACCAAGTACAAGGTATTGGAGTTTCAGTGTCGTGGAGTGTTTGAGGGAGCAGGTTCGTGTTCGGGTGAGGTGCRTGTTGAGGGTGAAAAGGGTTGGTTGCAAAGTAGGGGAACCTTGGTTCATGTCTCTAGCCGTCGGCTTCGTCCTCGCTCCGAGGATCCTGTAGGTTGGGTGCAAGAGGTCCCTCTGTTCCCTCGTGCGTGCAAGAGGCAGAGAGGGACTGGATGCAGGGCAGGAAACGCTACCCATGGAGGTGSCACCGTGGACAACTGATCCCCACCTCGTTCTGCCCTGCGGGGTCTCTGCACGACACGCGTGGGCCTCCCTGGTGCGGAGCCAGCGGCACCTTCACCCAGCCTGGGGTCCTGGGGGCTCCTCACCAGGTAGCAGGAACCTGAGTGTGTGGGGTGAGTCACGCACACCCTTGACCTGGAAATGCGCCCGCAGTTATGGGTCGTTTGCCTTCCTCCAGGCTTTTCTGTTCACACCACCTGATAGGGAAACTTTCCTTTCGGAAGTGAGTGGGTGCAGAGTATGTGACGCTGCCTCTGCCGTCTGAAAAAGCGTCACATACGAGACTCACAGCTACTGCTTTGATTTGGAGACTAGGGTCAGGGGTAGGGGTTTTGRTCAGTAGGCTTTTCTGATGTTAACAGTTGGCCAGAGAGCTCAAAAATGCTGATTATAAATTTTGCATTTGAAGGAAAAGGTTATTCAGATCCCCAGCTAGYGGAGCTCGCTTTATAACCAGCCCGGAGCAGTGTGGGTGCAGAGCAGCGTTATCCTTTCCTGTCGAAAGGAAAGGCCRGGGGTGCGCGTGGTCTTTCTCCAAAGGCAGGTTATTTATGAACCCACCTTCCCGAGGCCTGTGCAGGGGATGTCTCGGGAGTGATTTATGCAAGGCTGCAACTTCATTGGCCGGGAGCTCGAGCAGAGCTCCCTCCGTGGCACATGAAACACTCCCGTGGTTCTCGGTGCTAGTGGCCAGCGGTCGACGGGGCTTTATTGTGGACCAGAAATAACACAGAATGATCGAATGCAGCTCAAAATGGCTCGTGGTGAAAAAGCATTTGCCTGAAAGGGCCCAAGTGTGAAATCACTTGCTCTGATGCCCATTTTACCCTGTGATGTCTGGAGAGCTCTCCTCCTGCCCACCCTCATTTCAGTCACTTTGTTAAGTGTTTATTAAGCGATCAATTAAAGCTGTTAATTTGTCAGGTAGCTTCATTAAGTAGGAGGTAGCGTGTTGTTTGTCCTGTGCGTCTCTGGAGCCCTTCAGCACATGTCTCAGGGCAGTTCAACCAGTGGCCTCAGAGCTTCTCCCTTGTCCCTATTCCCTGGAATCCAGCGCTACACCGGTCTGGCTGGGGGTTGTTGCATCCATTGCCATTTTCAGGAAGGTGGATGTTGATATGGACCATTTATAATTTTCTGCATTCGGCCCCACTCCCTGTGCTGATATTAATAAAAGGTTTGGTTCAAGCAAGGGCTGCCTGTTCCAAACACAGTTTCCGAGAGTCTTCCCTAAGGAGGCTCATTTTCTCGGATTTATATAGAAGATGCATCAGTCTGGAGTGGATAACCATCGGAAGAGATGGGATGCAGCCAGACTAGTGCACCCTGCTCGGGACTGTGCAGCTTCCCCAGCRTGGATCAGAAAGCGTTTTCAAAGCCCTTTCCTGGTGGAGGAGGGATTTCCTGCTCACAGACTACCTGTAACTTAGGAGCTGTGCTCTGGGGCACACGCGGGAGCGTGAGAGGTGCCTGTGCCTCTGCTGGGACGGGGTGGGAGGGAAACAAATTTTGCAGGGTCACATTTATGAATGTTAATTCTGGTWGGGGCCCGGGGCTTAGTGTCATGGGGTGTGTTGCAATCTTAAAAACAGCAAGTGCTACATGGAACGAAGGGGGAAGAAACGCTCTTCCCAAGGTAAGTCACCTTAATGTAAGATGGTAGGAAAAGATTCCTTCTTTTGACTGATTATTGAATAATTGCCTGGGGTGGAGTTGGTCTTAGCTTCCCCTGGTGCATCTGTTGTTCCTGATGGCCCTGGCTCCCTCCAGGYAAAGGGCCTGGAGGAAACGCTGCTTGGCCCTCTGAGAACTGAGGAGGAGTTCTCCTGGCTTGGTGTGGGCATCGGGAGCTTGTGTTTGGTGCAATTTTGTTGCAGAGTTGGTACCAACGGAAGGTTTAAAGGTAATGGAGGATTCAGTGCTATTTATATTCCCTATGTCTGTCCTCCCATTGTGAATTCTCTCGGGCTAAATGCACATCTGCAAACAGGCAAAATCCTCGGTACAAATCAGAGTTTCATCTGGTGACCAGAGTGTTCAGCTGGTGTAACGAAGAAGCTGTCATTTTACACTTGAGATATAGGGTTTGCTCTGCAGAAGATTGTCCTTTCTTATTTGGGCTGTACTAGAGTGGACTGAGGGTCTTGAAGGGATGTTAATTTATTATAGATCCTTTTCCATGAAGGAGAATTAATTGGGAACACTAAGGTTTTGAAGGAAATAGTTATTTAAGAATAGAGTTGTTACATGACCCATGACCATTACAAGAAGGCCATTTGTTGCTAGTGGTGCTTTATGGCTTTCCTTGGCTAGAGGACCTCATGAAATGCTGCAGATTAACACACAGGCAGACCCAAGCAGCCRGTGCTTCAGCCTGCTGCAGGACACGTGCACCCTGGGCGTTGTACTGCAGTTTTAAAACCATTTATTCCGAGTTGACTGTTATTAAATGCTCTTGCGGACTGCAGAGATCATCTCTTTCATTTAGGACAAAACGAGTGCTAAATTACTACTTGGTTAATGAATTTGCACGAGAAAGCAAAAAAAAAAAGGAGAGAATTAATKATTCTGGTTGTCAAAATGCAGCAATGTTGAGATGTTTTAAACGCCTGCCTGAGGCAGAGGTGTCTCTTAGCCGGTGACCTGATGTTTTTCAGGAGCTACTGACGCTTTGCTTTTCTTTCAGACTGCAAATGCCACCACTTTGAGCTACCTGGTGACGGGSTTGAAGCCGAATACCTTGTACGAGTTCTCGGTGATGGTGACCAAGGGGCGGCGGTCGAGCACGTGGAGCATGACGGCGCACGGCACGACCTTCGAATACGGTACTGGCTGCCGCCCCCGGCAGGGCCGCTGCCCCGGCCCCACGGGCTGGCTCTGCGCGGCCGGCCCCTGSCAAGGAGGGATTGCACGTAGCTAAAGTGGTTGTGCTGGTGGATGCTTGGGGAGTTGTTAGTTCACAGCTTAGTAAAGAGCAGCCGTGCACTGCCCATTTCAAAGGGGTGACTGCACACACAAGGGTTGCGTCAAATTCCAGAGAACTGGTAAATAGCACACCGTGGTTCCTGGATGGGAGAGACCAAGGCAGCAYTGGGGCATTTGGGAGAGCTCACAGGCAGCACATCAAGAGCGACTACAAAGCCGGTGGTAGTTAACACTGGGTGTAATTATAATAATCATTTTATAGTCAGAAAGCTTGGGAGGCCCACAGTGGATCTGGATGGCAGGAGGTTTCCTCTGCCACACCTGGTCCTTGATGGCTCCTTTGATTCCTTCCAGGGTTAAATTTATTGCTTGTTGTGTTTATGGTTTGATGTGAGGTAGGTGCTCAAAAAGGAGCCTATCCAAAGTGCCATATAGTTCTGACACCGGTCGAAAAAAATAGCACAAAAAAATCAGGTCTGTAAAGATTTGGTTGGATCATCCAGATGCCACGATGCAAGGAGGGAAAAAGCCAGAACTGGGTTAAACGAGGATAAAATCAAAAAGCCCCTARCCCACTCTGAAGTCCCCTGCAGCCTGAGTGAGCTCCAGCTGCTTTTGAAACCATTGCGGTGGGTTTTGGTGGGAATGCCGCTCCCGTGCGTTCCCAGAGGTGCCTGCTTTGCCTCCAGGAATTCAGCTGCCGCCCGCGCTCCCGAGCAGAGGCTCCGCGCGCCCGCCGCCGCAACGCTCTTTTTGGGGGCTCTGCCGCACACGGCTCTGCCCCGTGGCTCTGCAGTAAGAATGGGGGCTGCACAAGTTGCACAAAAGAGAGTCCTGARAAGGAAATCTCAAACAAAAAAAGTGGAGGAAGGCTGGACATGGAGGTTTGTGTCYCCTGTTGAAAGAGAAAGCGTTTCCTAGTGTGTGTTGCTGCAGAGAAATACTTGAAAAGCTGACCTAAAAGCCTGGGAGCTGAAAATGAAACAGGCCACGTTTATTTTCTCCTGACGGATCCCGTGATTTATATTRCTCGCCAGATTCCTGAGCATGTGACTCATTATTTGTGAATACTCATGACTAGCAGCTGAGGATAGGACTTGCTTCTCTGCAGATACTGAAGCAAGTGCCGGATACTGGTTTCAGTGCTGGTCTGCCGTCCTCAGAGGGGCTTGATTTTTGCTCTTGGTTTTTTTGGGTCCCCCCGCCCCATACTTCCCTGTAGGGCCTCGGAGCTGGCTTTGCTCGGGCTCGTCTCTGACAATCGCACCCGTTTTTGCCCTTTGCTTTTACCATCCCTGGTCCCTGGCTCTTTTGCAGAGGGAGAATAAGTGGCCGCTGCAGAAGATGGAAGGATTAATTTCCAATAGGCAGCGGGCACAAAGCTCTTCAAACGCGGAAGGCATCGTGCAAGCTCTAAATATCCCCGTTACGGTATTAAATATCCAGGGCAGATTTGCTGTGCTAAAAGTTACCTAATTGGAAGGCTCATGTTTTTCCTAATGCGAAGGCCCAAACCGTAGCTGGCTAATGCACTTGGMGATGTTGGCGTTGTGCACTTGGAGTGGGGTTAATCTCGGCCCCAGCTGGGTCTTTGAGCTCGCATGGAGAGGGGTCTCAGGTTTCAGGCTGTTGCTGCTGCAGCTTCAGCGATTTGGAGTGTTGGGCAGGAGGGGCCCGGCTGGAAAGAACAGTTCAGTGCTTGGGCTGCCGGGTAGAGCGAGCGAGGAGCTGGGCACTTGTGTGCAGCAAACGTTTCAAACCCTTCTGTGGGGCAGGTCTCCTTGCAAAGCCTGCCTGGGGCCCTGGTGAAGCAGATCAGCAGTGATTCGCTATGACTCTGAACCAGGTTTTGCTGGTTCATCTTTGGTAGGAAAACTGGCATTATTAGGTCTTGGTCCCACCATAGACCTCAGCATACAGACACTCCTCGGCTCTCTGGGCATGTAGGAAGTATATCACAGGTTAATGGAAATTTCCTGATGACCAAACTGAGGCAGGCTGGGAGTGATTAACCCCAAAGCTCTTGGAGTTGGGCAGAAGCAGCATTTTGGGGCTCATTCAGTCACGGAGCGCAGCGTCTGTTGACAGAAAGGCTGTAGAAGCAGGTAGCTTCTCCTGGGAAGGAAATACTGCCCAGCAGCTGGCATTTGCCAGGCGTATGGAGTAAGTCACTGCAGCGTAGGGTGGCTTTACCTGAGGATGAATGTTAGGAAATTTGGTTACTGTACGTGCCTGCCTTGCAATGGTAGACATAGAAAGAGGAGAAATGCAGATTATTTTCCTGTTTCCAGTGAAGCTGCTCAACGTGACAGTCTGTTGTATGTTTATTTGTAGCTCCTACTTCTCCTCCTAAAGACGTGACGGTGGTGAGCAAGGAGGGAAAGCCCCGGACGATCATTGTCAACTGGCAGCCTCCGTCCGAAGCCAACGGCAAAATTACAGGTGCGGTGTGCATGAGTTCCAAAGGCATCCTTAGAACCGGATAAGAGACTCGGTTGGCACTACAGTATAATCTACACATAGAGATGTGAAAATATACCATGCTTTCTTTTCCCTCCAGCTATCCAAGAGTTCTACCATCGTTACAGGTAGCTCGGATTAATCGTGTAYTTTTGTACCTAGTGAAAGCGTATTGAGATACAAACAGTAAGTGCAGTGTGAACTTGGCTGCTGRTGAGGAGTGTGATGGGAGGCTCGAGCACCCCAGCAACCTTTGTCTTCCTCGGCTTGTGCTGCTCTAGGCCGTCGGCAGCTGGGCTGGCACGCAGGGACCTCACTGGGGAGGGTCTGTGCCCGGGCGCTTTGTCATTTCCATGCTGCYCCTGGAGGCTTGAAGCCAGCCTATTAGTGCCCAAAGAATTCCTCTCCTGACGGAATAATTAGGAGTAAACTCTTGTCTAGCTTGGTAATTGCATCGCTTTCATGTAGGATAAATCATTTTGGAGAAAATAATAATTACCTTTTTTTTTTTTCCTGGAAGAGTTCTGCTCGTTTGGGTTGCTGTTTCTAAGGGCTTTTTGAAATAATTTGTTTTAGTTTTTGCTGGCTCCGAGCTTTCAGCAGGCCTCGTTGGCATGCAGTGTGCAGGGCTTGATTTTTGCTTGTGTAAAGGGACTCGGCCCTGGTGCAGAATCAATCGGTTTCCCGCTGAGGAGTCGGAATATACCACACTGTAGCCCAGGCATAAGGCAGGAGGCTGAAACTAATCACATTCCTCTGAAGAGGCCGTATGTTGGCGAGTCTGCTCTTGAATAAATACCATAAACTCGTAAGTAGACAGGAGTTTACTCAAACAACAGTCAGGGTTGCTTTTGCCATGCCACACGTGCCCCAGAAGAGGAGGTACCAGGATGCAGCTCGTCKGTATGAGCAATGTTAGAGAGTCGCTTGTATTTTCACCTTTCTGTGTTTTGATTTATCTCTAGAAAGCAAGCTGTGTGTTTATTACCAGCTAGGTATTTCTCCCATATCTAGGGGGAAGGTTTGACTGGGGAAACTGAAGTCTTAGCTTGATTGCAGGCTAAAGCACTTGGCTGCTAGTTCTGCATGGGGGCCATTCAGACGCGGGTGAAAGGCGAGCGGAGGTGCCTCAGGCTGTAGATGCTCTTAAGGAGCTGAGCCCATCACCTTAGTTGTTTCATATCAGGTGTGTATGTGAGAAGATGTGCCAAGAGGTCAGCACTTAGTTCTACGACTTCATTAGCAAAATTGCCTCGAGGAAGTAACTTTGCAGGTAAAATAAAATAAGAAATGTATTTCATGTAGGAAAACCTCACGTTTATTCATACACTTTGAGAGGAAATGTGTAGTATTTGCCAGCTCTGGCATGAGGAAATAAAAATGAATAATTTTTTTAGAACSGCTCTGGTTTTGCGCTCGGGATGCCCGACTGCCCCGGACCATAGACCTCGAATGGCCAAGGGCGCCGTGGCGAAGGTTTGGTCACGTGTGAACCGAGTGCCCTCTGGTGGAGCCACCGAAATCTGGAGAAAATATCAAGTCAGCTCAGGCCATTCTGTGTATTCAGTGCCCGAAAAGCCAGGTGGGGATGGGACTCCATGCACCAGAGAGCACCCCTCTGGTTTACCCGTCTTTTGGGGGTTAAACCGCTTTGGATGTGGGCAGGGTGGATGTAATCAGGTTGTGCTCRTGGATTTCCACCCAAAAATGCGTCAAGCTGATGACCCAGCCCTGTATGAGCACGAATGAATGCTTATTTTATACCAGCATCCTATGTTGCTCCTTAGGTAACAAAAAGTCACAGAGCTTTTACTTCCTCTTGCTTCCTGTGTGCAGGATATATAATAAAAGATAAAATTCTAAAATTCCCTTCTTATATCTTATCTCTCTGCTATGCAAGATTGCTTTTTTTTTTTGTTAATAAGCTGAGCGCTAAAAATATTGATTTATTCTATAATAGAMAGTATTAAAGAGTAAGCTGTGCACGGGAATGTTTCTTTGGTTTAAGGTTATCAATTTTCTCTAAGCATTAATACTTTGTAGRTGTTTTTATAATAGTAGCTTTATGAAGGTCTTCTTTTAATGTTATTTGGCCTGTGATCGGGTAAAGAGTTGGAGATGGGTTTCTCCATACTTGGATGAATAGTGATAAGAACCATCTTTGATATTGCAAGTGGCTTTTTTCCCTTTTAAACCTATTTTTGTGAATGGCTTCAAATTCAGGATGGGAAAGCTGCCTGAGGCCATTCTTAGTGTTTGAAGAAATAAGAATACACTTCAGAAAACGATGAGCACTTAGCTGTGCAAACAGCATTGGGAGCTGATGGAGCCTTTGCTGTTAGAGCTCACAARTGTTCTGTTCTTCTTTTCTCTTCTCCTTTGAACAGGATACATCATCTACTACAGTACGGACGTGAACGCCGAAATACACGACTGGGTTATCGAACCCGTCGTGGGAAACAGGCTCACCCATCAGATACAAGAATTAACCCTCGACACACCCTATTATTTCAAAATTCAGGCTCGCAACTCCAAGGGCATGGGGCCTATGTCTGAGGCAGTGCAGTTCCGAACCCCAAAAGGTAAAGTATCCCGAACGCACAAATCCCTCCTCCAGCCTTTTCTCATGAAAACTCTATGGGGATGAAACACCAATAGCATGATTTTCCACTTAAAACTGGAAAAGACAGGAGGAAAGTAGAGTCTGATTAGCAGAATATATTCCTGGGGTTGCTCATACACGTGCAATTACTTCCTAGCCATCAGCTTAGAGGTGTCATTTCCCAATTACTGGTAGGCCAGAAGGTGAACAAGTTATGGATGCTGAGGGTCCATCTCCTAGAGGATTCTCGCTCGCGTGTGGCGTCTGCCCCTGATGAAGGGGCTCCAAGTGGCCAGGCCTAGAGCTGGCAGCTAGCACGAGGGCACTCTGAGGACCATCCAGTGTGAAATGGGGTTTTGCGTGAGGCTCTTGGATCAAGTTGCTCTTGGTGGTGGGTGACCAGAGCGGTATTAAGAAGGCTCCTTGCTGGGAAAATCTCCTGCTCCATAAAGGAGATGAAAAACCCTTATTGTGGGAGAGAGGGAGAGGGGAATATACTCTAAGAAGAGAAATTATGAAAAATAACCTCAAAAATGTTATGAGTAGATTTTCTAACCATTTTTGTTTCAATGTGAGTATTTGTGATTAAAAATGAAATCGTAACTAAGCTTATTTGAGACTTCAGATTCCGTCTGTCGCTCCTTCAAGCCTTGTGATCTTTCTCTTGTTTGTTTTTTTCTCCTTCCCTGTGCTTGTCCCAGTAGCTGAATCCTCAGATAAAATGCCTAATGACCAAGGTAAACGGMTAGCCACCTTTTGGCTTTGATTCACACTCTCTCATGTTTTGTTTTTCCTTTCCATGTGCTGTTGGTGTTGCCAAAACGAAATGAGTTTCGGCTGCTCTAAATCTAAAGGAGCAAATTCCTGTAATGCTTTTTATAGTGGAAGGTCTATTTGTGGTTGGGGCATTAGGAGTATAAAGTGATATCTGTCGTCAAGTGTCACGTGAAGGGACAAAGCAGGTTGTGCCAGAGCTGAATCATTCTGTCAAAAAGAATCTGGATTAAGTGATAGTGCAGCCACTCCCCGACCACTGGATGCAAGATCTCAGTGTACAGAGGTGGGAGATCAAAGAGTCATTTAATTAGCTTAAGTGCTGTTTTGTGGGCTCTATATCTATAATTATTTTTGTAATAAAGGCAAATATCACTTTTTTTGCAAGTGGGATTCTGTGCGTCAGCTCATTTAGACTCCACTCTCTCCTGAATATATAACATTAGCTGCTAAAAGCCTTAAGGTTTTAAAACTTGAAAAATGGTRACTTTGAGTTTACTACATCGAATTACATGGCGAGTGACCCAGAGGTATTTTTGCTTTCTTCCAAATAAGCTACAAGTCCAATAAAAAAAGAGGGAGAATTAGTCTAAAGGGAGGAGTTCAAAAGGGCATTGGCAAGCATCGTAGACATACAATTAAATAGAGCCTAGAGGAACGGAGAATGAGCCGTGTTAACTTGCCTTTGAACCCCTTGCTTAGGAGTAATTTATTAAAYCTGCCTTTGGGTTTGCTGCTGGTGCAAACTCGTGTTGATGTCAGGCTGCTAAGGAGTAAACTCCTATCCCGACCGTGGGACCAGAGACACYGGGAGAGAGGAAGGAGTGTCAGTGGGAAGCAGCTGCTGGCCCTCTGCTGCAGGTGGAGCAGAGTAGGGAAAGGCTAAAATCTCTGTTTTATTAAAAATCTGATGTTTTCTCCGCTCTCCTCCTAACCTCATTTCAGCAGACGACTAAATCTTGTCACCGACCATTATCTTCCCGAAGCAACGTTTTCTCCAAGTAACAGTTCCCTGAGTGTTTATGGCCCTGTGTAACTGATGGGAGCTCACCTCAAAGGGCAGGGGGTTTTGTTTCAGGGTACGAGGCTGCGAGTCACGGCAGGGGGTTAAGTGCAGCAAAGGGGAACACAAGTTGAAGAGCAGGAAAGCTGCTCTGGGCCAGGGTGATTGCAGGGCAGAAACGGGTCCCTCGGGACACAGCACACAAATTGTTGGAGACTCAGGACCCAGGGATTTGCGCTCACCTAAGACCAGCATGCTGGTTAAGAGCCCTAACACTGCTAAAACTGTCCTGGAAAGAACACAAAACCAAATGTTTTGTCCAACTGCCAGATCCCTTCTGGGCAACACGGAGGTAACTGCACTAAAAGTGAGACAGTTTTGTACAAGTTTTATTCAAACTGTTCCTAGATGTAGAAGAAAAAGGAGAACCTCAGTAATGACCCCTGGGAACTGGGCCGGTCTGCTCCAGAAATAGCCTGTGTGGCTCAGTGGAAACAAGGTTGTGTGACCTTCCAAGGAACTCGGGACCCTTCAGAAATGTTTCTTTTCTTCCCCCTACTGATTCCCACTATTTTTTTCGTCATTTAAATACGATTTACATTTTGTCACGTATCAAATACGTACATACAGGCATGAAGAGGCACTAGGGGTGGTGTGCAAGGCCTGCCCGTGGCGGGGCGAGCAGACCCGCACGGTGGACGTGCTGTCCCAGCCTGGCGTATCCCAGCGCCCACCCGCCCATCCTGCTGCTCTGTCCCAGTCCCTTGGCATAGCTTCTTACCTGCCCAATTCTACCTTGTCGTCTTTCCAGTTTAGCAGCAGTTACTCCAGCTCTCCCGCAGCGTTATCCAGGGTACTGCCCTACACTTGGCCAAGCACAGGTCATTGTGGCGCCTCGTTATAAATATCCCTTATGAATCATAATTCTGCAATTATAACTCGTAGCCTTATCAGTTAATTAGTTGTTAATCTTGTTAATATGTGCTTTTTTGCTTTGGGTGGAGCTATTTTTAACAAAGCACCGGGCAGTGCTGTTTTGTAGAAGCCCAAATACAGGAGGGCTGCAGCATTACCCTAACCAGCAAAATCTGTGCCCTGACGTTAAGTTAGGTTGGCAGTGACTTTGCAGCCAGGCAGCGTGGGGGGCACGGCCCGTGCAGTCACCTCCCATCCCATAGCCCCGCCGTGACCTCGGCCCGGCGCGGGATCCGGCTGCTGCCCCAGCCCAGGATAAAAATATCCGTGATTTTAATATCCCCTTGCTGGGCTTGAGGGTTCATGGGGCCTTCCAGCGAGTTTCTTCAMGTCTCTTTGGTGCAAATTATCTCTCCATACAGATCTGAATAKATTAACTGTGGACTATTTTAAATTGTTTGATTTCCAGGCCTTTAAGGGGAGAACTTGTTTTAGCTGGATGCACTGGGCCCCTGTAGACTAGCAAGTGCAGTTTCACTATAGATTCATCCTGCCATATAGCGTGTCCAGGGTTTAAACTGCATCTATTTCCTTATTGTAACATATAACAAATTCCTCCTTATGACCCAGATTTAATCAGTATTTAGCTGGTGCTTTTCACTCTCCTTATGGTCTTTATTTCCCAGTTGCTATCAACAGTCCATAGTATTAACTGCAGTATTTCCATTCATTACACGTCCTTTAGCTGCTGGTTTACTTTCTGGCGTGGACTTTTACTAAAAAACCTGTTTTCCTGGTTGTAAGACTGCAGTAGTGGGCACGGTGGGTTCTGCAGCCTGGCCTTTTTGCAGGCAGCAGTGCAGRAACGTTGTGAATTCCTGGGCGCGGAGCTCGGCCGTCCGCGGCATCGCGCTGTCCGCAGCATGGTGTTTCTAGCATTTGTGGTGGTTTTGCATCAGGCTCTTTTACTGGAAGCAGGGCAGGGCAAGCAGCAGGACCGGGGGTGGTGGTTTATCTCTGCCTGAAGCGTCCTGCAGCGCAGGCCTCGCTGCTGGGGTTGCCCATTGCAGCAGCACCCATCCCCTTGGAAAGGGGAGAGCTGCAGGAGGGAGGAGCCACCGGTGTTTCAGCGCTCGCAAGCAGAAATTTCCAGGCAAACACCCTCAAAAACTACCTTAAAAAAGGGAATATGTGTGTGTTTGTGCGTGCACAAGTGTGGCTGTATGGGGAGAGATGTATAGATAGATTTCTGTATCCTTATCGTGACTTASTGTTATTATATGACTCTTTCAGCCTCAGGATCATCGGGGAAAGGAAGTCGCCCGGTGGACATCGGGCCGGATTACAAACCCCCACTCGGTGGTAGGTTTTTATAAAGCTTTTCCAGTGGGCTACGCTGCGGGGATGAGAATACCCAGTGATCCGGGTCTCCGTTCTTCCTGCTCAAACCCTTCTAGGCAGTAACAGTCCTCATGGAAGTCCGACATCGCCATTGGACAGCAACATGCTGCTTGTCATCATAGTGTCCGTCGGAGTGATCACCATCGTCATAGTGGTGATAGTTGCCGTGTTCTGCACCCGCCGTACTACTTCGCACCAGAAGAAGTAAGATTCCTGGGCAGAGGTTTGCCCGTCCTGCCTTTCTCRCCTCGTCCCGTTATCTTTCCTTCGTGGTGCTTTAGAGTTTATTAATTTTTGAGTGTTGTGGGCTGTGGGAATTCTGCTCTGACAGCAAATGGGTGATGTGGGGCCGTGACGCGGGTTCCACTGTGGGTGCTCAGGAAAGATAACTTTGCTGTGTCCATATGCGTTATCTTGCCTGTGCTGAGGAAGTTCTGCTTGCCACAGTCGGGGTTTCAGAGTTTACAAATCATCAAGATAAGAGTTCACAGGTAAACCAGGAAAATATTCCACATAGACCTGCATTTGCTCCTCTCTGAGGAGAAACTCTTGGTTAAAATCCTGGGATTATTCTCCTTTTTTTTAAAATCAGCTCTTTGTGTGTGTAGTAACCGCAGCAGAGCTGGCCGGCTGAGCTGCTCCAAGTAGAACACTGAGCGCAGAGCGTGTCGGGCTGCCTGGCACCTCCTCAAGGGCTCTGCTCGCCGATATTTTATTTGAGCTATTTATTCATGTTTTGGGTGTTCCCAGTGCATGCGCTGTCCAGGCAGGACGCTTCTTTCCGTGGCTGCCACAGTGAGGGTGGGGGTGYGGAGGGCAGTGTTGGAGCTCTGTGTTTTGCTTTCCTAAAACTCCTTTGTGTCARACATTGGCCTTAAAGATGTCCTCATTTGCTGCTGGTGGTGCTTTGCAGTGATGAAAAAGYGCATTATCCTGACCTGGGTAAAATGAACGTTCTTGACATTAGTCTTTAAAGTTAACTATCCTATTGGGAGAGCTGCCTAATTCCACACTGCTCCGTACTGCAATTATTTGAGGTTGTTTGCAAGCCCAGGAGTACAACACAGCATGGTTTACATACACGTTCTGCTTGGAACACTGTCATSATAACCATAAGCACTGGAAACTTAATTTTTGTTAGTGAAACCTCAGGCCGTACAGCACAGTTCTGCAGCATGTGGTAGCATTTGAGGCCCAAATCAGGGAATCGGAGCTGCAAAATATGCAGTGCTGTGCTTTGAGATGGCAAATGTGCTTGGATTGAAAATTCAAAGCTTCCTGCCCAGTGGGTGGCTTTCACTCAGCTGGATGCAGGATCTGAAAGAAATCTCAGTGAAAATTTGCCTTTTTTTAACAAGTAAAAAGAACCACGGATCTAAGAACGTGTTGTTTGTCTTCCTTTCCAAGGAAACGGGCTGCCTGCAAGTCGGTGAACGGGTCCCATAAGTACAAAGGAAACTCCAAAGACGTCAAGCCGCCTGACCTTTGGATCCACCACGAGAGACTGGAGCTGAAGCCCATTGATAAGTCTCCAGATCCCAATCCGATCATGACRGACACCCCAATCCCTCGCAACTCCCAGGACATCACCCCCGTTGACAATTCCATGGATAGCAGTATCCATCAGAGGMGGAATTCCTACAGAGGTGAGCTGTCAGCGAGGGCTTTGTTCCTAGAGTTTAAAAAGATTGTATTGTATCTGGCAAAAATCACTTCCATGACATAACATTCACGTACAGTAATTACAGGCAGTAATTACAGGTTTTTGTTGTTGTTGTTTTCTAAATAGCACGTTTGGGTTTTGCTTAGTTCATGAGGCTCTGTGAAAAGTAGAGATTGTGTATTCTAGTGAGATAATAGAGTTCACAAGAGTTGAATCATTAATTTCCTTTGATAACTAATGGTTAGTAGTGAGAAGATCTGGTAACAAGTCCCATGCTGACCTGGTGTGTGACACATTATTTCGGTGGGCAACCACACCATCAGGTTAATGGCACTTCAGGCATTTCTTGCGCATCTCTGAGGTCTGGGTGAATGTTTTGCTTGGTGCTTTGTTAATCCAGCACATCTCAGACTCTTTCTGCTACCAGCCGTTGCTCAGAGCTGCATTTCCAGAGGTTCCTTTTGGCCTGAAGAGTTTCTCCAGTGCCAAATAGACTTTACCCTAACTGCTCTCCTCTGTCTTCTAGTGGAAACGGATAAAAGAACTGTTTTACCAATTGTGACTCAAAAACCRCTTACAACGAGAGAGGCTGAAACTGCTCAGTGGGGTATCATGGAAGTCTTGCAGCCGTAGTGAATAACCTTCAGTGTTCTTCCTTCAGGGCATGAGTCAGAGGATAGCATGTCCACACTGGCAGGAAGAAGGGGGATGAGGCCCAAGATGATGATGCCCTTTGATTCGCAGCCACCTCAGCGTAAGTCTGCAGCGCGGGCGCCCTGGCTGGCGGTCGGGCGTCCCCGAACGGGCCACGCTGGTACCTACCTGCTTCCCATCAGTTCTGGCCGTTCTGCTGTGGAGCCGGTTCAGAGGAGGCCACCAACTGTGTCCCTGCTCCTCAATGCAGTTGTGTTTGCAAAGACAAACCGGGTGGCTGCATTGCAGCAGGAGCGCTGTAAAGTGCGGGTGGTTGGGAACGCAGTCCAGGTCTGTCCCAGGCTCCAGCACAGGCAATTCCAGATGTTCTTCAGGGAGAACGAATGAGCTGGGACAGTCTCCTTGGGCTGCTGCAGGGGCCACGGGTGTTACCTAGGAATGGAAGAGGGTGCCTCACTGCCCGGACTTGTAATCCACATATTGACCTGTTGTTCACGCATACCTCTGCCCCTTCCTCAACTTGCTGGTGCTCTCTGCCTCTGCCCTGCTGTAGCAGCAGCTTCCACGTGTTCACTACCTGCTGGGTCATGTCCTCCTTTCTGTATAGTGTTTTTAACCAGCCTCCTGCCAGCCTCACGGAGTGACAGTCGCTCTAGTCCTCGTGGAGCTGAGCAGCACCCCGCAGCCACCCTCTGCCGCCTTCCAGGGCTGGTAAATCTCAGCCAGCTTCGTCTCCACCCTCAGCCTTCTCCTCCCCAGACCAGTCACTGTTTCTAGCCTCTCCCCACAAGGCAGCTACTCTGTCCCCTTGATACTTAAGTTTCTGCCCTTCTCTACCCTCGCTGCATCCCATCTGGAAACACAGAGGGACCAGAGCAGCAGGCAGTGCTTGGTGCTGCTCTCCACACCCACTTTGTTCAGGGGCTTGCTACAGTTTAGGGGCTTTTTGGCTCCCATKGCGTATTGATTTCAATCAGCCGTGTCAACCATGACTCCGAGAACCCTTTCCTGAGTTGTAGCTGCCACCTCTGAGTTCAGCGTCATGGAAGGAGAGGTTGGGTTGTCTTTCCCTCTGTGTGCTGAAGCTATACTGCAGCTCACCTGCCACCTCTTTGCCCAGGGGCTTGGTTTTGCAAGGTCCTGGAGCTCCTTGCCCACCAGCACAGCATTTGACTATCCCAAAGGCCTGAGTGTTATCTGCAGACTTGAAGATTGCTCTGAGTCATGAGAAAGCTCTTAAAACTAGTCCCAGAGCTGCTACCTGGGGAGATCTCCTGATGCCTCTCCCTCTTGAAAATTGATTATTAGGCTCTTCCCTTTGCTCCCTGTCATTCAAGCAGGCCTTCAAAGAGGCCTCCAACCCCAATTTAATTTCTGTGGTAAATGTTGCCTATCCCTTCCCTCTACTGACAGTCCTGAAACTAGTGGGTTCTAGCAGGTGAGTGAAGCAGAATTTCATTCTCTAGATGCCGTGGCCCCAGTAAAGGCCCTTGTACTGCATGGACAGCTGGGCTGTTGCTGAGGAGTCCTTGACCTGCTGCCGTTTGGAGCCCGCATCACGAAGCCAACCAGGACTGGTTCGGGTATATGTAGAACTGTGGGCTCCGGAGCAGCTTCAGAAACGACTCAGCTGTCGGTCCAGTGGGAGAGAGCTAGAAATGTGGGGCAAAACATCACCACGTGGCTCAGAGCAAAACACTTCTGCATCAGACACCTTGTTTACTGAGCAGAAAAAAAACGATTCAAAATGAATCTCTTTTTTTTTTCCCCCGGAAGGTTAACAGCAAAGCCCGTGGTATTTAGCGTAGTTTTGCTTGGATGTTGCACTAGTTCAGTGGAATGCTGGGCAGACAAGTCACTGGTGGGGCTAAGCCTGGCCAAGCAAGCTTTGGAGTGTGGAGAACGTCCTGTGGTTATTTCCTAACCGTGTGCTTCCCACACCCCATCGACTGACAATTACTGAGCAGAAGAGCTGAGCAGGCAGTTCTGTTCCGTCAATAGCAGTACATTTAAACTATTATTAYGGAGTATTTTAAGAATTAAGCACTACCTCTGACTTTCAAATGATGATCCTGAGAGGAGAAAGGACTTTGCCAAAGCTGGACCGGCTCCGCTGGGACGTGACCAGTCCCCGAAACGAGCGGACGTCGACGTGCGGGGTCACGCGGTGCCCATTCGGGCTTCCAGGAGCAGCGTGTCCGTGTTCCGCCCGGCAGCGCTGGCGGCGCCACCGCCAGCCCGGAGGTGCCGGATCTGGTGCCGGCTTCTGTTGTGATCTCGAGGCGGTTGGTTTTGTTTAAACCTTTTTATCTTTTTCCTCTCTTTATCTACCTCATGTAAGTGCTTGGTTTTCTTGGCTTCCTTGTGCTTTTTCAAGGAGCCTGATAATGCGATGAGCTCAGTTTGTGACCTGGCTGCTACTTTAAGGGAAAAAATGCTATTTCTCTTTGTGTTAGTTTCTTTTAGTTAGTTTTCTTTTATTGCTATTTTCTTTAGAAAGAAAACCTGTAAAACGAGCGCTCCGATGTTCCTTGTTTTCTTACAGCTTTGCAGGTACTAGGGAAGAGCAGGGAAATGAATTCAGGCTGCAGCGGRGGCCAGGCCGTTCTTAGAAACCCCYTTGCAAAGGCAGCAGATCTAGGGAGATTTCAGAAAMCCTTCACAAACTTGTCAGCCCCCGCCAGCCTGTGGCGGGGGTCCCTGGCCTCCAGTGCTGCCCTGTTTCCATGCTGAGGCTCTTTCCTTGGGATTGTTGGAAATGAGCCGGTGCTGGAGTTCGCCCTGGGAGCCGAGTGTGCTCATCCCACCCGGGAGCTGCTTCGCTGCTGCCTCCTGGTCGTTTATGCTGAGYGTCAAATCCATGTTCTTGAGCAGGGGAAAGAAGAGAGGAAAAGATGGAAGGAGGGGAGAGAAAAAGGGACTTCTGGCTTGAGTGCCTTGGAGGAGAGATTTGCTCTTTGTTTACAGGGGACTGAGTGGAGCCTTGGGGGTCTTATCCTGCACGTCTCTGACTTGCAGTGTTAGTTTAAGCAAAGGAGCCGTGTTTGGTTACAGTGTTGAGAGAGTCCGGGGCAGCCTGACGTGCCTGTGGCCTTGGAGCTCTCCTGTCCTTGGAGCAGYGTGTGAATGGGAGCGGGGTTTGGGTTTGCTAAGGTGCGACAGAAAGCCCCTGGTGCAGAGAGCGATGCCCTTCCGCAGGGGGCACGTGAAGCGCTCGGCCTCCCCGCCGTGTTCCCTGGTAGTCAAGGAGGCGACGGGAAGCGGCGGTGGAGCCCGTGGTGCCGGGGATGTGGCGGTGGCCGCGGGAGACGGGCGGGCTGCGGGCGCTCCTCCCCGCGTTAAGCGTTTCTCTGTCTTGTGTTCATCCACAGCGGTGATTAGTGCTCATCCCATCCATTCACTCGATAACCCTCACCATCATTTCCACTCCGGCAGCCTCGCTTCGCCAACTCGCAGCTACCTCCATCACCAGGTCAGCCCGTGGCCGCTTGGCTCATCCATGTCCCATTCAGACAGGGCCAATTCCACAGGTGAGATACGAACGGTCAGGGAGATGTTGATTGTGACGGAACTGGGAGCGCAGCCTGTAGAGATGGAAGCCTCTAAGGCGCACAGGAGCTTCCCTCAGTCGGGCTCCTCTGTGTGTTTCCCCAGGGCATGTGGCATCTCCCAGGAGTTATTTTTCTTCCTTTCCAAGGTTATGACTCTCCTTGCGGTGCATGGAAATTGGATTAATGTAACTGAGGTTTCCACAGAGCAGCTGCAGCTCCCACCAGTGCTTTGTGGATCTTCAGTAGGGCGAATCGCAGCGCATTCTGATTTGGCAACAATAAAACATCCCAGAGAGAATAGGGAAAAATTGGGGGTTTTTTTCCTATCCATGACATGCAGGGAGATGGGTTAAGGACAAGCAAAGTCCTAGACACTTGAGGTTTTCCCCAAAGAATTTCTTGCATAGATCAGACATAGATCATTGGGATTCATGACCATATCTGATACACACAAATTCAGATAGGAAAAGTCCTCATTTTCAAGCTGTTGGCCTGAGAGCCTGAAACTTCTGTTTGCACCTAACTAGAACTTGCTTGCTCGATTAATCTGACGATAACTTTCCTAATTAGTTGTGCTTAGTGGCAAGAAAGTCATGCCATGCCTGTTGAGAGCTCAGAGCAGCTGCTCTTCCCGAAGCACACACAGAATCTTGTGGTTCTCATGCGGTGTTTTCAGGCTTGAAGCACAGTCAAGTGGTCAGTGTATCCAGTGCCGTGCAAAATTCCAGAGCACCAGCGCTTTCAGCTGGAGGCGTTTCTAGCATCTCTTGGAAAACGTTAGCTCTTTGGCATATAGAGCTGCAAAGACGCAAGTTTAACCTGTACCCGTTTCAGCATCCAAAATCCTCAGGTTTAGATGAGCAGGAAGCTCCGTGTTCCACGCAGGAGTTAAGAGGCTGCTAACTGGARGTCCTGGAACCGCTCAGACACAGGGACAACTTCGCTAAGGTGCAGTGAGAGGTGGGGATTAAAGGGAGAAAATAGGAGAGTGTGAAGTCACATTAGATGAGCATGCCTAGGACTGTTCGGAGAACCTCCTGGAACAATGGGAATATGTAAATTTTTGGTAAGCACATTTTAGGAACATGGTAAYGCTTAGATCAGCATCATGGCCTTGGGCAGCTGCTCACTTATAYATATATTATTTTTTTTTAATGAAAAAAAGATGCAGGAAAATGTCATGATCAGAGGATTTATCAGAATCCGCTCCTCGCGGCTTCGTTTGGTGCTGGACCTTTTGCTGCCGGAGAGCCGCGGCGGG